>CM038147.1:523724330-524080473 GCA_021437245.1 Aegilops speltoides
ACTCTTGGAGATCCATATGATGTAAGTCTTTTATGGTGTTTGTTGCGATCCGATGAACTTTGAGTTTATGACCGGATCTATGTTTTTATCCATGAAAGTTATTTGAGTCTTATTTGATCTCTTATATGCATGATTGATTATAGCCTCGTATTTCTTCTCCGATATTAGGTTTTGTTTGGCCAACTTGATCTATTTATCTTGCAATGGGAAGAGGTGCTTTGTGATGGGTTCGATCTTACGGTGCTTGATCCTAGTGATGTATGGGGAAACGACACGTATGTATCATTGCTATTAAGGATAACAAGATGGGGTCTATTTCTACATAAATAGATCTTGTCTACATCACGCCATCGCTCTTATTGCATTACTCGCTTTCCATGAACTTAATACACTAGATGCATGCTGGATAGCGTCGATGTGTGGAGTAATAGTAGTAGATGCAGCATGAGTCGGTCTACTAATCTTGGACGTGATGCCTATATAATGCCACTAGTAGAAAACCACCAATCAGTCCCGGTTCAGAGTTTTTAGTCTCGGTTCGGGAACCGGACTAATGGGTCGTTATTAATACCTTAACCCATTAGTCCCGGTTCGACACCTAACCGGGACCAATGAGCCTCCACGTGGCCCTCGCAGGCGCCGAGCCAGGTCCGGGGTTTTGGTCCCGGCTGGTGGCTCCAACCGGGACCAAAAGGCGCCCACGTGTCTCGCATTCCAAAGGCCTGGTTTTTGTTTTTTTTGAAAGGAGGGGTTGGGGGTTTTGGGGGGTTAATTTAGGTGTTTCGTTAGCTAGCTAATTAATAGAGAGAAGTGTCCTCTTAATTATGTCCGTGCTTGCTCGACGCCACGTAGTAAATATACATAAGTGATCGAGAGAACCATTCAAGATGTAAGTTCGCCATGCATACCGAGAGAAGTGATCGATCGACCTCTCCTTCTACGAGATTGGTCGAACAACAAGTTTTATGGCTACATACATGTACAATCTATATAAGATCTCTTAATTACAAACCACTAGGATTTGAATTCAAGTTCCACATGGTATTCTCCGCTTTCTTGATGACGTGATCAAGAAAGAATCCCGCCAATTCCTCTTGAATTGCTTTCATGCGGTCTCGGTGGTAGGAGTTCATCCCGATCTGCCAAGTCTAATTAATTTAAAGAAGGGGTTAATTATTACATATATATGAATGAAACTCAACAGAAATGATGGTGTAATAAAATGAAATTATGAATATTATTGCTTACGCACTTCATATTGTCTTCTAGAGTAGCCCCGCTTGTTTTTCAATGTCGCGTTGTGGATGAACTCGCACACGAGTATCCATGTAAATCATTCCTTCCTCCTGCCACAAGCACTTTACGAGAAATAGAGGTCAATCAAACTGATAATGAAGCATTATATAAATGGCATTGATGAAAGTATAGCTATAGAATCAACGGAGATGCGCGCCAAGAGTACTTACTTTCGGTATGTATATCGCAGCTCCTTCGGCAGTTCCGAGCTTGTGCGGTGAACTGCTTCCAAACCCTGCAAGACAAAGAAAATATTTGTTATTACTTGAGATATCAAGAAATGAATAAAAGTTGCCGATATGGTGCGATAATGATCGATTGAACTTACTTGCTGAGCATGTCACTATGTCCGCATAGGTGTTGGGATCTTTCCGTCTCGAGTCTAAGACGGTTACTAGTCCACGCCAAGCTTAATCTCCGTAAGAATATAGTGGTACCTACACGCAAGCATAACTCATCAATTACATTAACCTCGCCGAGTAATAAGGAAAACCGAATATGCACACGACAAAGAACACTCACGGGCCG
Source organism: Aegilops speltoides (assembly GCA_021437245.1). NCBI lineage: Eukaryota > Viridiplantae > Streptophyta > Magnoliopsida > Poales > Poaceae > Aegilops > Aegilops speltoides. The sequence goes on from CM038147.1 coordinate 523,726,155, forward strand.
TGGTAAGGAAAGAGTATGGTATCTTTGTTTTGATTTTTGATCAATGATTGTAGCAAGTTGTCCTCGCCACTTCGGGCGCTTTTTAACTAGAAAACATCTATGATATTTGTGTTAATGAACCCAATATCATAGATTTCATTTTTCTTGCACTCGATTTATCTTCAATCTGCATAATATATTGAGGATAATTAATTATAAATACATGCAATGAAAGAGCCGAGCTATATATACGCACTAATGACGAAATAGTACTTACAGCAGTAGCAAAAGACCATTAATTTATCGAGGGCCTTTTGATTGAAGAACTCAAGAACTCCTCAAATGGAATAGACAACAGATCATTTGAAACGAGGTCGTGCTCCTCTTTAATATTCAGATACAAAGTGTTCATCCCCGCACTCTCCGCAGGTTTTCATGTACCAACTGTGGAATCTTCGTGATCATTGTTGTCGAGACTTTTCATCTTTGACGAGAGGCTTCCCAGACTCAGATCTAAATAAGTCCACCTCCATGAAATCGGAAGTGCATCGTCAGCAGGTAATCTTCAAGATTGCCATAACCGCCACCGTGTCGGGAGGATTAGACACATTCAGCGAGGGGCACGATTGTTGTGCTTGTTCGCCGAAATGGGCAATTTTTTTCCCTTGCCCGTTGTTCTTTTGACCTTTTATCCCCGACAGAGTTCCCACCGCTTGGCTTGGAGATATGTCTGCTCAAGAATGCGCCATAGTTGGTTCTCGGCGGAGACTTTGGTGGTTTCCTCAGGCATCGAGTGCGCTTTGCTTTCACCGATCGACCTTCTCCTCCGGAGGTGGATGTATCTTTGCTTTAACCCTTCAAAGAACTCCTTCACTTGGCTCGCACGATCGATCGCTTTCCTCCTTGCTCCTCTCATACGGTAACTTCTCTACAGCTTTAGAGGTGGACCGATCTCAGATTGCCTCTCTTTCTTGTGCTGCTAGACGCCGGAGCGACGGAGCGGCTGCGCGCGCCTGCCTTCCTTCGTGCTTGCTTACGAGGCGGAGGAGAAGGACTACGACGCCCGGAGCAGCCAAGGCGGGGGGTCTCTTCCGCCTTTGTCGGGCGAGGCGGAGAAGGAGGAGGCGGAGTGCCGCCACGCCGCCGGAGAAGGGGCGGAGTGCCGCCACGCTGCGTCCTCGATCTTCACTCACGGAGGAGGAGGCGGTGGAGGAGGCGGAGTGCCCCGACTCACGGGATGAGGAGGAGGAGGCGGAGGCGCCCAGCCTGAAGGTCGATGAGCTCCTTCCGCCATAGGCATGGAGTCTTCAGAGCAGTAACCCAGCCTAGTCTCCCTTCACCGTAGGGTGCTCAAGCCGACGTCCTCAAATCCTCCGTTATTTCATCAACCATCACCTTAGCAAATCCTTCCGAATCGGCCGGTGATAAGTTGTGCCGGTCCACTAGGATAAACTTGGCCAACAGCCGCCTTGACCTTCAAATTCATGCATCGCGCCATAATGTGGCAATTTTGAGACTCCGTGATACCATCCACGGATAGCTGGCAGAGCCGCCAAGACATGCTCCGCCGAAGCAGCTCGGTGGAAGCAACGCTGCTTCATTGCTGAGATGGCGGGTAGCTTCAGGAAGCTTCGCATGTCGCTTTGTTGCGATCGCCGCTTCTCGTCCTCTTCTCGATCCTCTAGCCCCATTACCCTTCCAAGCAGCGCCGATTTGGTCATGCTCCACTTTCTTCCTCCTCTCGTGGGTTTTGTAACCCTCGCGTCCGAAAACCAACCTTCCACGGAAGCGAGCCCGGCGGCCTCGTGTCCGTCCAGGTGCTGCTGGATTCCTAAGGGCCATTGTGAGCTCGTCCTTCTCCCCTGCTTGGAAGGAACGCCCCTCCAGCAAGCAGCAGCAATATATTGTCGAAGTTTTTGACTGGTGTTTGCAGCTGCTCGCTCGCCCATCGACACCGCCTCATTAGGGTCCAAGGTTCCGCCAGCCCCAAGAACCAAGTCCGCAACGGTCCGCCAGCAGATCGCCTCTCGGTTCGATCCCTTTTCAAGCAGATCATGCTCACCTTGGACCACTTAGGCGGGCTTTGAGGTAGCCACCGACCCCGCATGCGATGGTGAAGCGCCTTCTTCGCAGCATTTTTCTTGTTTGTCTCCGACATCTTCTTACTCTTTTCCGATGTCTTGTGGGCCACAAATGCGGCCGATGATCTTTGATCTTCTCATATTTGCCGATGAATTCTGGTGTCTTTTTTCTCGACAAACTGTTCAGCTCTTTCCTCCACCTCCTCATTAGGCCAGCCATCTTCTTAAGAGCACAAGACTTGATTAATTGCTCTTTAACTGGCTTCTCCGGATCCTCCTCCGGGCGGTAGGGTGAAATTTGCCTTCAGCTCATTCCAAAGATCTTCTTTCGCAAATCATTGACATAAGACACCTCAGCGTCTTCATCCTTAGCAGCTTATACCATTGCTGGATGCTGATCGATCCTTTCCTAACAAGAACCCCGTGACCGAGCGAAAATGCCTTCTTTGTCCGGATGGGTTCAATCGGTTCGCCGTCAAGCGCGATTTCTATGATCTCAAACTTTTCATCCGAGCTCAACTTTTCTTGGGCCTCGCCTCCGCATCAAGTTGTGCTCGATCCGAGGGCTAGAAATTATAAGGAAGAAAGACGACAGATACTTAATATGTGTACATATACCAAAACAATGGATGCATCAATTAACTTGTCAAGACGGGCTTAACTAATATATATATACCTGGCCGGACTCGGTTCGTGACTCGCTCGACGGTCTCCTTCGCCTTGTACCTCCATTGTGTCACCGAGCCATCATGAACATAGTCCTCCTCTTGTACCGCATTAATGCAGGGTCGGCCATCATAATCATAGCCCTCTTCTTCATCCATCCGACTAACGGTGTCGATGAGAAATGACGCAACATCATCACTTCCATTTGCGATTATTTCCAACATCGCTTCGCTTTCTTCGCCTCGGAGTGCTCCATAGTTTCGCAAATATTGACAACATGTCAATTATTATTCAACATCGCTTTCTCTCTAGGGTTTGGGTGTCCTCGAGAGTTTTGGTTTGTTGCGAGAGGGCCGAGGGGCTGCTGCAGTTGTATCTAGAGGGGTTAATTATATCGACAACGACGCGACATACATATACATATCGGGAGGGTATCGGTACCACCCCTCGTGTTTAAGTTTCTTCTTTCTCCTTTCCTTTCTTTCTTCTTCTCTTCTTCTTTTTCTTCTTCTCCTCGAGAAAGGAAAATAATTAAGGAAAAGGAAGAAGAAGGAAGAAGGAAGAAGGAAGAAGAAGAAGAAAAAGAAGAAGAAAAAAGAAAGGAATAGAATTTTTTCTTCTATTTTTCTTCTTCTCCTCTATTCCTTTCTTCTTCTCCTCTTCTTTTCTTCTTTTTCCTCTTCTTATTTATTTCTCCTCTTCTTCCTCTCCTCTTTTCTCCTTTCTTCCTCTTCTTATTTCCTTCCTCTCATTCTTTTCTTCTTCTTCTTCCTTCTTCCTTCTTCCTCTTTTCTTCCTTTTCCTTATTTTACTTTCTCCTCTACACTAACCTAAAATGCACTAACCTAAAATCGATCGATATCTACTAACAACCTAAATATAAAATTAATACATATATGAAAAACATATATAAACAAAAAATGCTATATGAACATTATATTCATAGATACATATATAGCCACATCCATTCATCACATATATATATAGCTACCACATACATATATACATTATACATATGAAAAAAATGCAATGAACAAAAAAATACACTTATGAAAAAATACTATGAATATGTACACATATATATACATACAAACACATATACACACTTCTTCTCCTCTTTTTTTTTCTTTTCTTCTTCTTCTTCTTCCTTCTTCCTTCTTCCTCTTTTCTTCCTTTTCCTTATTTTACTTTCTCCTCTACACTAACCTAAAATGCACTAACCTAAAATCGATCGATATCTACTAACAACCTAAATATAAAATTAATACATATATGAAAAAACATATATAAACAAAAAAATGCTATGAACATTATATTCATACATACATATATAGCCACATCGACCATTCATCACATATATATATATATAGCTACCACATACATATATACATTATACATATGAAAAAAATGCAATGAACAAAAATGCAGGGCAGGGGCAGGGCGGGCGGCGGCGGTCGCAAGAGGGCAGGGGCGGCGGCGGAAGCGCACCGGCCAAAGAGGACAGGGCGGCGGCGCGTGGCCGCAGAGCAGCGCGGCGCGGCGGCCAGGCAGGCGGACGGAGAGGGCGCGGAGCAGGCTATGCTCACAGGGCGGCGGCGACGGCGAAGGCGAGAGTCTCGACGGCGCCGGGCGGCGGCGGCAACAAGGTGGAGTAGGGCGCTGCGGCGGCGAGCGAGGAGGAGGAGCGGGGAGAAGTGGGCGATTGGCCGAAACTGCCAAGTGCTGCTTATATAGCACACCCTTTGGTCCCGGTTGGTGGCACCAACCGACTAATGCCTTTAGTCCCGTTGGTGCCACCAACCGACCAAAGGCCTCTTTTTCGGCAGCCCAAAGGGCGGAAGTCATGCGACTTTGGTCCCGGTTGGTGGCTACAACCGACTAAAGTCTCTTTAGTCCCGGTTGGTGCCACCAACCGGGACCAAAGGCCTCGCGCCGCCTGCTGGGCCAAAGTTTAGTCCCACCTCGCTAGTTGAGAGGGGGCGCAGTGGTTTATAAGCCCCACCGCCGCCTCCCTCTGAACTCCTTTGAACTGCAGGCTTACGGGCCTATTTGCTCCTTCGTTGCTGTTGACCTTCGGGCTTCAAGGGCCTGAATCTCGCCCAAATAGGATACCAATGATTCAGCCGTATGCCCAAAGAGGGTGGCATTTTTTTTCTTGCTTTATTTAATTTATTTTGTTTCTACTTACAACAAAATACTTATTGTTGTTTTTTTGTTTTGTTTTCTGCATTATTTATTTTCTTTTGTTTTTTGCTCTATTTTTAAATCTTTTTGCTTCTAGTTTTAGGAAAATTATAAACTTTCTCGTTAGTGCCATTACTAATTTTCAAATTTGAAAACACTTTTTTTTGTTTTCTTTCTTGCTTTATTTAATTTATTTTGTTTCTAATTACAACAAAATACTTATTGTTGTTTTTTTGTTTTGTTTTCTGCATTATTTATTTTCTTTTGTTTTTTGCTCTATTTTTAAAATCTTTTTGCTTCTAGTTTTAGGAAAATTATAAACTTTCTGTTAGTGCCATTACTAATTTTCAAATTTGAAAACACTTTTTTTTGTTTTCTTTCTTGCTTTATTTAATTTATTTTGTTTCTACTTACAACAAAATACTTATTGTTGCTATTTTTAATTATTACGAGGGCCGAACCATAAGACATTTCAAATGAACTCTGAAAAAGTTGAAAGTTGGCATGGTATATCATAAATTGACCCACACATAGCATGTGCATGTACAAAACGAAAAATGGTATCATACTCATCAGCCATAATATAATGGTATCATAAACGAACAATAGTTATGGAGAAAGTCTTCACTTTTTCTTCGCTTGTGTCATTTGCTTATTGCGCCGTAACCATGGATAATCTTCATCGCTTATCGATGTCAGGGTCAGCCTTGACTTTAAAGGGAGGAATTTCATGAAACTTTTCATAATCTTCTGACATGTCTGTCTTTGTCCTCCACTCCCACGATGTCCCTTTTTCCCGAAAGAACTATGTGGCGCTTTGGCTCATCGATGATGTATTTGCTTCCTTATCTTTTCTCTTTCTCGGTCTCATCGGACATGTCCTTCACATAGATAACCCGTGCCACATCATTGGCTAGGACGAACGGTTCGTCAGCTGTACCCAAGATTTTTCAGATCCACCGTTGTCATTCCGCATCGTGGGTCTACCTGCATTCTCGCCTCGACAGATTGACCCATTTGCACTTAAACAAAGGGACCTTAAAATCATGTCCGTAGTCAAGTTCCCATATGTCCACTATGTAACCATAATATGTGTCCTTTCCCTCTCGGTTGTTGCATCAAAGCGACACCGCTGTTTTGGTTGGTGCTCTTTTGATCTTGGTCAATCGTAAAATGTATTCCCATTTATCTCAGATCCTTTCCAAATCAATACGGTCAAAGATGGTCCCCTGGATAACAAGTACAGCTCTCACAAACAGTGCTGTCACCTCGATACGTGCTTCCAACCAACTACTGAAAGTCCTGATGTGTTCACATAATCCATGGCCGTGACCGCTCCGGTGTTTGAAGCGCAGATCGTTCTTGTGTTCATCGACATACGGGTCACCAAGGTAGAGTTCTCGAGAACTGTAGTGGGCTTGAGACCAAGAATATCCGTCCCTGCATATTATTGAGTCCTTTCCAAGCGTGTTTTTCCAAATCCCCTCATACCGCGATTTAGGGAGACCTATCTTCTTAAGGCCAGGAATGAAGTCAACACAAAACCCGATGACATCCTCTCGCTTGATGGCCCATGGAGATGCTTCCTTCGCCTAGCGCGACACGGACATATTTCTTTAGGACTCCCATGAACCTCTCAAAGGGGTACATATTGTGTAGAAATACGGGTCCCGTAATGACAATCTCGCCAACTAGATGAACAAGAACGTGCGCCATGATATTGAAGAAGGATGGTGGGAACACCAGCTCAAACCGACAAGACATTGCACCACATCACTCCTTAGCCTTGGTATGGTTTCGGATCGATCACCTTCTCGAGATATTGCATTGAGGAATGCACATAGCTTCACAATGGCTAATCGGACGCTTTCCTAGAAGCCCCTCAATGCAACCGGAAGCAGTTGCGCCATAATCACGTGGCGTCATGAGACTTTAGGTTCAAACTTTTTCTCTGCCATATTTATTATTCCTTTTATATTCGACGAGAAGCCACCGACCTTCATACTAAGCAGGCATTCAAAGAAGATTTCCTTCTTCTTTGGTAAGAGCATAGTGGCAGGACCTTCATACCGCTTTGGAGGCATGCCGCCTTTTTCGTGCAAACGTTGCAGGTCCTCTCGTGCCTCACCTGTATCTTTTGTCTTCCCATACACGCCCAAGAAGCCTAGCAGGTTCACGCAAAGGTTCTTCGCCACGCATCACGTCGATCAAGAGCGGACCTCTAGGTCTTTCCAAGAGGGTAGGTCCCAAAATATAGATTTCTTCTTCCACATGGGTGCGTGTCCTCAACACACTCGAACAGCTAGTCCGCCGACCCTTTCCAAAGATTACGTAAATCATTGACCATAGCAAGTACGTGATCACCGGTACGCATGGCGGCTTCTTCCGGTGATCTCGCCTCGCCTTTGAAATGCTTGCCTTTCTTTCGACATTGATGGTTGGTCGGAAGAAATCGACGATGGCCCATGTACACATTCTTCCCGCAGCTTGCCGTATATACTATCGCTGTCAAGTAAACAGTGCGCGCATGCGTGGTATCCCTTGTTTGTCCGTCTCCGAAGGTTACCGAGAGGGCCAATCGTTGATGGTCACGAACAGCAATGCCTTTAGGTTAAATTCTCCTGCTTGTGCTCATCCCACGACGCACACCGCTTCCATTCCACAGCTGTAAAAGTTCTTCAACTAATGGCCTTAGGTACACATCAATGTCATTGCCGGGTTGCTTAGGGCCTTGGATGAGAACCGCATCATAATGAACTTCCGCTTCATGCACATCCAAGGAGGAAGGTTATACATACATAGAGTCACGGGCAGTGCTGTGATTGCTGCTCGCTCCCGAAGGATTAATGCCATCCGCGCTTAAAGCAAACCATACGCTCCTTGGCTCACTTGCAAACTCATCCCAAGATTTCTCTCGATTTTTCTCCATCATGACCCGTCACGGTGCTCTCAACTTCCCGCCTTTCTTACGGTCCTCACTGTGCCATCGCATCAACTTGGCATGCTCTCCGCTTCAACAGACGTTTCAACCGTGGTATTATAGGAGCATACCACATCACCTTCGCAGAACCCTCTTCCGGGGCTCGCCACAACATCACCAGGTCATCTCGTCGATCTTATACCGTAATGCACCGTGATACCGGCATGCGCTCAGATCCTTGTACGCACCGCGTAGAGGATGCAATCATTAGGGCATGCATGTATCTTCGCACCTCCAATCCTAGAGGGCATACGACCTTCTTTGCTGCGTATGTACTGTCGGGCAATTCGTTATCCTTTGGAAGCTTCTTCTTCAATATTTTAAGTAGCTTCTCAAATCCTTTATCAGCACAAGATTCTCTGCCTTCCACGCAGCAATTCCAAAGACGGTACCTAGCTTTGTGTTGCCATCTTCGCAATTGGGGTACAACCCTTTTTGTGGTCCTCTAGCATGCGATCGAACTTCATCTTCTTTTTGACTTTCGATTGCGTCCTTGCATCGACAATGACCCGGCGGAGATCATCATCATCGGGCACATCATCTGGTTCCTCTTGATCTTCAGCAGCTTCTCCCGCTGCAGCATCATCGCACATCGTCTCGTTCCTCTTGATCTTCGGAGCATCACCGTATTCAGGGGGCACATAGTTGTCATCGTATTCTTCTTCTTCGCCGCCTTCCATCATAACCCCTATTTCTCCGTGCCTCGCCCAAACATTATAGTGTGGCATGAAACCCTTGTAAAGCGGTGGGTGTGCAGGATTTTCCGGTCGAGTAAGACTTGTATTCCACATATAGGGCATGGACAACACATAAAACCATTCGCTTGTTTGCCTCAGCCACTTCGAGAAAATTATGCACGCCTTAATGTACTCGGAGGTGTGTCTTGAACCGCACATCCATTGCGGTTCATCTGTGCATTATATATAATTAAGTGTGTCAAAAATCATTAGAGAGATCATGAATAGATAATTAATTAAGTGACCAAATTAATAGAAGTTCATCATCACATTAAAACCAAAGTACATACATAGTTCTCATCTAACAACATAAAGCTCGCAGAGCATCTAAATTAATTAAACCATACACTCAAACTATGTAAAACATTTCAATGCGAAACAAATGCGATCATAATCGCAACCAATGTAACAACCGATCCAACGACATAATGATACCAAGCCTCGGTATGAATGGCATATTTTCTAATCTTTCTAATCTTCAAGCGCATTGCATCCATCTTGATCTTGTGATCATCGATTTACATCCGCAACATGCAACTCCAATATCATCTTCTCCTCCTCAATTTTTCTAATTTTTTCCTTCAACAAATTGTTTTCTTCTTCAACTAAATTTAACCTCTCGACAATAGGGTCGGTTGGAATTTCCGGTTCAACAACCTCCTAGATGAATAAAATCTATGTCACGTTGGTCGGCATAATTGTCATAAACAATAAATGAACCAATAGTTATGAAAAGATAATATATACCACATCCGAATCATAGACAGACGAGGGCCGACGGGCGGATACCAAAACCATCGCACTATATAAGATGCAATAATAAAAGTAAGAAAATTATACAAGTATATATCTATCTAAACATACAAATAAGAATATTTTTCCTTTCGAAAGAAGATAAGAACAAGAGGCTCACCACGGTGGTGCCGCCGATGAGATCGGTGCGGGTGATCGACGACGTTGAAGACGGGGATGGGGCGTGACGGACCGCTAAACCTAGACAAATATGGAGGAAAATGGAGCTTGGCGGTCGAGCTTGGAGAGGAGAAACCTTAAGTAGTGTGGCTCGGGCATTCCATCGAACACCTTGTGTGCATATGAGGTGAGCTAGAGCACCACCAAGCCCTCTCCCCTCGGCGAGAAAAACAGAGCAGCGTGCTCTCGCTTCTTGCTGGGGGTATATATAGGCACCACCATTGGTCCCGCTTGGTCGCATTTAACCGACTAATGGTTTTTGGTCCCGGTTCGTGCCAAGAACCGGACGAATGGTTGTTGGCCAGAGCGGGGATCATTGGTCCCGGTTCATCCTACCAACCGACCAAAGGTCCAGACGAACCGGGACCAATGGCCCACGGGTCTCGCCGCCCTCGGGCTCACGAACGGGTCCGATGTTCCATTGGTCCCGGTTCGATTGAACCGGACTAATGGGCTGGACCGCCCGACCATTGCCCCTTTTCTACTAGTGTGCTCATTGCTCGGATATCGCCATGATTATTTGAAGTTCTATCAATTGCCCAACAAGAATTGTTTTCCCATCGCTTGCTATTTTCTCGAGAGAAGCCACTAGTGAAACCTACAACCCCGGTCTCTTATTTAATATATTTTCCTTCGCGATCTATTTTTATTTGCTTTTATTTTCAGATCTATTAAAACGAAAATACAAAATACTTTGCTGCACTTTATTTTATTTACGATCTATTTACGCAACCTATTACAACTTTATCCCGCTCGTGCCAATTTCGCGCTGTTATTCGAAGGGATTGACAACCCTTTAACACGCCGGGTTGCAACTATTTGTTATTAGTGTGCAGGAGTTGTTTACGTTGTGTTGCGTGGTTCTCCTCATGGTTCGATAACCTTGGTCTCATCATCGAGGAAATACCTACTGTTGTTGTGCTGCATCATCCCTTCCTCTTTGGGGAAATGCCTTTTGTACTTCAAGCAAACATCGTAGTCCCTTCCCCACACTCCACCGCATACCGGGGAATCCCTAGGATCAGTTCGGGCAGTAGTGTCGCCATCTTCGTGTGCCTTCCTGAAGGTGTTGCAGGTGTGTGGCGGTCCCAAATGCCGGAGCATGGTGGAAATTCTCTAGAGGGCGCAGCGGTTATGGTCCTCAGCGCTTTCTTGATCCGCTCTATTGGCATTAGTTTCTTTTCTTCTTTCTTTGTTATTTCTTTGGGTGTGCTTGTGCTGTTTGCCCTAGCATTGAACTTGAAGTTGTACCGGGTTGCTTTTTGTAAAGTGGGGTGAAAACATGTTTTGAGGAGTTTATGGTGATTTTTCTTTAAACAGACAGAAAAGTGGCCGGCTTTAAACTAATAAAGCCAACAATGACCAAAGTACCAACGAGAGTTATTACAACCAAGAATCATAAGGATGGGAAGTTAAAGCAAAGATAAAACGCACGGATACAAGGCCCGACTCAGAGAAGAGTACCAGATGGCATCATGACGGGCTAATCTAGCTCAAGTGTTCCTATGGTAGGTGTGAAACTTCTTGACCTTGAGAAGAATGTTCGCCACCGCATCACCGCCTTCCTCTTTCCTAGAAACCACCACGCTGTATAAATAGAAACAATTTGAAAATATAGTTAGCATGGTGGGATAGGATAGTTCCTCAATAGCCAACTGAGTAGTCCAAAGCGCCCAAGCTATGGCACTAAATGTTCTTCAAGCTAAACGTCATTCTTGTCCTCGGGTGGATCTTAGTAGCGTAAGGATAGAGTTAGGATTCGGTTGTGTACTTAATCAATCTAGAACACAACTTCATAGAAATTTAGCCGGGTACAATGGAACAGATGTGACTAGTGCCCTCTGGCGATCGTATATAGCACACCAACCATTGCTCTAGTCGTGAAGCTTTTCAAGATTGATGGCCATTAGTAGACGCTCCTAAGCAGCCTACCAAAGGAAAATACAGACTTTGAAGGAATCCGAGATGCCCAAAGAGCCTTGGCGATCAACATTAGGCCCATAAACCAATTTGGCCCATGAACCTTGGTGAATTATTTTGCCTTTAACAGTGAATCCAAAAAGTTGCATGTTAGCTTAAAGATAGACCGATGAGAACAAAAACTATAGCACCCCACACAAAGGCACCACCCCACGACCTATGCCATGATCACAAACTGACACAAGTTGAGAACAATTATCCATCGAGGCCATCAACAAATGACATAGTCATCACCGCCATGGTTAATACAACAATTTCAACAATCACGAACTACCACCAACACACCAATCATTCTAAGTATACTGAGAAAGGTATGTATTCTTATTGGTTTGGTTAGTACCACAAGTGGTGGACCAAACAACCCATTCGAACATCACCACCTCCTATTTAATTTCAATACAATTCCTCCTATGCTCAACTCATTTTATGTTGGACCAACCATGGTGGGGACATGACAACTTCGATTTCCGCATCCAGCCTTGTGATAAAATGGCAGACCAATACCATGCTCTTCTTGCCAACACAGTCGTTGCCACACATTGCACGCTAAATGATTCAAAGTAGATGCCCAAATATCCCCTCTTCAGCAATCCACCAACCACAATCGGCTTCGAGCCACGTCCAAAGAGTGGGAACAATAAACATCTCCATTGGTTGGTCACCCAAGACCATGGGGAGAGCAACGCCAATGACGCACATGCATGCATCCACCGAGGCTAGTCATAGTGGAAGTATCTTAGGTAGTAACATAGTGCATTCCAAGAAAATTTTGTTTATGTGGCATGTAGTCCACTGAGGCTAGTCCTAGTGGGAGTAACTTAGATAGTAACATAGCGCATTTCAAGAAATTTTTTCTTATGTGGCATGTAGTTAATGAGGAAAGTGGTGTTTAGAGTAACATAATATGCTACTGTAACATAGCGGTTCCCGAGAAAGGATGAGTCTACAAGCTAATAAAGAAATCCATCTATGACACTAGTACGATGTTACTTTACACTATGGAAGTAGTAACTTAGACTAGTGTCATATGCATAACAATAGTATAAGTTACTCCCCACTATGACCAGCCTGATGTCAATGGTGCTAGTGTGCATCACTATAGTTCGTTGTATTCAATACCGACACAATATTTCGCTTGGAGTTGCCATGATCCCCTCCAACTTGCAACAATGGGCACACCCCACAGCTCACCACCTTCACCATGTGCTACTCTCCAAATATTTGAAACCAGATCCAAGTTCCCGATCGACGATCCCCACACGAACAATACCCAACGCCCTTGTCCACATAACTTGGCGTCATGCCTGGCCACCCCCAAATCTACCACAAGGCATATCCCCCTCCATATCCCTTAATTAGGCTTGTTTGGGGTACCTACCTCGAGCTGCACCATAGACAATCATAGGAGGTGTTTGTTTCGTCAGTTTTTGGCCGGGACCTGATTACAGCGATATCCATTACCGTTACGTGCGTTTGGTTTGAGTCGGGCTGAATCACAAACGGCGTAATCGGTTACCGCGCTACACAAAACGATTACGCCCACACCTGGCCGTTAAGCGATCCCATCCCCGATCCACCTTTCTCGCCCACGTCTGTTTCCTCTTCTTCCTCAAACATCTTTTGCGTCTGCCTCGCACGAGCCACCATGGACACCGCCGCCGGAGCACCGCCGCCGCTGTTGTCGCCGTACCACCAGGGCTGTCGTCCACCGCCGCGGCCGCGTCCGCTGCAGCCGTAACACCATGGCTGCCGTCCACTACCGCGGCCGCCTCCATTGCCGCCGTACCACCACGGCCGTCTCCATTGCCGTTGTGCCGCCGGCCGACGCAGCAAATCTGTCCTCAAACCACGCGTGCAACGTCCTCAGGTCTTGGTCGTGGAGCAGGAGAATCACGCAGGGGCAACCCTAATCGCAGTTTTCTTTTCTCATCTCCTTGTTACCGTTACCTGAGTGAGTGAACAAACAAACCAGCGACAGTCCCATTACAGCCGCAAATGCGGGGTAACCTCATTACGTTACCATTTACGTTAACGGAGCACCAACCAAACACCTCCATAGTGTCATGGAGCTACAACCCGCACTACATCATCACCAAAGGCACGCCAAAAGAGAGCACCACATAGACGGAGCTTGAAAAGCACAACCAAACAAACAAAAGTGTGCTCCCGTGCATTAAGACTCATAGCACGGCAACCACTCGGTAGTGGGCCCATGGCTACTGACGCCAGCGAGGAGAGACACAAGAGAGACTATAGGGTTAGGGCTGAAGTCGCCCTCTACGGTGCAACATGGGAGCACAAATTTTAATACTTTCTACATCGCCGTATTGAGCGAAACTAGTTGGACATGCTGACACCTTGAAATGCACGATTCTGGCACATTCAATTTGTCAGGCTCTCGCACAGTGTTCGTGACAATATCATGCATATATGCACATGATCTTTGATCACGAACATTGTGTTTAATGTAAATATATAAACGGCTCAAATACGCATGTAATGTGCATGCATACAATGACTCTATATATTTAATGTATGTAATGTAATGGTTTTTGCAAGGTAATACGTTTTCATTTACATCATAAGGATTATAATACAAGCCACGCATATATCGACCGACAAAACTGAAAAGACAGCAGGACACCAGCCTTTGCACAAAAAAACAACAAAAGAAAGAAAATTACGGCCACCAAAGGAAAACATGACGAATCACCTCCTCACCCGAGCGACAAAGAAAATTGCAACATAAAAACCTAGACTGATGGGTAAAACGATCTGATGGGAGGCCATGGACACCAGCCTTTATTCAGTTTCTATGCCCTCGCGCCCACAATGTTCGTGATGATATCATATATGCGCATGATCTTTGATCACAAACATTGTGTGTAATGTAAATACAAAAAGGGATCAAGTATGCATGTAATGTGCATGCATACAACGACTATATATTTAATGTATGTAATGTAATGTGCATATAGAAAGATGAACCATATATACATATACCTATGTGATGTACGTACATACAAAGGCCGCTAAAACAGTAGAAACCGTACTGCATGGCATGGCAGTCTGTGAAAGGAAACTCATATGGCTAGCAAGAAACCTATCAATTTTACTACAACTACACTACTCTACGTGATCTATGGTACAGTGATAGCTATACGAGGACCTACAAATGTGAGCAACTTTACATACAAAGATGCATCTCTATATATTTACACAGGGGGCCATCGATCACATCAGAGCCAAGAAGATGAGACGGCGAGGTCCAGGTTCAGGTCAAGGTTCAGACCAGCGGTGTCTGAGCGGCGGTGGTTGTCGTCTCTCGATCCTCGCCGCACGGCGGCAGACTCCTCGGTGGTCATGCTCGAGACGTCGGTGTCGCTGCTCGCGACCATGGCCTCCTCCTCGCACCGGCCGATCGACAGCGTCAGGTCACATCCCGCCGTCGGCTGCTGATTCTTCTGACGCGTTCTGCTGTCAGCGTGACGTGCCCAGCCGGTCGCCTGCAATAATATTATCCATGTCAGGCGGATTAGGTTTTTCCAGTGCTGATGTTACAACAGAACTGGAGACTGGACGGTCAATACACGGCACCGTGTTTATGCCATGGTGGTAGTTCGGCGGAGTCTGGTGCCTGCCACCTAACGAACTATACTTACTAACAACATGAAGCTTCTAGCTAGGCAACATGAAGCTACTAGGAACGTTTGATGGAAAGCAAGAGGATGAGTACTCCTACGTTTTTGTAAAAATGAAGTAATCTAAAGGCGTACTTTTTGCTTCCTCTGGATTTGTTCATAGGTTTTTATACGTATACGTTTATTCATGCTTTTCTCTAGCTAACAAGACAAAAAAGAAACACTTCATTGCTAGTACTTCTACCTTCTCCGATGGCATGGAGTTCCATGACAGCCTCCCTCTACTCTGCTCCCAGCTCCTGAAAACTTCCTTGATGGACGGTCTGCACAACCAGTAGGTTTGATTAACAAGTCTATCGGTTACACATACGAACACACTAATTACAGTTAAAGAACTGAATTTAGCAACCAATTTTGGTACACACATTTGGTACGGCGGCGACGGCACGGTGCAAGAAGAAGCGTTGATTCTGTCCGAAGCCGCCGCCATGTCGTTCCCATGGCCATTCCACGATGTGTCGACGGCACGGTGACCCCGACGGCGATCCACAGAAGCATTGGGTGGACCACCGTTGCTGTTGATGTTGCTAGAGCTTGATCTGTACATCTGGAGATGGCTCTTGACGTGAGATATGCTGACTCCCTTGGCGCCCATCAACCGAAGAATTCGCTTCGGCGTTGCCTCTGCAAACAATTCAGATATGTGAAGAGAATGTCAACACCAGACCAGCCGTACGTACGTGAAGAAAGAATTGCTACTCTTGGTTAAAATTCGGATCAGGAGAGCTAGCATGATGGATGCCGGATTAACGATACACGTGCTTTCGGATTATACTATGGTGTGCTATAGGTGAGGCAAGGTTAACCCAAAGATTTTTTTTCTTTGGACGAAATGACAGGAGAGCTGCCATTTATTGCTAAAGTAACATCGTAGAGATTACGACGATGAAGGTGTTAAACATCATTTGCCCAATTAATTAGTGACGTCCTTGAGCAGCAAATAAGTCATGTCAGCCAATAAATATGGAAGAGAGAGGGGGGATCTCATCTTGTTCATCAAATCATCATGCATTCATATCACGTGGGGTTTTCTGTCTTTCCTTTACTTCAATGATGAACTTGAACCAATTCCGGCCTAATTAACCAACCACAAGACTAAAGCAAGTACTAAATGAGAGAAGACTACTGTAGGTAGGATTAGGAAAGGTTAATCCAAAGATATGTTTGTCTTTGACAGGAGACCGGCCATTTATTGCTAAATTAATCGTAGAGATTACTCTACGAAGGCGTTAAACATCGTTTGCACAATTAATTAATGACGTTCTTGAGCAACAAATAATTCAGTCAGCCAATAAAGGTGGGACAGAGGGTGGAAATCTCATCTTGTTCATGATGCATGCATATCACATGGGGTTTTCTCCTTTCTTTTCTTCCATGAACTTGAACCAACTCCTGCCTAACCTACGGCACAACTAAAGCAAGTATACTAAGAAAGGACCACCCATAATAAATCGACCCATACAAAAATAGCAGTTCAAATAATTGAAATCATCAATTTTCATACATACATATTGTCCATGCATGCGAAATGTGCAATTAGACCGGAGAGGGAGGGGGAGACATCATCTATATATGTGAGGCAATAAGCAAGAACTGACCGTCCTGGCCCGAGGCAATCAACAGCTTCATGAACTGCCGGTGCAGCTCCTCCGTCCACCGTGATCCGCGGCTCCTCCGACCGGTTGTACTGCCGGACGCCTCCTCTCAAATCCTCTCATGCTTTATCGTCCTGTCCCTGCAGCTAGCTAGAGCCCGGCCTTCAACTCAATCCGACCGATCCCCAACCCAAGCTTCTGGCACACACAGAGCTGATTATGCTTCTCCAGAATCAACTTCGAATATATATATGTAGAGAGAGAGAGAGTTTGGTTTGGCCAAACAATGATGAACTCGAAGCTCAAATACTATTTTTAAAGTACGAGCGTACTATATAGGGCCGATGTATGGAATGGAATGTGTGGATTCAAGAGAGAGCAAGGGAGAATGTTAAACCATGCAATATTCAGGCTCAAGGGGCATACACGCACCGGTTTAAGTTGAGATAGGTTCGGTCTAGGTTAGTTGAGTTGTAATCTCTTCATGCATATCTTATCTTTATTTTCCTTGTATCTCAAGATGTAATCTCAACAACTTGTATGCTTATCAGGGATATGCCCTGCCTATGCCTATGTTAACACGCAACCGTCGCCGAGAGAGGCACAACGTTCTCCGCTGTTTCACATGGTATATAGAGCCACCTCTATCCATCGCATCTAGTAAACACCATCCACCGCAGCCATGTCGTCCTCCTCCTCCAGCACCGCGAGGCTTCCTTGGGCAGGTCGCAGAAAACTCATCCGCACCAACTATGTCCTATGGCGCGCGCAGGTGACGCCGCAGCGGAGAGGAGCTGGGCTGTTCGCCACGCCGACGGCACCATGCCGTAACCTGTCAAGATCCTCGCCACGGCGACAAAGACGGAAAGAAGAGAAGACGATGAACCCTCTCCATCCGATCTGGTTCAGAGAAGGGCAGCAGTACTCGGATACTTGCTCAATACTCACCAAGGAGGTTCTCGTGGAGGTTACCTCCATCGCCACGCCACACGAGCTCGGGCAGCTCTCGCCACATGTTCTCGCCGCAGTCGAGCCCGCCAACAACATCCGGTCGCTCTCTCCACGGGCGCAGAAGGAACGCAGTCGTCGCCGCCTACTTCGCCAGATGAGAGCGCTTAGCGATGAGCTTGCAGCCGCCGAAGCCCATCGATGACGATGAGCTTGTCTCCTACATCACCGCCGCCTCGACATGGAGTACCAACCCTCGTCTCCGCCAACGACGCGCGCACCGACACCATCAGCATCGACGATCTCTACGCCAGATGAGCAACTTTGATTAGCGCCGCCTCTACAACAACAACTCGGGCGGGGCTTCAAGTCTTCGCCATCGCCGTCGCCGTGGTGGCAGCCGCGGTGGCAGCAGCTCACGCTATCGTGGGCCACCGCGGCAAAAGGCAAGCCGCCATCCGGCGGAAACAGCAGCAGTGGCAACCCTTCCGTGGCGCGGCGGCGGTGGCCTCCAACAACAACAACAACAACAAGGGACGCCGTGGTGGCAGGCCTCACACCAACCCCGATGAACCGCGATGCCAAATCTGTGGCAAGTTAGGCCACACCGCCGCGATTATTGGTATCGCCACGAAGACGATGGCGAATCCTCACAAGATGAAAAAGTTGCAGGTGCTGATGATGGCTCCTACAGCATCGACACGAACTAGTATGTGGACAAGGGCGAACCGACCACAACAGTTGGTAGACACACTTATTACGTAAGTTTTATCGATGATTATAGCAAGTACACATGGATCTATCTTATCAAAAAGAAATCTGATGTTTTTCAAAAGTCTTTCACAACTTTCAAGCACTAGTTGAAAGAAAGTTCGATTGCAAAATCTTAGCCCTCCAATCCGATTGGGGAGGGAAGTACCGCAACCTCAACTCCTTTTTCAGCAAATTGGCATATCACACCACGTGTCATGCCCCCATGCTCACCAACAAAACGGATCAGCCGAGCGCATGATGTGGCCTGGCTTTGCTTGCTGCTGCCTCCATGCCTTTGAAATTCTGGGATGAGGCTTTTCTCACCGCAGTCCACCTCATAAACATGTTGCCTAGTAGAGTCATCAACAACGAATCTCCAGAGACCTCCCCGTAATTCTACCGTGAAGGATGACGCTACCTGGTTGCTTTGTCCTTAAAAAGGAAAAAATGACGGTGAAATTCAATAAACATGTCATTATCACAGAGAAGACGGTAAACATAGAGAAGATGCTGGCTGATGTGTGGAACATGAAGGATGTTACGCAGTTTAAGAGATGAACCAGGTAAACGCGAATGACCAATGTGTGAAATAAAGAAACCTGCACCATTGGCCACCTGAACCTGATCCTTGCCGCCATAGCGCCAGGAACCCGGAGGCGCCAAGATCATTAGTCAAGTGATCCGTAGCCCGTGATCTAGCACTCAAGGAAAGTCGACGGTGTTGGTGGAGGCCGAGTTGGCGGAGCGGAGTTGTGATCCTGATCATAGCGCTTATGCGGCGACCATCGGCTTCATGGCCCCAGTTCTTGCAAATTTGGCACCGGGACGCCAGCGTTGCGACGCCCACCTCCTTCACCGTTGTTGCCGGGCGTTGTTCTCCACCTTGCCGGACGTTACCAGATAACCAGCATTGCGGTCAGACCGGCGGAGTTGCCGCCATTACCACCGGGCGGCTCGCCTGGCTGGCCATGTCCATCAGCCGCCCCTTGGGAGGGGTAGGATCGGAGTAGGCGCAAGGCCCGCCACGCCATTTGAACCCGAACGGTCACGCTATTCGCAGAGGGAGACCACCCTCCACCGACTCAAGAGTTCGCAGCTCCAATGACTCAAACAATGAGTAGAAGATGGAGTAGGGATGGCTGCGTTACTCACGCCCAAGGAGGCGGCGATGGAGTTGTAGGTGGAGCCAAGTCCGTGAGGATGTGATCAATAAGCTCATCATCGCGGATCGGGAGACGACGGCGGCCATAGTGTCGCCGCTGCCTTCATCTTGTGCATGTATTCCGCCGCAGACATCTCGCCCTTCCGGAGCGATCAAGTTGACGCGGATATGACAAACATTGGCGCTGCCTCTGGCGCCGAACATGGCGGCGATGGCGGTCCACACCGCATGCGCTGACTCGCAGCCAATGAGTTGGCACGCAATACCCTCATCCATGGAGGTGAGGAGAAGCCCTTGACCCGCTGATCTTGAACCCACCATTGGTGGTACTCCGGGTTGGTGACGGTGGTAGCGGCGCCGCCGTATCGACCGCGAAAGTGTACGATCCGTGCCGCCGAGGTGCCATCAAGGTGTCCATGGAGGTTGGCCCCGCGAACGGTGTTGGTGATGCCACCCCCCGAGCATGAAGTTATGGTGGCCGAGGCGACAGAGATCGCCGGGACGGCCATCACGGCGGTGATCGTGGCGACGGGGATTTAGACGAGTGCACCCGCGGTTTGGGTGACGGACAGGGCGGAGGACGATGTTGCGATGGCGGGCGAAGGAGAACGTGACACGGCGGCTGAGGAACTTCGGGCGGCGACGCAGGAAGCAAGCAGCAAGCGACAGCGAGAGACAGAGACAAGCGGCAGCGACGGGCAAGTTATTTTCCGTTTCAAATAGATGACCCAACTTTATACTAAGTTTAGTACAAAGTTAGGTCATCTATTTTGAACGGAGGGAGTAGCTAGCAATCAGCTAGATGGATTCTGCGTAAGCGCCAGTAGCTAGCTAGCAAGCAGCGGCGGCGACGCTGAAGATGGGATCGGGGCGGCTCGAGGGACGGCGGCAGCGACCCGACCTGGCTGATACCAAGTTAAACACAGGGTTTAGGGTTTTGCGTGGGTGGTTGACATCCAGCCTCACGCCTCAATATATACATGATCATAATACAATTTCATACGATACAAATATGTGTACATGTACAATATACTAGACCCTATATTTTACACAAACATCGTCCGCAACAGCGGAGCCCGAGGACACAGGTGCACCACGAGGATGCCGCCACGACACGCCCATCCTTTTTGAACAAACTGGTTTCCAAATCCATCCAAGTCATAGGGCCGATCGCCTCATCGGGAGGGATATGAAGAATATTTATTCAGCGCTACCATGTTATGTATGTATTGTAATGTGCATATAGAAAACTGAACCATATATACATCTACCTATGTGATGTACGTGCATACAAAGGCTCAAACCATGCATGCATAGGCCGCTAAAACAGTAGAAACCGTACTGCATGGCATGGCAATCTGTGAAAGGAAACTCATATGGCGAGCAAGAAACCTATCAATTTTACTACAACTACACTACTCTACGTGATCTATGGTACAGTGATAGCTATACGAGGACCTACAAATGTGAGCAACTTTACATACAAAGATGCATCTCTATATATTTACACAGGGGGCCATCGATCACATCAGAGCCAAGAAGATGAGACGGCGAGGTCCAGGTTCAGGTCAAGGTTCAGACCAGCGGTGTCTGAGCGGCGGTGGTTGTCGTCTCCTCGATCCCTCGCCGGCACGGCGGCAGACTCCTCGGTGGTCATGCTCGAGACGTCGGTGTCGCTGCTCGCGACCATGGCCTCCTCCTCGCACCGGCCGATCGACAGCGTCAGGTCACATCCCGCCGTCGGCTGCTGATTCTTCTGACGCGTTATGCTGTCAGCGTGACGTACCCAGCCGGTCGCCTGCAATAATATTATCCATGTCAGGCGGATTAGTATTTTCCAGTGCTGATATTACAACAGAACTGGTGACTGAACGGTCAATACACGGCACCGTGTTTATGCCATGGTGGTAGTTCGGCGGAGTCTGGTGCCTGCCACCTAACGAACTATACTTACTAACAACATGAAGCTTCTAGCTAGGCAACATATATCACATGTCTGATGGAAAGAGGATGAGTACTCCTAGGTTTTTATAAAAATGGAGTAGTTTATTTGCGTAATCTTTGCTTCCTCTGGATTTGTTCTCAAGCTAACAAGACAAAAGAAACACTTCATTGCTAGTACTTCTACCTTCTCTGATGGCATGCTGGAGTTCCATGGCAGCCTCCCTCTACTCTGCTCCCAGCTCCTGAAAACTCCCATCGTCGGACTGCACAACCAGTACGTTTGATTAACAACTCGATCGGTTACACATACGAACACAATTACAGTTAAAAAACTGAATTAGCAACCATTTTTGGTACTCACGTTTGGTACGGCGGCGACGAGCGGTGGCCGTGAAGAGGCACGGTGCAAGAAGAAGCGTCGATTCTCTCGGAAGCCGCAGCCATGTCGTTCCCACAGCCATTCCACGACGTGTCGACGGCACGGTGACCCCGACGGCGATCCACAGACGCATTGGGTGGATCACCGTTGCAGCTGCTGTTGCTAGAGCTTGATCTGTACATCTGGAGATGGCTCTTGATGTGAGATATGCTGACTCCCTTGGCGCCCATCAGCTGAAGAATTCGCTTCGGCGTTGCCTCTGCAGACGATTAAGATATGTGAAGATAGTGTCAACACCAGACCAGCCATACGTACGTGAAGAAAGAATTGCTACTCTTGGTTAAAATTCGGATCGGGAGAGCTAGCATGATGGATGCCGGATTAACGATACACGAGCTTTCGGATTATACCATGGTGTGCTAAAGGTTAACCCAAAGATTTTTTTTTCTTTGGACGAAATGACAGGAGAGCTGCCATTTATTGCTAAAGTAACACCGTAGAGATTACGACGACGAAGGTGTTAAACATCATTTCCCAATTAATTAGTGACGTCCTTGAGCAGCAAATAAGTCATGTCAGCCAATAAATATGGGAGAGAGAGGAAAAATCTCATCTTGTTCATCAAATCATCATGCATTCATATCACGTGGGGTTTTCTGTCTTTCCTTTACTTCCATGATGATCTTGAACCAATTCCGGCCTAATTAACCAACCACAAGACTAAAGCAAGTACTAAATGAGAGAAGACTACCCGTATTAATCGATCTGCACCAAAAACACACACAAAATTTTGAATAGATCGATCGCCCGGCAGTGAAAATCAATGGAATCACCAAGTTTTCATGCTATAAACTGTGCAATTAGCCGGACGCCATGTATGTGGCCGAGATGAGAGAGATCTACATGATATATCTGAGCAGCAAGAGGCAAGAACTGACCGTCCTGGCTGCCGAGGCAGTCGACGGCCTCGATGAACTGCCGGTGCAGCTCCTCCGTCCACCGCATCCGTGGCTCGTCGGACCGGTTGTACTGCCGGACGCCTCTCCTCTCGAACCCTCTCATGCTTTATCGACCGATCTCTCCCTGCTGCTAGAGCTATAGCCCTTCAGCTCGATCCCAAGCTTCTGGTACACACACGGCCGATGATGCTTCTCCAGAATCGAGTTCCAGTATATATATGTAGTGAGAGAGAGAGAGTTCTGGTTTGGCCAAACTATGATGAACTCTAAGCTGAACACTATTTTTAAGTACAACTGTACTATATAGGGCCGATATGGAATGTGTGAATCGGAGAGAGGGAGAGAGAGAGAGAGAGAGATGGCTGACTTTCGTGACCTAGTCCAGTCAAACATTCATGCTCACATAACTTGTTCTCAAAAGGTACTCCTCGGTTCCAATAGAACAGATGACCCAACTTTATACTAACTTTAATAAGTTAGATAAAGTTAAATCATCTATTTCAAACTAGAGAAGTAGATACCTAGAGAACAGACGTCGGGAAGAGTCAAGAGGAACAAGCCCAAATTCGAGAAAACGTTGGCCTGTCCGCGTCCACGAGAGACATCCAAATTCTTTCACATATAAGCCATATTTATCACATATATATGGGTCGACCCATCGAGGTCACGCTATTAACTGATTTGTCTGGGTCTCTTCCCTGCACAATGACAGGCATACATATGAACAGTCACCCATTTGACAAAAAACAAAACAAAGACATTGTCCATTTCGTATGTGAAATTCTAGCTTGTTCAACACAGCGGCATTGATGATCCGTCACTCTCCGTGTCGCTAGGTTTGACAAACTTACTCAAGAAAACTATATTATATAGCATTAATAGCAACATATACGTACGACCTACGTTTGTTGGTACATGAGTACGTTGAGCAGACTGCATACGCAGATTTAATTAGTACATCAAGCCATAGCTTAAATGTTTAGAGTCAACTCAACCCTCTGCATGAAGTGCAAGGATTTCTCCAAGGAAATGGGAAACCGGCACGTAGTGAATTCTGTATATGGCCTTGATGCATGGAATCTTACACGTCCATGCGAAAAGCGCGTGTAAAAGCATGTGGAAATGGCTATATTCGTTTGGAAAATTCAATTTGAAGAAGTATGTAGAGAGTTCAAGTTGCTAACTCTATTGGTTGCCTTGTATTGATTGGGGAAAGTGATGGCGAGCTAGACATATATGAACCTTTTAAACTATAGAGAAGTGTATATATGAAAACCTTAATATGTATGTGTAGGAGGGAGCATATATGACTTGGTAAATTCACATAATTATGCCATTTGAATAGTTTTAAGGATCAGATCGACTATGCTGCAAAATTCTCTTCTTCTCATGGGATTTATTGATCAACAATTTATATATGTGGCTACTGTTGGAACCTTGCAGGATAAAATGCCATCAAGTCAAGGCAGCAGTTTGCGATTACCTATCAACATTACTGCACCTAGCAAAGCTCGTGATGTCACCGTCAAAGAAAATGAAGCATTCTCTACGTATGGGAAATGAATTTTGGACTTTGGGACCACATTCTTAGGCTAGGAAAAAATGAGAAAAAAGTTGCATCCGTCTCAATCAACAATTCCAGATTCGTGGATGCTTTCCCATTTAGTGTAGATAGGCGCTTTGAAATTATATCTCTAGCAAGCTTGATGTACCTAGTCAGAAATTAATTCATCTGTGATCTTGTGTGAAGTGTGATTTCTTGCCTACTCAGTCGTAGATGAACCTAAAATGTAAATAAGGAAAAAGACCAGTACATAAAGTTTCACAAGAATTTTGTAAAATTCATACGTATTCAATACATTATCTTGCAAGATACGTGTATATGAATATTGTGGGATGAATTATATTTTGAAGCAACAAATATAACTACTTGAGACCTGTAGAATAATCAAGCTCGAGTTGTTTGTGTGTGTTGCTTTTCAATTTTGTTTAC
Organism: Aegilops speltoides; assembly: GCA_021437245.1. NCBI lineage: Eukaryota > Viridiplantae > Streptophyta > Magnoliopsida > Poales > Poaceae > Aegilops > Aegilops speltoides. The sequence continues at coordinate 523,751,168 of CM038147.1, forward strand.
GTCTTTCTCTTGCGTGAGGATGGAATATGAGAGTATTGAACACGTTAAATATATAGAGACAAGTCTATTCTGAACACAAAATTATTGTGCTTGGTCTTTTTTTTAACATGTGCCTGGTCTTACTTCGAACCCAAACTATGGAGTTGTCTAAATTAAAGTTTAAGCTTTCTAAACCTGTTTAGATAAACCAATCAACATTCGTTTAAATAAACCAGTCAGCTTCTGTAATGACTGGTTGTGTGTACGTACCTCTAGATGCAAAGATTGGGGGATGTCCTTCCATTCTCCAACCTGTTAAATTTTGATCCAAATTCTAGTACCGGGTTGACTAAACGTAGTACAACTGGTGTGGGCATTGTGTTGACGTCGACGCGTACGAGTACAACTCGTTTACTTGTCCTCCAAGGACTCGCATGTATTGCCTCTTATATACCCCATGTAGTCGACCTCGACGGCGGTTGTGTTGTCTCGCGCTTGTAATACTCCTCCTTATAGTGATTGCTTCGCCGTTGGTCGTCGTGGTTTTCTCCCGCGGTTTTCACGTAAAAATCCGTGTCTCTTGTGTCTCGTTTATTCTCGTTATTATCTAACAAGTGGTATACAGAGCCAAGATTACAGATACGAGTTTGAGACGAGAAGATTAGGGTTGCGTGTTCTGCGGCTGCCCGCACGCGACCGGAGGAATCCGTCGGGATCGATTTTGCTGCGCCGCTGGAAGCCGAGTTCGACAGGATTGATGGCTCATCGTCCGTGTCCAGGTCAGGTTCGCAGACTGACTTTTCTCTAGGCCGAGATTGAGACGAATCCCGCAGCTGGCGTATTGTGGGATTTATTCTGGCCGCCGCTGCTCCCGAGTCTCAAGGCGATAAAAGCAAAGCTGCAGCAGGAGACACATCAAATCCATCGAGTCGTCACTGCTGTTTCTCGTCCACGACAGCCGCGCAACAGAGTGCTCCTGCTCGCACCAAGTTCCGAGGCAGATCGCGTCAAGTACTAGTGGTGCACATCGGCTACGTACTGATTGCTGCTGGAGTTCACGTGCAGACTAATCAAATCCAGTAGTACTTGCACTAGTACTTTACGAAGGCTAGTACTAATTGAGATTCTCCGTTTCTTTTTAGTCTGCGATATAAGCCGGCCAAAATCGAAGTTTTGAAAGTTTGACTAACTTTATATTAAAAGATATAAACATTGGCAATATGAAATCAACATTATCAGATGCACCATAAAATGTATTTTCATACTATATAGTTTTAATATTGTAGATGTTTATATTTTTTATATAAATTTGATCAAACTCTATGTAGTTTGACTTTGACCAAATCTTATATGCGAGTAAAAAGAAACGGAGGAGTACTAGATCATCAATTGCTACGTCCACTGCCTAATACTATCAGTGCTATTTACTCTGTTCTATTTGTTCCGTATAATAAATTTTGTCAAGATTTTTCTACCGCTTGCACTACTTTGTGTACATAGATTAATCTACTCATGGCATCCATGAAGTACGATTTTCGCTGCTGGATCGTGACACAAGGTTTACCCTATGGCAAGTCAAGATGCGGGCGTTGTTGGCACAGCCGACTATGATGTAGCATCGATAGTTTTGGGAAGAACCGAATTCAGGATGGACCGATGAGGAGAAAAGAATTGATTGTAAGACTTTGTCACAAATTCAACTCCATTTGCATAATAATATTTTGCAGAAAGTTTTGAGCGAAAAAACTGCCGCCGCTCTATGGTTAAAGCTGGAAGGATTTGCATGACCAAGGATCTCACCAAAGAAGATGCATCTGAAGCAAAAATTATTCCTGCATGTTACCCGAGGGAGGTAATACTTTGAATCATATTTCAGAATTTAAAGAGATCATATCTGATCTAGCTGCAATGGAGGTTAAGTATGAAGAGGAAGATACTGATTTAATGTTACTTTATTCACGCCAAGTTCTTGTACCAATTTTAGAGACACCATATTATACAATGTGATACTCTCACACTTAATGAAGTTTATGAAGCTTTGAACTCTAAGGAGAAGATGAAATTAATGGTGCCTCATCATGGTTCGAGTTCATCCCAAACCGATGGATTATCTGCTCGTGGCGGGACAAAGGAGAAGAACTCCAATAATGGAAACAGAGGCAAAAGTAAAAACGGCTACAGGGGCCGGTCGCAATCCAGAGACAAGAAGTATTGCAGATATTGCAAGAGAGACGGGCATGACATCTCTGAGTGTTTCAAGTTGAAGAACAAGGAAAAGAGGAAAGGTAACAAACAAGGTGACAATTCTGCTAATGTTGCTCGTGATGATAGTTCGATGATGCTCTTGTCGTTATTATCGGATGTGCTGAGACCAATGATGAGTGGGTACTTGACACTCGCATGCACTTTTCATATGTGTCCACATAGGTTTAATACTTTTGATTCCACTACTTCGCTGGTTCCGCTTTTGGGTTTTGATGATTCACCATGCAAGATTGAAGGCATAGGTTCTATTCAATCAAGATGTTTGATGGCATAATCGAACTTTGACAGATGTTCGGTATATTCAAGATGAAGAGAAATCTTATTTCTATGAGTGCCCTTGATGCAAAGGGGTACAAGTATTCTGGTGGAGATAGTGTTTTGAAAGTCACCAAAGGCTCCCTTGTTGTGATGAAAGGTGACTTAAGTTCGATCAATGGTCTTTATTACCTTCGAGGTTCTACCGCTTCGTAACGCTACTCCAGCTTGTTTCAAAGAATTCGATTGTGATGTCGCTAACCTTTGGCATATGCGTCTTGGACATATGAGTGAACTTGGTTTAGCAGAGTTAAATAAGAGAGGTCTTCTTGATGGATATGAACCTGGTAAATTGAAATTTTGTGAGCATTGTATCTTCGGCAAGCACAAGAGGGTGAACTTCAATACTTCGACCCATACAATCAAGGTATTCTTGATTATGTGCATTCTGATTTATGGGCACCATCTCGCAAGAAGTCATTAGGTGGTGCAAGTTACATGCGACTATTATTGATGATTATTCAAGAAAAGTTTGGCCTTATTTCTTGAAGCATAAATATGAAGCATTCTCAGCTTTTAAGGAGTGGAAGATTATGATTGAAAGACAAACTGAAAGGAAGGTAAAGATACTTCGCACCGATAATGGTATGGAATTCTGTTCTAAGCAATTTAAGAATTATTGCAAGTCCAAGGCATTGTCGACACTACACCGCTCCTTATACTCCTCAACAAAACGGTGTTGCTGAGCGTATGAACAGGACCATTATTTCCAGAGCCCATTGCATGTTGTCCAATGCAGGTTTGCATAGGCGTTTTTGGGAGGAGGCTTCTAATCGCTTGTTATCTCATTAATCGCTCACCATCTATTGCTCTTAATAAGAAAACCCCAATTGAGGTATGGTCTGGTTCACCGCTGATTATTCACAGTTGAGAGTTTTTGGTTGCACCGCTTATGCTCATGTTGATAATGGAAAGTTGGAGCCTCGGGCTGTTAAGTGCATCTTTCTTGGTTATAAGTCCGGTGTTAAAGGTTTTAAATTGTGGAATCCTCAAACCCGTAAGGTTGTTATTAGCGTAAATGTTATCTTTAATGAATCTGCTATGTTACATGATGTTTCATCTACTAATGTTCCTCAGTTGAGAGTGAACAGCAGCCTATTGTTCAGAGCCTACTGCTCGTGGAGCATGTTATTGATTCAGTGATACATCCGTAATGAAATTGTTGCACATGATGAACCCGTCGTTGATGATGATCATGTCACTCCCACTCCAAATCAGCCTATTGTTCCACCCAGTTGGAATCTTGCACGTGATGAGTTAGAAGGGTATTAATAAACCCGACAGTTAATTGAAGAGTGCAATATTGTTTCTTTTGCTTTATCTGCTTGCGAGGAAATTGAAGGTAATGCGAGCCTTCTTCATATTCCGAGGCTATTATTTCTACCGATAGTAATAAGTGGAGGACCGCTATGCATGATGAGATGGAATCACTTGAAAAGAATGGCACTTGGGATTTAGTAAAATTGCCTAGAGAGAAGAAACCTATTCGCTGCAAGTGGGTTTTCAAGAGGAAAGAAGGTGTTTCTCCTAATGATGAGACAAGATATAAAGCAAGGTTAGTTGCTAAAGGTTATAGCCGATTCCGTGTATTGACTATAACGAAGTCTTTTCTCTGCTAGAAGCATAGCTCTATTCGCACTTTACTCAAAGATTGTTGCCATGCATGATCTTGAGCTTGAAAAATTGGATGTTAAAACTGCATTCTTACATGGAGAATTAGAAGAGGATATTTATATGGAACAACCTCAAGGTTTTGTTATTCCCGAAAAGAAAAGCTTGTCTGTAAGTTAAAGAAATCTCTTTATGGATTGAAGCAAGAGACAAGGGTACAAGAGATTTGACACCTTTATGCTCTCTCAAGGTTTCGTAAGGTCTAATTATGATAGTTGTGTTTATTTGAAAACTGTCAATGGTTCAACTATTTATTTGCTCCTTTATGTTGATGATATGCTTATTGTTGCGCAAAGAGTATGTCGAGATTAATGAACTAAAAAGCAATTGAGTGATGAATTTGAGATGAAGAATTTGGGTGCAGCAAAGAAAATTCCATACAAATAAGAATATTTTTCCTTTCGAAAGAAGATAAGAACAAGAGGCTCACCACGGTGGTGCCGCCGATGAGATCGGTGCGGGTGATCGGCGACGTTGAAGACGGGATGGGGCGTGACGGACCGCTAAACCTAGACAAATATGGAGGAAAATGGAGCTTGGCGGTCGAGCTTGGAGAGGAGAAACCTTAAGTAGTGTGGCTCGGGCATTCCATCGAACACCTTGTGTGCATATGAGGTGAGCTAGAGCACCACCAAGCCCTCTCCCCTCGGCCAGAAAAAAACAGAGCAGCGTGCTCGCTGCTCTTGCGCTGGGGGTATATATAGGCACCACCATTGGTCCCGGTTGGTCGTCTGAACCGGGACTAATGGATTTCCTGGTCCCGGTTCGTGCCAAGAACCGGGACGAATGGTTGTTGGCCAGAGGCGGGGATCATTGGTCGGTTCATCCTACCAACCGGGACCAAAGGTCCAGACGAACCGGGACCAATGGCCCACGTGGCCCGGCCGGCCCCGGCTCACGAACGGGTCCGATGCCCCATTGGTCCCGGTTCTGGATTGAACCGGGACTAATGGGCTGGACCGGCCTGGACCATTGCCCCCTTTTCTACTAGTGTGCTCATTGCCTGGATATCGTCATGATTATTTGAAGTTCTATCAATTGCCCAACAGTAATTGTTTTCCCATCGTTTGCTATTTTCTCGAGAGAAGCCACTAGTGAAACCTACAACCCCCGGGTCTCTTATTTAATATATTTTCCTTCGCGATCTATTTTTATTTGCTTTTATTTTCAGATCTATTAAAACGAAAAATACAAAATACTTTGCTGCACTTTATTTTATTTACGATCTATTTACGCAACCTATTACAACTTTATCCCGTCTCCGTGCCAATTTCTGGCGCTGTTACCCGAAAGGGATTGACAACCCCTTTAACACGCCGGGTTGCAACTATTTGTTATTAGTGTGCAGGAGTTGTTTACGTTGTGTTGCGTGGTTCTCCTACTGGTTCGATAACCTTGGTCTCATCACTGAGGGAAATACCTACTGTTGTTGTGCTGCATCATCCCTTCCTCTTTGGGGAAATGCCTTTTGTACTTCAAGCAAACATCAGGTAGTCCCCTTCCCCACACTCCACCGCATACCGGGGGAATCCCTAGGATCAGTTCGGGCAGTAGTGTCGTCATCTTCGTGTGCCTTCCTGAAGGTGTTGCTGGTGTGTGGCGGTCCCAAATGCCAGGAGCATGGTGGAAATTCTCTAGAGGGCGCAGCGGTTGCGGGTCCTCAGCGTTTTCGTTGATCCGGCTCTATTGGCATTAGTTTCTTTTCTTCTTTCTTTGTTATTTCTTTGGGTGTGCTTGTGCTGTTTGCCCTAGCATTGAACTTGAAGTTGTACTGGGTTGCTTTTTTGTAAAGTGGGGGTGAAAACATGTTTTGAGGAGTTTATGGTGATTTTTCTTTAAACAGACAGAAAAAGTGGCCGGCTTTAAACTAATAAAGCCAACAATGACCAAAGTACCAACGTAGAGTTATTACAACCAAGAATCATAAGGATGGGAAGTTAAAGCAAAGATAAAAACGCACGGATACAAGGCCCGACTCGTAGAAGAGTACCAGCATGGCATCATGACGGGCTAATCTAGCTCAAGTGTTCCTATGGTAGGTGTGAAACTTCTTGACCTTGAGAAGAATGTTCGCCACCGCATCACTGCCTTCCTCTTTCCTAGAAACCACCACGCTGTATAAATAGAAACAATTTGAAAATATAGTTAGCATGGTGGGATAGGATAGTTCCCTCAATAGCCAACTGAGTAGTCCAAAGCGTCCAAGCTATGGCACTAAATGTTCTTCAAGCTAAACGTCATTCTTGTCCTCGGGTGGATCTTAGTAGCGTAAGGATAGAGTTAGGATTCCGGTTGTGTACGAATCAATCTAGAACACAACTTCATAGAAATTTAGCCGGGGTACAATGGAACAGGATGTGACTAGTGCCCTCTGGCGCATCGTACATAGCACACCAACCATTGCTCTAGTCGTGAAGCTTTTCAAGATTGATGGCCATTAGTAGACGCTCCTAAGCAGCCTACCAAAGGAAAATACAGACTTTGGAAGGAATCCGAGATGCCCAAAGAGCCTTGGCGTACCGAACATTAGGCCCATAAACCAATTTGGCCCATGAACCTTGGTGAATTATTTTGCCTTTTAACAGTGAATCCAAAAAAGTTGCATGTTAGCTTAAAGATAGACCGATGAGAACAAAAACTATAGCACCCCCACACAAAGGCACCACCCCACGACCTATGCCATGATCACAAACTGACACAAGTTGAGAACAATTATCCATCGAGGCCATCAACAAATGACATAGTCATCACCGTCATGGTTAATACAACAATTTCAACAATCACGAACTACCACCAACACACCAATCATTCTAAGTATACTGAGAAAGGTATGTATTCTTATTGGTTTGGTTAGTACCACAAGTGGTGGACCAAACAACCCATTCGAACATCACCACCTCCTATTTAATTTCAATACAATTCCTCCTATGCTCAACTCATTTTATGTTGGACCAACCATGGTGGGGACATGACAACTTCGATTTCCGCATCCAGCCTTGTGATAAAATGGCAGACCAATACCATGCTCTTCTTGCCAACACAGTCGTTGCCACACATTGCACGCTAAATGATTCAAAGTAGATGCCCAAATATCCCCTCTTCAGCAATCCACCAACCACAATCGGCTTCGAGCCACGTCCAAAGAGTGGGAACAATAAACATCTCCATTGGTTGGTCACCCAAGACCATGGGGGAGAGCAACGCCGCAATGACGCACATGCATGCATCCACTGAGGCTAGTCATAGTGGAAGTATCTTAGGTAGTAACATAGTGCATTCCAAGAAAATTTTGTTTATGTGGCATGTAGTCCACTGAGGCTAGTCCTAGTGGGAGTAACTTAGATAGTAACATAGCGCATTTCAAGAAATTTTTTCTTATGTGGCATGTAGTTAATGAGGAAAGTGGTGTTTAGAGTAACATAATATGCTACTGTAACATAGCGGTTCCGAGAAAGGATGAGTCTACAAGCTAATAAAGAAATCCATCTATGACACTAGTACGATGTTACTTTACACTATGGAAGTAGTAACTTAGACTAGTGTCATATGCATAACAATAGTATAAGTTACTCCCCACTATGACCAGCCTGATGTCAATGGTGCTAGTGTGCATCACTATAGTTCGTTGTATTCAATACCGACACAATATTTCGCTTGGAGTTGCCATGATCCTCCAACTTGCAACAATGGGCACACCCCACAGCTCACCACCTTCACCATGTGCTACTCTCCAAATATTTGAAACCAGATCCAAGTTCCCGATCGACGATCCCCACACGAACAATACCCAACGCCCTTGTCCACATAACTTGGCGTCATGCCTGGCCACCCCCAAATCTACCACAAGGCATATCCCCCTCCATATCCCTTAATTAGGCTTGTTTGGGGTACCTACCTCGAGCTGCACCATAGACAATCATAGGAGGTGTTTGTTTCGTCAGTTTTTGGCCGGGACCTGATTACAGCGATATCCATTACCGTTACGTGCGTTTGGTTTGAGTCGGGCTGGAATCACAAACGGCGTAATCGGTTACCGCGCTACACAAAAACGATTACGCCCACACCTGGCCGTTAAGCGATCCCATCCCCGATCCACCTTTCTCGCCCACGTCTGTTTCCTCTTCTTCCTCAAACATCTTTTGCGTCTGCCTCGCACGAGCCACCATGGACACCGCCGCCGGAGCACCGCCGCCGCTGTTGTCGCCGTACCACCAGGGCTGTCGTCCACCGCCGCGGCCGCGTCCGCTGCAGCCGTAACACCATGGCTGCCGTCCACTACCGCGGCCGCCTCCATTGCCGCCGTACCACCACGGCCGTCTCCATTGCCGTTGTGCCGCCGGCCGACGCAGCAAATCTGTCCTCAAACCACGCGTGCAACGTCCTCAGGTCTTGGTCGTGGAGCAGGAGAATCACGCAGGGGCAACCCTAATCGCAGTTTTCTTTTCTCATCTCCTTGTTACCGTTACCTGAGTGAGTGAACAAACAAACCAGCGACAGTCCCATTACAGCCGCAAATGCGGGGTAACCTCATTACGTTACCATTTACGTTAACGGAGCACCAACCAAACACCTCCATAGTGTCATGGAGCTACAACTCCGCACTACATCATCACCAAAGGCACGCCAAAAGAGAGCACCACATAGACGGGAGCTTGAAAAGCACAACCAAACAAACAAAAGTGTGCTCCCGTGCATTAAGACTCATAGCACGGCAACCACTCGGTAGTGGGCCCATGGCTACTGACGCCAGCGAGGAGAGACACAAGAGAGACTATAGGGTTAGGGCTGAAGTCGCCCTCTACGGTGCAACATGGGAGCACAAATTCTTAATACTTTCTACATCGCCGTATTGAGCGAAACTAGTTGGACATGCTGACACCTTGAAATGCACGATTCTGGCACATTCAATTTGTCAGGCCTCGCGCCCACAGTGTTCGTGACAATATCATGCATATATGCACATGATCTTTGATCACGAACATTGTGTTTAATGTAAATATATAAAACGGCTCAAATACGCATGTAATGTGCATGCATACAATGACTCTATATATTTAATGTATGTAATGTAATGGTTTTTGCAAGGTAATACGTTTTCATTTACATCATAAGGATTATAATACAAGCCACGTACATATCGACCTGACAAAACTGAAAAGACAGCAGGACACCAGCCTTTGCACAAAAAAACAACAAAAGAAAGAAAATTACGGCCACCAAAGGAAAACATGACGAATCACCTCCTCACCCGAGCGACAAAGAAAATTGCAACATAAAAACCTAGACTGATGGGTAAAACGATCTGATGGGAGGCCATGGACACCAGCCTTTATTCAGTTTCTATGCCCTCGCGCCCACAATGTTCGTGATGATATCATATATGCGCATGATCTTTGATCACAAACATTGTGTGTAATGTAAATACAAAAAGGGATCAAGTATGCATGTAATGTGCATGCATACAACGACTATATATTTAATGTATGTAATGTAATGTGCATATAGAAAGATGAACCATATATACATATACCTATGTGATGTACGTACATACAAAGGCCGCTAAAACAGTAGAAACCGTACTGCATGGCATGGCAGTCTGTGAAAGGAAACTCATATGGCTAGCAAGAAACCTATCAATTTTACTACAACTACACTACTCTACGTGATCTATGGTACAGTGATAGCTATACGAGGACCTACAAATGTGAGCAACTTTACATACAAAGATGCATCTCTATATATTTACACAGGGGGCCATCGATCACATCAGAGCCAAGAAGATGAGACGGCGAGGTCCAGGTTCAGGTCAAGGTTCAGACCAGCGGTGTCTGAGCGGCGGTGGTTGTCGTCTCCTCGATCCCTCGCCGGCACGGCGGCAGACTCCTCGGTGGTCATGCTCGAGACGTCGGTGTCGCTGCTCGCGACCATGGCCTCCTCCTCGCACCGGCCGATCGACAGCGTCAGGTCACATCCCGCCGTCGGCTGCTGATTCTTCTGACGCGTTCTGCTGTCAGCGTGACGTGCCCAGCCGGTCGCCTGCAATAATATTATCCATGTCAGGCGGATTAGGTTTTTCCAGTGCTGATGTTACAACAGAACTGGAGACTGGACGGTCAATACACGGCACCGTGTTTATGCCATGGTGGTAGTTCGGCGGAGTCTGGTGCCTGCCACCTAACGAACTATACTTACTAACAACATGAAGCTTCTAGCTAGGCAACATGAAGCTACTAGGAACGTTTGATGGAAAGCAAGAGGATGAGTACTCCTACGTTTTTGTAAAAATGAAGTAATCTAAAGGCGTACTTTTTGCTTCCTCTGGATTTGTTCATAGGTTTTTATACGTATACGTTTATTCATGCTTTTCTCTAGCTAACAAGACAAAAAAGAAACACTTCATTGCTAGTACTTCTACCTTCTCCGATGGCATGGAGTTCCATGACAGCCTCCCTCTACTCTGCTCCCAGCTCCTGAAAACTTCCTTGATGGACGGTCTGCACAACCAGTAGGTTTGATTAACAAGTCTATCGGTTACACATACGAACACACTAATTACAGTTAAAGAACTGAATTTAGCAACCAATTTTGGTACACACATTTGGTACGGCGGCGACGGCACGGTGCAAGAAGAAGCGTTGATTCTGTCCGAAGCCGCCGCCATGTCGTTCCCATGGCCATTCCACGATGTGTCGACGGCACGGTGACCCGACGGCGATCCACAGAAGCATTGGGTGGACCACCGTTGCTGTTGATGTTGCTAGAGCTTGATCTGTACATCTGGAGATGGCTCTTGACGTGAGATATGCTGACTCCCTTGGCGCCCATCAACCGAAGAATTCGCTTCGGCGTTGCCTCTGCAAACAATTCAGATATGTGAAGAGAATGTCAACACCAGACCAGCCGTACGTACGTGAAGAAAGAATTGCTACTCTTGGTTAAAATTCGGATCAGGAGAGCTAGCATGATGGATGCCGGATTAACGATACACGTGCTTTCGGATTATACTATGGTGTGCTATAGGTGAGGCAAGGTTAACCCAAAGATTTTTTTTTTGGACGAAATGACAGGAGAGCTGCCATTTATTGCTAAAGTAACATCGTAGAGATTACGACGATGAAGGTGTTAAACATCATTTGCCCAATTAATTAGTGACGTCCTTGAGCAGCAAATAAGTCATGTCAGCCAATAAATATGGAAGAGAGAGGGGGGATCTCATCTTGTTCATCAAATCATCATGCATTCATATCACGTGGGGTTTTCTGTCTTTCCTTTACTTCAATGATGAACTTGAACCAATTCCGGCCTAATTAACCAACCACAAGACTAAAGCAAGTACTAAATGAGAGAAGACTACTGTAGGTAGGATTAGGAAAGGTTAATCCAAAGATATGTTTGTCTTTGACAGGAGACCGGCCATTTATTGCTAAATTAATCGTAGAGATTACTCTACGAAGGCGTTAAACATCGTTTGCACAATTAATTAATGACGTTCTTGAGCAACAAATAATTCAGTCAGCCAATAAAGGTGGGACAGAGGGTGGAAATCTCATCTTGTTCATGATGCATGCATATCACATGGGGTTTTCTCTCCTTTCTTTTCTTCCATGAACTTGAACCAACTCCTGCCTAACCTACGGCACAACTAAAGCAAGTATACTAAGAAAGGACCACCCATAATAAATCGACCCATACAAAAATAGCAGTTCAAATAATTGAAATCATCAATTTTCATACATACATATTGTCCATGCATGCGAAATGTGCAATTAGACCGGAGAGGGAGGGGGAGACATCATCTATATATGTGAGGCAATAAGCAAGAACTGACCGTCCTGGCCGCCGAGGCAATCAACAGCTTCATGAACTGCCGGTGCAGCTCCTCCGTCCACCGCATCCGCGGCTCCTCCGACCGGTTGTACTGCCGGACGCCTCTCCTCTCAAATCCTCTCATGCTTTATCGTCCTGTCCCTGCAGCTAGCTAGAGCCCGGCCTTCAACTCAATCCGACCGATCCCCAACCCAAGCTTCTGGCACACACAGAGCTGATTATGCTTCTCCAGAATCAACTTCGAATATATATATGTAGAGAGAGAGAGAGAGTTTTGGTTTGGCCAAACAATGATGAACTCGAAGCTCAAATACTATTTTTAAAGTACGAGCGTACTATATAGGGCCGATGTATGGAATGGAATGTGTGGATTCAAGAGAGAGCAAGGGAGAATGTTAAACCATGCAATATTCAGGCTCAAGGGGCATACACGCACCGGTTTAAGTTGAGATAGGTTCGGTCTAGGTTAGTTGAGTTGTAATCTCTTCATGCATATCTTATCTTTATTTTCCTTGTATCTCAAGATGTAATCTCAACAACTTGTATGCTTATCAGGGATATGCCCCTGCCTATGCCTATGTTAACACGCAACCGTCGCCTCGAGAGAGGCACAACGTTCTCCGCTGTTTCACATGGTATATAGAGCCACCTCTATCCATCGCATCTAGTAAACACCATCCACCGCAGCCATGTCGTCCTCCTCCTCCAGCACCGGCGAGGCTTCCCTTGGGCAGGTCGCAGAAAAACTCATCCGCACCAACTATGTCCTATGGCGTGCGCAGGTGACGCCGCAGCGGAGAGGAGCTGGGCTGTTCGGCTACGCCGACGGCACCATGCCAGAACCTGTCAAGATCCTCGTCACGAAGGACAAAGACGGGAAAGAAGAGAAGACGATGAACCCTCTCCATCCGATCTGGTTCAGAGAAGGGCAGCAGGTACTCGGATACTTGCTCAATACTCTCACCAAGGAGGTTCTCGTGGAGGTTACCTCCATCGCCACGCCACACGAGCTCTGGGCAGCTCTCGCCCACATGTTCTCGTCGCAGTCGAGCCCGCGTCAACAACATCCGGGTCGCTCTCTCCACGGCGCAGAAGGGAACGCAGTCTGTCGCCGCCTACTTCGCCCAGATGAGAGCGCTAGCAGATGAGCTTGCAGCCGCCGGGAAGCCCATCGATGACGATGAGCTTGTCTCCTACATCACCGCCGGCCTCGACATGGAGTACCAACCCCTCGTCTCCGCCAACGACGCGCGCACCGACACCATCAGCATCGACGATCTCTACGCTCAGATGAGCAACTTTGATTAGCGCCTCGCCCTCTACAACAACAACTCGGGCGGGGGCTTCAAGTCTTCTGCTAATGCTGTCGCTCGTGGTGGCAGCCGCGGTGGCAGCAGCTCACGCTATCGTGGGCCACCGCGCGGCAAAGGCAAGCCGCCATCTGGCGGAAACAGCAGCAGTGGCAACCCCTTCCGTGGCGGCGGCGGCGGGTGGCCCTCCAACAACAACAACAACAACAAGGGACGCCGTGGTGGCAGGCCTCACACCAACCCTGATGAACCGCGATGCCAAATCTGTGGCAAGTTAGGCCACACCGCTCGCGATTATTGGTATCGCTACGAAGACGATGGCGAATCCTCACAAGATGAAAAAGTTGCAGGTGCTGATGATGGCTCCTACAGCATCGACACGAACTAGTATGTGGACAGTGGCGCAACTGACCACAACAGTTGGTAGACACACTTATTACGTAAGTTTTATCGATGATTATAGCAAGTACACATGGATCTATCTTATCAAAAAGAAATCTGATGTTTTTCAAAAGTCTTTCACAACTTTCAAGCACTAGTTGAAAGAAAGTTCGATTGCAAAATCTTAGCCCTCCAATCCGATTGGGGAGGAAGTACCGCAACCTCAACTCCTTTTTCAGCAAATTGGCATATCACACCACGTGTCATGCCCCCATGCTCACCAACAAAACGGATCAGCCGAAGCGCATGATGTGGCCTGGCTTTGCTTGCTGCTGCCTCCATGCCTTTGAAATTCAGGATGAGGCTTTTCTCACCGCAGTCCACCTCATAAACATGTTGCCTAGTAGAGTCATCAACAACGAATCTCCAGTAGACCCTCCCCCGTAACTTCTACCGTGAAGGATGACGCGCCTGGTTGCTTTGTCCTTAAAAAGGAAAAAATGACGGTGAAATTCAATAAACATGTCATTATCACAGAGAAGACGGTAAACATAGAGAAGATGCTGGCTGATGTGTGGAACATGAAGGATGTTACGCAGTTTAAGAGATGAACCAGGTAAACGCGAATGACCAATGTGTGAAATAAAGAAACCTGCACCATTGGCCACCTGAACCTGATCCTTGCCGTCATAGCGCTCGTGAACCTGGAGGCGCTCAAGATCATTAGTCAAGTGATCCGTAGCCCCGTATCTAGCACTCAAGGAAAGTCGACGGTGTTGGTGGAGGCCGAGTTGGCGGAGCGGGAGTTGTGATCCTGATCATAGCGCTTGCGGCAGTCATCGGCTTCATGGCCCCAGTTCTTGCAAATTTGGCACCGGGGACGCCAGCGGTTGCGACGCCCACCTCCTTCACCGTTGTTGCCGGCGTTGCCCCCTCCACCTTGCCGGACGTTACCAGCATAACCAGCATTGCGGTCAGGACCGGCGGAGTTGCCGCCATTACCACCCTGGCGGCTCTGCTGGGCTGGCCATGTCCATCAGCCGCCCCCCCCCCCTTGGGAGGGGTAGGGATCGGAGTAGGGCGCGCGTCCGCCCGCGCCATTTGAACCCGAACGGGTCACGTCATTCGCAGAGGGAGACCACCCCTCCACCGCACTCTGTTGTGCCTGCAGCGCCTCGAATGACTGAAACAATGAGTAGAAGATGGAGTAGGGGATGGCTGCGTTACTCACGCCCAAGGAGGCGGCGATGGAGTTGTAGGTGGAGCCAAGTCCGGTGAGGATGTGATCAATAAGCTCATCATCGCGGATCGGGGAGACGACGGCGGCCATAGTGTCGGCCAGTGCCTTCATCTTGTGCATGTATTCCGCCGCAGACATCTCGTCCTTCCGGAGCGACTGAAGTTGACGCCGGATATGACAAACATTGGCGCGTCTCTGAGCGCCGAACATGGCGGCGATGGCGGTCCACACCGCATGCGCTGACTCGCAGCCAATGAGTTGGCACGCAATACCCTCATCCATGGAGGTGAGGAGAAGCCCCTTGACCCGCTGATCTTGAACCCACCATTGGTGGTACTCCGGGTTGGTGACGGTGGTAGCGGCGTCGCCGGTATCGACCGCGAGTGTACGATCCGGTGCCGCCGAGGTGCCATCAAGGTGTCCATGGAGGTTGGCCCCGGCGAGAACGGTGCTGGTGATGCCACCCCCGAGCATGAAGTTATGGTGGCCGAGGCGGACAGAGATCGTCGGGACGGCCATCACGGCGGTGATCGTGGCGACGGGGGACGAGACGAGTGCACCCGCGGTTTGGGTGACGGACAGGGCGGAGGACGATGTTGCAGTGGCGGCGTGAAGGAGAACGTGACACGGCGCGGCTGAGGAACTCGCGGCGGCGACGCGTGAAGCAGGCAGCGCGCAGCGACAGAGACTCAGCAGCGGCAGCAGCGACGGGCAAAGCTAGCTTCTCCTCCGTTCCAAATAGATGACCCAACTTTATACTAAGTTTAGTACAAAGTTAGGTCATCTATTTTGGAACGGAGGGAGTAGCTAGCAATCAGCTAGATGGATTCCTGCGTAAGCGCGTAGCTAGCTAGCAAGCAGCGGCGGCGACGCGGAAGATGGGATCGGGCGGCGGCTCGAGGGACGTGCGGCAGCGACCCGACCTGGCTGATACCAAGTTAAACACAGGGTTTAGGGTTTTGCGTGGGTGGTTGACATCCAGCCTCACGTCTCAATATATACATGATCATAATACAATTTCATACGTATACAAATATGTGTACATGTACAATATACTAGACCCTATATTTTACACAAACATCGTCGCAACAGCGGAGCCCGAGGACACAGGTGCACCACGAGGATGCCGCCGCCGACACGCCATCCTTTTTTGAACAAACTGGTTTCCAAATCCATCCAAGTCATAGGGCCGATCGCCTCATCGGGGAGGGATATGAAGAATATTTATTCAGCGCTACCATGTTATGTATGTATTGTAATGTGCATATAGAAAACTGAACCATATATACATCTACCTATGTGATGTACGTGCATACAAAGGCTCAAACCATGCATGCATAGGCCGCTAAAACAGTAGAAACCGTACTGCATGGCATGGCAATCTGTGAAAGGAAACTCATATGGCGAGCAAGAAACCTATCAATTTTACTACAACTACACTACTCTACGTGATCTATGGTACAGTGATAGCTATACGAGGACCTACAAATGTGAGCAACTTTACATACAAAGATGCATCTCTATATATTTACACAGGGGGCCATCGATCACATCAGAGCCAAGAAGATGAGACGGCGAGGTCCAGGTTCAGGTCAAGGTTCAGACCAGCGGTGTCTGAGCGGCGGTGGTTGTCGTCTCCTCGATCCCTCGCCGGCACGGCGGCAGACTCCTCGGTGGTCATGCTCGAGACGTCGGTGTCGCTGCTCGCGACCATGGCCTCCTCCTCGCACCGGCCGATCGACAGCGTCAGGTCACATCCCGCCGTCGGCTGCTGATTCTTCTGACGCGTTATGCTGTCAGCGTGACGTACCCAGCCGGTCGCCTGCAATAATATTATCCATGTCAGGCGGATTAGTATTTTCCAGTGCTGATATTACAACAGAACTGGTGACTGAACGGTCAATACACGGCACCGTGTTTATGCCATGGTGGTAGTTCGGCGGAGTCTGGTGCCTGCCACCTAACGAACTATACTTACTAACAACATGAAGCTTCTAGCTAGGCAACATATATCACATGTCTGATGGAAAGAGGATGAGTACTCCTAGGTTTTTATAAAAATGGAGTAGTTTATTTGCGTAATCTTTGCTTCCTCTGGATTTGTTCTCAAGCTAACAAGACAAAAGAAACACTTCATTGCTAGTACTTCTACCTTCTCTGATGGCATGCTGGAGTTCCATGGCAGCCTCCCTCTACTCTGCTCCCAGCTCCTGAAAACTCCCATCGTCGGACTGCACAACCAGTACGTTTGATTAACAACTCGATCGGTTACACATACGAACACAATTACAGTTAAAAAACTGAATTAGCAACCATTTTTGGTACTCACGTTTGGTACGGCGGCGACGAGCGGTGGCCGTGAAGAGGCACGGTGCAAGAAGAAGCGTCGATTCTCTCGGAAGCCGCAGCCATGTCGTTCCCACAGCCATTCCACGACGTGTCGACGGCACGGTGACCCCGACGGCGATCCACAGACGCATTGGGTGGATCACCGTTGCAGCTGCTGTTGCTAGAGCTTGATCTGTACATCTGGAGATGGCTCTTGATGTGAGATATGCTGACTCCCTTGGCGCCCATCAGCTGAAGAATTCGCTTCGGCGTTGCCTCTGCAGACGATTAAGATATGTGAAGATAGTGTCAACACCAGACCAGCCATACGTACGTGAAGAAAGAATTGCTACTCTTGGTTAAAATTCGGATCGGGAGAGCTAGCATGATGGATGCCGGATTAACGATACACGAGCTTTCGGATTATACCATGGTGTGCTAAAGGTTAACCCAAAGATTTTTTTTTCTTTGGACGAAATGACAGGAGAGCTGCCATTTATTGCTAAAGTAACACCGTAGAGATTACGACGACGAAGGTGTTAAACATCATTTCCCAATTAATTAGTGACGTCCTTGAGCAGCAAATAAGTCATGTCAGCCAATAAATATGGGAGAGAGAGGGAAAAAAATCTCATCTTGTTCATCAAATCATCATGCATTCATATCACGTGGGGTTTTCTGTCTTTCCTTTACTTCCATGATGATCTTGAACCAATTCCGGCCTAATTAACCAACCACAAGACTAAAGCAAGTACTAAATGAGAGAAGACTACCCGTATTAATCGATCTGCACCAAAAACACACACAAAATTTTGAATAGATCGATCGCCCGGCAGTGAAAATCAATGGAATCACCAAGTTTTCATGCTATAAACTGTGCAATTAGCCGGACGCCATGTATGTGGCCGAGATGAGAGAGATCTACATGATATATCTGAGCAGCAAGAGGCAAGAACTGACCGTCCTGGCCGCCGAGGCAGTCGACGGCCTCGATGAACTGCCGGTGCAGCTCCTCCGTCCACCGCATCCGTGGCTCGTCGGACCGGTTGTACTGCCGGACGCCTCTCCTCTCGAACCCTCTCATGCTTTATCGACCGATCTCTCCCTGCTGCTAGAGCTATAGCCCTTCAGCTCGATCCCAAGCTTCTGGTACACACACGGCCGATGATGCTTCTCCAGAATCGAGTTCCAGTATATATATGTAGTGAGAGAGAGAGAGAGTTCTGGTTTGGCCAAACTATGATGAACTCTAAGCTGGAACACTATTTTTTAAGTACAACTGTACTATATAGGGCCGATATGGAATGTGTGAATCGGAGAGAGGGAGAGAGAGAGAGAGAGAGAGATGGCTGACTTTCGTGACCTAGTCCAGTCAAACATTCATGCTCACATAACTTGTTCTCACAAAGGTACTCCCTCGGTTCCAAAATAGAACAGATGACCCAACTTTATACTAACTTTAATAAGTTAGTATAAAGTTGAGTCATCTATTTTGAAACGGAGGAAGTAGATACCTAGAGAACAGACGTCGGGAAGAGTCAAGAGGAACAAGCCCAAATTCGAGAAAACGTTGGCCTGTCCGCGTCCACGAGAGACATCCAAATTCTTTCACATATAAGCCATATTTATCACATATATATGGGTCGACCCATCGAGGTCACGCTATTAACTGATTTGTCTGGGTCTCTTCCCTGCACAATGACAGGCATACATATGAACAGTCACCCATTTGACAAAAAACAAAACAAAGACATTGTCCATTTCGTATGTGAAATTCTAGCTTGTTCAACACAGCGGCATTGATGATCCGTCACTCTCCGTGTCGCTAGGTTTGACAAACTTACTCAAGAAAACTATATTATATAGCATTAATAGCAACATATACGTACGACCTACGTTTGTTGGTACATGAGTACGTTGAGCAGACTGCATACGCAGATTTAATTAGTACATCAAGCCATAGCTTAAATGTTTAGAGTCAACTCAACCCTCTGCATGAAGTGCAAGGATTTCTCCAAGGAAATGGGAAACCGGCACGTAGTGAATTCTGTATATGGCCTTGATGCATGGAATCTTACACGTCCATGCGAAAAGCGCGTGTAAAAGCATGTGGAAATGGCTATATTCGTTTGGAAAATTCAATTTGAAGAAGTATGTAGAGAGTTCAAGTTGCTAACTCTATTGGTTGCCTTGTATTGATTGGGGAAAGTGATGGCGAGCTAGACATATATGAACCTTTTAAACTATAGAGAAGTGTATATATGAAAACCTTAATATGTATGTGTAGGAGGGGAGCATATATGACTTGGTAAATTCACATAATTATGCCATTTGAATAGTTTTAAGGATCAGATCGACTATGCTGCAAAATTCTCTTCTTCTCATGGGATTTATTGATCAACAATTTATATATGTGGCTACTGTTGGAACCTTGCAGGATAAAATGCCATCAAGTCAAGGCAGCAGTTTGCGATTACCTATCAACATTACTGCACCTAGCAAAGCTCGTGATGTCACCGTCAAAGAAAATGAAGCATTCTCTACGTATGGGAAATGAATTTTGGACTTTGGGACCACATTCTTAGGCTAGGAAAAAATGAGAAAAAAGTTGCATCCGTCTCAATCAACAATTCCAGATTCGTGGATGCTTTCCCATTTAGTGTAGATAGGCGCTTTGAAATTATATCTCTAGCAAGCTTGATGTACCTAGTCAGAAATTAATTCATCTGTGATCTTGTGTGGAAGTGTGATTTCTTGCCTACTCAGTCGTAGATGAACCTAAAATGTAAATAAGGAAAAAGACCAGTACATAAAGTTTCACAAGAATTTTGTAAAATCTCATACGTATTCAATACATTATCTTGCAAGATACGTGTATATGAATATTGTGGGATGAATTATATTTTGAAGCAACAAATATAACTACTTGAGACCTGTAGAATAATCAAGCTCGAGTTGTTTGTGTGTGTTGCTTTTCAATTTTGTTTACGTCTTTCTCTTGCGTGAGGATGGAATATGAGAGTATTGAACACGTTAAATATATAGAGACAAGTCTATTCTGAACACAAAATTATTGTGCTTGGTCTTTTTTTTAACATGTGCCTGGTCTTACTTCGAACCCAAACTATGGAGTTGTCTAAATTAAAGTTTAAGCTTTCTAAACCTGTTTAGATAAACCAATCAACATTCGTTTAAATAAACCAGTCAGCTTCGTAATGACTGGTTGTGTGTACGTACCTCTAGATGCAAAGATTGGGGGATGTCCTTCCATTCTCCAACCTGTTAAATTTTGATCCAAATTCTAGTACCGGGTTGACTAAACGTAGTACAACTGGTGTGGGCATTGTGTTGACGTCGACGCGTACGAGTACAACTCGTTTACTTGTCCTCCAAGGACTCGCATGTATTGCCCTCTTATATACCCCATGTAGTCGCACCTCAGACGGTTGTGTTGTCTCGTGCTTGTAATACTCCTCCTTATAGTGATTGCGCCTTCGTGCGTCCGTGGTTTTCTCCCGCAAGGGTTTTCACGTAAAAATCCGTGTCTCTTGTGTCTCGTTTATTCTCGTTATTATCTAACAAGTGGTATACAGAGCCAAGATTACAGATACGAGTTTGAGACGAGAAGATTAGGGTTGCGTGTTCTGCGGCTGCCCGCACGCGACCGGAGGAATCCGTCGGGATCGATTTTTGCTGCGCCGCTGGAAGCCGAGTTCGACAGGATTGGATGGCTCATCGTCCGTGTCCAGGTCAGGTTCGCAGACTGACTTTTCTCTAGGCCGAGATTGAGACGAATCCCGCAGCTGGCGTATTGTGGGATTTATTCTGGCCGCCGCTGCTCCCGAGTCTCAAGGCGATAAAAGCAAAGCTGCAGCAGGAGACACATCAAATCCATCGAGTCGTCACTGCTGTTTCTCGTCCACGACAGCCGCGCAACAGAGTGCTCCTGCTCGCACCAAGTTCCGAGGCAGATCGCGTCAAGTACTAGTGGTGCACATCGGCTACGTACTGATTGCTGCTGGAGTTCACGTGCAGACTAATCAAATCCAGTAGTACTTGCACTAGTACTTTACGAAGGCTAGTACTAATTGAGTACTCCCTCCGTTTCTTTTTAGTCTGCATATAAGGTTTGGTCAAAGTCAAGCTTTGTAAAGTTTGACTAACTTTATATTAAAAGATATAAACATTGGCAATATGAAATCAACATTATCAGATGCACCATAAAATGTATTTTCATACTATATAGTTTTAATATTGTAGATGTTTATATTTTTTTATATAAATTTGATCAAACTCTATGTAGTTTGACTTTGACCAAATCTTATATGCGGAGTAAAAAGAAACGGAGGGAGTACTAGATCATCAATTGCTACGTCCACTGCCTAATACTATCAGGTGCTATTTACTCTGTTCTATTTGCTCCGTATAATAAATTTTGTCAAGATTTTTTCTACCGGCTTGCACTACTTTGTGTACATAGATTAATCTACTCATGGCATCCATGAAGTACGATTTTCCGCTGCTGGATCGTGACACAAGGTTTACCCTATGGCAAGTCAAGATGCGGGCGTTGTTGGCACAGGCCGACTATGATGTAGCACTGGATAGTTTTGGGAAGAACCGAATTCAGGACTGGACTGATGAGGAGAAAAGAATTGATTGTAAGACTTTGTCACAAATTCAACTCCATTTGCATAATAATATTTTGCAGAAAGTTTTGAGCGAAAAAACTGCCGCCGCTCTATGGTTAAAGCTGGAAGGGATTTGCATGACCAAGGATCTCAC
The DNA here is from genome assembly GCA_021437245.1 of Aegilops speltoides. NCBI lineage: Eukaryota > Viridiplantae > Streptophyta > Magnoliopsida > Poales > Poaceae > Aegilops > Aegilops speltoides. Next base: position 523,773,269 of record CM038147.1, read on the forward strand.
CAGCAAGATGCATCTGAAGCAAAAATTATTCCTGCACAGGTTACCCGAGGGAGGTAATACTTTGAATCATATTTCAGAATTTAAAGAGATCATATCTGATCTAGCTGCAATGGAGGTTAAGTATGAAGAGGAAGATACTGATTTAATGTTACTTTATTCACTGCCAAGTTCTTGTACCAATTTTAGAGACACCATATTATACAGTCGTGATACTCTCACACTTAATGAAGTTTATGAAGCTTTGAACTCTAAGGAGAAGATGAAATTAATGGTGCCTCATCATGGTTCGAGTTCATCCCAAACCGATGGATTATCTGTTCGTGGCAGGACAAAGGAGAAGAACTCCAATAATGGAAACAGAGGCAAAAGTAAAAACGGCTACAGGGGCCGGTCGCAATCCAGAGACAAGAAGTATTGCAGATATTGCAAGAGAGACGGGCATGACATCTCTGAGTGTTTCAAGTTGAAGAACAAGGAAAAGAGGAAAGGTAACAAACAAGGTGACAATTCTGCTAATGTTGCTCGTGATGATAGTTCTGATGATGCTCTTGTCGTTATTACTGGATGTGCTGAGACCAATGATGAGTGGGTACTTGACACTGCATGCACTTTTCATATGTGTCCACATAGGTTTAATACTTTTGATTCCACTACTTCTGCTGGTTCCGTTTTGGGTTTTGATGATTCACCATGCAAGATTGAAGGCATAGGTTCTATTCGAATCAAGATGTTTGATGGCATAATCAGAACTTTGACAGATGTTCGGTATATTCCGAAGATGAAGAGAAATCTTATTTCTATGAGTGCCCTTGATGCAAAGGGGTACAAGTATTCTGGTGGAGATAGTGTTTTGAAAGTCACCAAAGGCTCCCTTGTTGTGATGAAAGGTGACTTAAGTTCGATCAATGGTCTTTATTACCTTCGAGGTTCTACCGTTTCGTAACGCTTCTCCAGTTGTTTCAAAGAATTCGATTGTGATGTCGCTAACCTTTGGCATATCGTCTTGGACATATGAGTGAACTTGGTTTAGCAGAGTTAAATAAGAGAGGTCTTCTTGATGGATATGAACCTGGTAAATTGAAATTTTGTGAGCATTGTATCTTCGGCAAGCACAAGAGGGTGAACTTCAATACTTCGACCCATACAACTGAAGGTATTCTTGATTATGTGCATTCTGATTTATGGGCACCATCTCGCAAGAAGTCATTAGGTGGTGCAAGTTACATGCTGACTATTATTGATGATTATTCAAGAAAAGTTTGGCCTTATTTCTTGAAGCATAAATATGAAGCATTCTCAGCTTTTAAGGAGTGGAAGATTATGATTGAAAGACAAACTGAAAGGAAGGTAAAGATACTTCGCACTGATAATGGTATGGAATTCTGTTCTAAGCAATTTAAGAATTATTGCAAGTCTGAAGGCATTGTCAGACACTACACCGTTCCTTATACTCCTCAACAAAACGGTGTTGTTGAGCGTATGAACAGGACCATTATTTCCAGAGCCCATTGCATGTTGTCCAATGCAGGTTTGCATAGGCGTTTTTGGGCTGAGGCCGCTTCCACTGCTTGTTATCTCATTAATCGTTCACCATCTATTGCTCTTAATAAGAAAACCCCAATTGAGGTATGGTGCGGTTCACTGCTGATTATTCACAGTTGAGAGTTTTTGGTTGCCTTGCTTATGCTCATGTTGATAATGGAAAGTTGGAGCCTCGGGCTGTTAAGTGCATCTTTCTTGGTTATAAGTCTGGTGTTAAAGGTTTTAAATTGTGGAATCCTGAAACCCAGAAGGTTGTTATTAGCGAAATGTTATCTTTAATGAATCTGCTATGTTACATGATGTTTCATCTACTAATGTTCCGTTGAGAGTGAACAGCAGCCTATTGTTCAGAGCCTCTTGTTCGGTGGAGCATGTTATTGATTCGGTGATACATCTGGTAATGAAATTGTTGCACATGATGAACACATCGTTGATGATGATCATGTCACTCCCACTCCAAATCAGCCTATTGTTCCACCAGTTGGAATCTTGCACGTGATGAGTTAGGCGGGTATTAATAAACTGACAGTTAATTGAAGAGTGCAATATTGTTTCTTTTGCTTTATCTCATTGCGAGAGAAATTGAAGGTAATCTGAGCCTTCTTCATATTCCGAGGCTATTATTTCTACCGATAGTAATAAGTGGAGGACCGCTATGCATGATGAGATGGAATCACTTGAAAAGAATGGCACTTGGGATTTAGTAAAATTGCCTAGAGAGAAGAAACCTATTCGTTGCAAGTGGGTTTTCAAGAGGAAAGAAGGTGTTTCTCCTAATGATGAGACAAGATATAAAGCAAGGTTAGTTGCTAAAGGTTATAGCCAGATTCGGTATTGACTATAACGAAGTCTTTTCTCTGTTGTGAAGCATAGCTCTATTCGCACTTTACTCGATATTGTTGCCATGCATGATCTTGAGCTTGAAAAATTGGATGTTAAAACTGCATTCTTACATGGAGAATTAGAAGAGGATATTTATATGGAACAACTTTGAAGGTTTTGTTATTCCTGGAAAAGAAAAGCTTGTCTGTAAGTTAAAGAAATCTCTTTATGGATTGAAGCAAGAGACAGTGGTACAAGAGATTTGACACCTTTATGCTCTCTCAAGGTTTCAGAAGGTCTAATTATGATAGTTGTGTTTATTTGAAAACTGTCAATGGTTCAACTATTTATTTGCTCCTTTATGTTGATGATATGCTTATTGCTGCAAAGAGTATGTCAGAGATTAATGAACTAAAAAAGCAATTGAGTGATGAATTTGAGATGAAGAATTTGGGTGCAGCAAAGAAAATTCTTGGCATGGAAAGTATATCTAAGTCAGAAGGGATATATTGATAAAGTTCTTCGTCGTTTTAATATGCATAATGCCAAGCCGGTGAGTACACCGTTAGCTGCACACTTCAAATTGTCATCAGCTTTATGTCCTAAGTCAGATGCCGATATTGCATGTCTAGAGTTCCCTATTCGAGTGCAGTTGGTTCACTTATGTATGCCATGGTTTGTTCTGGTCCTGACTTCTCATATGCATTGAGTGTTGTCAGTAGATACATGGCTAATCCTGGAAAAGAGCATTGGAAAGCAGTTCAGTGGATTTTCAGATACATGCCTGGTACTTCTAATGCTTATTTACAGTTTGGGAAAACTAGAGATGGACTTGTTGGTTTTGTTGATTCTGATTTTGCTGGTGATTTGGATAAAAGAAGATCACTCACAGGTTATGTTTTCACCATTGATGGTTGTGCTGTGAGTTGGAGAGCAACTTTGCAGTCTATTGTGGCTTGTTCCACTATTGATGCCGAGTATATGGCTATTTCTGAGGCATGCAAAGAAGCTATCTGGTTGAGAGGTTTGTACACTGAGCTTTGTGGAGATTCATCTTGCCCTACCATATTTTCAGACAGTCAAAGTACCATATATCTTACAAAGAATCCAATGTATCATGAGAGGACATAGCACATTGATGTCAGATTTCATTATATTCGAGATGTTGTTGCTGAAGGCAATTTGAAGGTATGCAAGATAAGTACTCATGATAATCCTGCTGATATGATGACAAAGCCAGTTCCTACCAATAAGTTTGAGCTTTGCTCAGGCTTAGTTGGTATCTCTCACTAGTCCGATGGACTTTGACGCACAAGGTGTTTATGCTGATTTGGATGGAGTTATTCACTTTCTTCGACTACTGGAGGGAATTTGGCTCAAGGTGGAGATTGTTAAATTGTGATCCAAATTCTAGTACCGGGTTGACTAGACGTAGTACAACCGGTGTGGGCGTTGTGTTGACGTCGACGCGTATGAGTACAACTCGTTTACTTGTCCTCCAAGGACTCTAATGTATTGCCCTCTTATATACCCCATGTAGTCGCACCTCAGACGGTTCTGTCGTCTCGTGCTTGTAATACTCCTCCTTATAGTGATTGCGCTTCGTGCGTCCGTGGTTTTCTCCCGCAAGGGTTTCCACGTAAAAATCCGTGTCTCTTGTGTCTCGTTTATTCTCGTTATTATCTAACACAACCAACATTCGAGATGGGACTAGAATGGGGATCAGAAGTTGCGATGGGAACCTCAACCGGGTGAGGAGCTTTGCCACTGAATTATTGTTGCTCAGACAGTCGACATGGACGCGTATGTGCATACACACTGGTGGAAAAAAGGCCTTTGGTCGCGGTTCGCAACTGCCATTAGTCGCGGCTGCGCAACCGCGACCAGCAAAGCGCGACTAAAGCCCCCCACCTTTAGTCGCGGCTGCTTAAGAACCGCGACTAAAGGCCCGTCCACGTGGCGCCAGTGACCGTCGGGCGGAGGACCTTTAGTCGCGGTTCTTCAGCCAACCGCGACTAAAGGCCGCCGCAGGTTTAGGGTTTTAGCCCCCCTAAACCTGTTTTCTGCTTAATTTGTATTGTTTTATTTCTTTTGTGCTTTATTTTAATTTTGAAGGAGTTTCATATATTCTACTGTACTACATACATGCATATGAATGTACAATTTCAAATAAATTTGAAATTAGAACCAAAAAAATTCAAGAGGAATATACAATATATATTCAATATCATCGGATGACCATATACAATTTTGAACAAGTTTCCATACATGATTTAATCCATATAAAGTTCTACGTCCTCGTGATAGTGTTCTCCTTTAGGATGGAGGACTTCCTGTTGAACCATCCAGCTAGTTCCTCTTGAAGTGGTCGGAGCGAGCTTCGGACTAAGCGTCCACGGAGGTTATTCCTCTTAGCATTGGTATCACTCGGATCAACCCGCTCAGAGGTGTATCTCGGATCATCTCACGAACATAGTATGCACATAGATTGGTCAACGGTGGCTGAATATCCCCAGATTCTTAGGCTTTAACAATTTGAATTCTAGCTCTTTTTGAATTCACCGACCTTTGTATCTCTGAACCGTCTCCAAACCCTACGAGGCAAAGAAAATTAAATGAACAAGAGAGTTATTAGTTACTTGATATTAGGAAATGAACGAAATAGGCCGATCGATATAGGCGCAAATGAATGAAAATAATTACTTCGCAGCATTTTTCTCATGTCGGCCCAAAGCTTTGGATCCTTATTGAGAGAGTGGGCGAGACATTGTGAGGTGTTAACTTTAATTACTAGCAGAATCCAGTGGAACCTGCGGACACGATACATGCACAATCGTCATGCATAACTCATCGATTAGCCGCCACATACCATGCATGGAGTAAACAAAAGAGAATGTGCTCAAGATGAAACACTCACCCAAAATGGTAAGGAAATAGAATATCACTTTTGAGTTCCTGCTTTGTAAGAAACGCCACAGTGCGCCTCCACGTCGGCGGGTAATGCTTCAACACAATATCATTAACGATGTGTGGGTCAATGAACCCAACATCATGGATGTTCCTTACTCGCATTCCTTAATCTTCATTCGCATGTATAATAGAGGACACAACAATATAGTTAGGACATATATATAGTGCGAGGCAATATGAACGAGATGGGGTAGAAATTAATAAATCACTTACGTAACCTAGCAACCGATGATAGATTTGTCGAGCTCAAGCAGATTGAAAAGCTGGAACAATTCACTCAGTTCAACTTGTACATAGTAATGTTTGAAGTGATGTTCATGTCTAACTTCCGCATAAATATATTCTTTGGCGTTTTATTTTTATGTAACCCTTGTACCAATTCAGCAGACGTTTCATTTGGTCGGGTAGATCATTTTCTCGCGAGCTCGACGAGAGGCCCATTCTTGACATATGTAATTACTACCTCCTTCACTGGCAACTCATCAAGGTCTAATAGTTCACGAAGAGTAATACCTAAGTTGGCGCTTGTTCTCGCACTCGTTCTACTCAATCCTGTCTGCCGCAGCTTGTATGATCTCGGGGGCATCCGGACAGAAGGCTTCCACTATAAGCGGGGCAATCGATTGTTTACTTTGTTCCCCGAGCTGGGCAACTTGTTTCCCGCTTTTTTCACTTTCGGCCTTCTCCCGCTCTTGGTTCTCCTTGAACATGAGTGCCTGCCTTTTAAGTTCACGTGCATAGTCGTTAGGCAGATTCTTCGCGGCTTGGGACGGTGTGCTCAAAAATGACTTAGCCCACTTCTTTTGCTCATCAGAAAATATTGGCTTGGGCTCGGGCTCTCTTTTCTTCTTGCAGTCCGCCTTCCATTTCTCCAAATCAGCAGCCGCGGCCGCGTCGAGTTCCTCGGCACTACGTTCCCAAGGCCTTGTGGGGAGAGGCTTCAGTGATGGCTCCGGTACCTTTGTGGTCTTAGGTACATAAGGGTCCGGGTTAATAATCCAGGACTGCTTCTGCTTCTTTGCCGTAGGTGGATTGGGGGCGGCGTCGATCACCTGCCGACGAGGATCGGGGCGGCGGATGATCACCGCCGGACGTTGTGGATCGGGGCGGCGTCGGCTGATGTGACGGAGGTGTAGGTGAACCGCCGCCACCACCACCACCACCACCACCGCCACCGCCACCACCACCACCGTGAGGGGTGGACTTGTTGTCCTTGGCGCCTCGCTGAAACTTGATAAACTTCTTTTGCCATAGAATGTAATGGCGCTTGACATCTCAAGTCTTTTCTCCCCTTGGTGTAGCAATTTCAATCTCGGTGTCCTCAAACCCTTGGACTATGTCCTCCACCGTGACACGAGCATAGCCATCTTTAATGGGGTTGTTGTGGTGGAGTGCTCGAATAAACATGGTAAAGCACTGCCGATGGCTACCTTCATGGACATGTTCCCGATAGGATAATACAGATGACATTCTTTCATCTCCTTTATATAAATCCACGGGTAGCGAGGAGGCTCCGGTGCAGTAATTTCGACCACCGAGGCTCCGGTGCAGTAATTTCGATCGTCGGTGCATCTGCACCAGCCGGTGGGGCCTCCGTGGAAGCCACGCTGCTTCTCCGCTCTGGCTTCCGAGATCCGCCGGATGATCTTCATGCTGCACCCGAGCTGAATCTCTTTCGCTACTAGTACACTCATGGTTTTCTTCATCACTTCCATTTCCGATGCCAACCGTGTCACAACATCCGCTTCCCGATCCATCTTTCTCTTACGGCTTCAGAATCGTCACGGGTCATCGTTCGGGGAACCCTATTTTCCACGGAATGTGCCCCATGCCTCGTACACGTCCTCCGTGTTCGGGATTCGAGGGCTTTTGTCGGTAGCGTCGTTCTCTCTGTTGAACTTGATCTTCCCTGTTGAGCATCCTTCATTGCGTCAATAAGGGCTTGGGTGGGTTTAATTAATTTGCCACTGTAAACACACTCCCCTGCCTCCGGGTTGGCGTTCCCCATGCCCGTACCACCAGCTTTTGGCCCTTGGGTCCCATCCTCCGTACTGGGACGGATTCTCGCGCCCTCAGCTCGTTCTCGATCTTCTCGAACCTAGGCACCCAAATGCGATACCCTCCTGGCCCCATAACATGATTGTACTCCTTCTTAGCCGCATTTTCCTTATTTTGTTTCGATATTTGAATGAACTGCTCCGATTTCTTTTGCTTCACAAATTCTGGCCAATCATCTTTCGGTTTCTCATATTGTCCTACGAAATCCGAGTCTTGTTCTGCTTGACAAAGTCACGGGCTAGATTTTGCTTGAATTTCCGAATCGTCGGCCATCTTATGAAGAGCGAACTGTTTGACTAGCCTCCTCCTCTCCTTGTTTTCCTCAATCTTGTTACCCTCCTCATCGAATTTGTTGTATTCGGAGGTAGAACGAAATGTTCCATAAGCTTCTTGAAGCAATCTTTTTGTTCTCTTATCGACAAAAGTGAAACCATCAATTCGTGCCTTCTTTGGCTCATTCCACTCTGACGGTGATCGAGGCGTTGTCTCTAACAATGGCTCCGCATTGGTGACAAACTTGGTGGCGTTCTTGCGGGCTCCAGCTGCTCGCCGGTTGCCTGATCGACAACCTGGATGGTGCATGTTTCTCCTGGTTTCATCGTCTTGGTTGCGCCACGCTTTGACGACGTACTCGATTGTTTGACGATCCGGCGAGGGCTAAAATAAGAAAGAGAGTCGCGTTAGTACACACATATTTATTCAAATCAGTTAGTTTGTATCACGGAGGCTCAATGTATATATATACCTCGGCGCGGAGGCGGTTGCTACTTCCATTTGAAGATCGCTGCGTTTATCGGCGTTTCTTGACATCATCTTCTTGACGGCGCCCTTCATCTTCACCGTCAAGGTTCAGATAAGAAGAGATATCATCTTCTTCTTCTCCGGTCGGCACATATTGAATATCGCCGTTTATGATGCCGAACATATGTGCTTCACCGTCCGGATCATAGTTGTCCATAATCGGGTCACTCTATCGTCCGCCATTATGTCATCCTGAAAACATGTAGTAAAAACAAATTAATTAAGTGAAGAAGGGGGGTGGCGGTGGCGGTGGCGAAAGGGCGGTGGCAAAAGGAGGGGGCGAGGAAGGGGTGGGAGAGGGTGTCGCGGTAGAGCGCGAGACGGGGCGGCAGACGACGGCGTCACGGAGAGGGAGGCGAGGACAACACACATGTATAACCCTCGCCGGTTTTTGGGGTTTAGGGTTTTAAGTTATTTACCGTTTTTGTTAAACTAATTAACTAGTTAAAATTAAAAAGAACAAAAAAAAGAAAAAAAAAGAAAAAAAATTCCTTTTTCCTTTTTCCTTTTTCTTCTTCTTCCTTTTTCCTTTTTCTTTTTCTTTCTTCTTCTTCCTTTTTCCTTTCTTCTTCTTTCTTCTTCTTTCTTCTTCTTCCTTTTTCCTTTTTGTTTTTCTTTGGCCGGTTTTCTGTTGTTTTTTGTTTTTGGGGTTTAGGGTTTAAAGTTATTTACCGTTTTTCTTCTTCTGTTTTTCCTTTTTTCTTCTGTTTGTTTTTTTCTTCTGTTTTTCCTTTTTTCTTCTGTTTGTTTTTTTCTTCTGTTTTTCCTTTTTTCTTCTGTTTTTTTCTTCTGTTTTTTTTCCTTTTCCCTTCTTTCTTCTTCTTCCTTTTTCCTTTTAAAATCAGAAAAATAAAACTAATTCATTTTAAAATCTTAAAAATACAATTATATATCAAAAAAATCAGAAAAATAAAACTAATCCCTTGAAGGTTTGACAAAAGGTTTGATACATCATTCAGTTCATCGACCAAATACAAAGTTTGGTACAATAAATTATTACACATCAATTCTTCCCTTGTGTCCCTGCTTGCTTACGATTGTGCCGTATCCATGGAGCATCCTCATCATTTAACTTAATGCTTGGGTCGGTGTTCACTTTGAAGGGCGGAATTTCAGCAAACATATTATAATCTTCGACATGTCATCTTGTCCTCCACTCCCACGATGTTTCTTTTCCTGAAAGAACAATGTGGCGCTTTGAATCATCGCATGATGTCTTGATCGTTTTCTTATCTTTCCGTTTCCTCGGTTTGCTACTCATGTCCTTCACATAGAAAACCTGAGCGACATCTTTCGCTAGGACGAATGGTTCGTCAAGGTAACCAAGATTGTTGAAATCCACCATTGTCATTCCGTATTGCTGGTCCACCTTTACCCCACCTCCTGTTAGCTTGAACCATTTGCACCGAACAAAGGGACCTTAAAGGAGGGTCCATAGTCAAGTTCCCATATCTCCTCTATGTAACCATAATATGTGACCTTTTGCCCATTCTCGGTTCTGCATCAAAGCGGACACCACTGTTTTGGTTGGTGCTCTTTTTATCTTGGGCGATCGTGTAAAATGTATTCCCATTTATCTCGTACCCTTGGAAAGTCGTTATAGTCGAAGATGGTGTCTTGGCCAACATGTACAGCTGATCTACAACATCATTGTCATTCATTAAATGTTTTCTCAACCAACCGCGAAAGTCTCCATGTGGGCCTTCCTAATCCAGATTCAGCTTCCCGGGTTGTCCGGCGTAAAATATTCTTGTGTTTCTCAAAGTCGGAGCCACCAAGCTGGAATTGGTCAAGACAGATGTGATGTGCTTGATCAGAGAATGGCCGTCCATACATATCGTTGATTTCCTTCCGATCGTGCCTTTTCCACTTAGTCTCCCCTCGTGCGCGATCGAGGAAGACCAATCGGCTTAAGGTCGGGAACAAAGTCAACACAAAACTCAATTACCTCCTCATTTCCATAGCCCTTGGCGATGCTTCCTTCGCCTAGCACGGTTCTGAACATATTTCTTTAATACTCCCATGAACCTCTCGAAGGGGAACATATTGTGTAGAAATACAGGACCGAGAACGGAAATCTCTTCGACTAGGTGAACCAGGAGGTGCGTCATAATATTGAAGAAGGATGGCGGAACACCAACTCGAAACCGACAAGACATTGGATCACATCGTTCAGAACCGTGGTAGAACTTGGATTGATTACCTTCGAGAGATTGCATTGAGGAATGCACATAGCTTCACAATGGCTAATCGAACATTTTCCGCAGAGCCCCTCAAAGCAATCGGAAGCAATTGCGTCATAATCACGTGGCGTCGTGAGACTTGAGGTTTTGGAACTTTTTCTCCGCCATGTTTATTATTCCCTTTATATTGGGCGAGAATCCAGACGGGACCTTCATCTTTGCTCGGGCATTCAAAAAGATGACCTTCTCTTCTTTGGTCGAGCGTAGCTGGCACGACCTTGAAACCATTCGGATGCGGTCATCGTGGTCTTTCAAACGTTGCTGCTCTGCCGTGCTTCCTTTGTATCATTTGTCTTCCCATACACGCCCAAGAAGCTTAGGAGGTTCACGCAAATATTCTTCGTAACGTGCATCACGTCGATTGCAGAGCGGACTTCTAGGACTTTCCAATATTCTAGCTCCCGAATATAGATTTCTTCTTCCACATGGCTGCGTGCCCGTCGGCTCCCTTCGAACTGATTGTCCGCGGACCCTTTCCAAAGATGACTTTCAAATCCTTGACCATATCAAATACCTCGGCACCAAGCGTTCCGCGAGCTTCGCCGGTGATCTGCCTTGCCGTTGTAATGCTTGCCTTTCTTTCTTCTTGGATGAATTTTCGAAGAAATCGACGATGCCCAAGGTACACGTTCTTCTTACAATTTGGCAAATGTACACTTTCGGTCTCATGTAAGCGGTGCGTGCATGCATTGTATCCCTTATTTGACAGTCCGAAAGGTTACTAAGAGCAGGCCAATCGTTGATGGTTCTGAAAAGCAACGCCGAGGTCAAATTCCTCTTGTTTGTGCTCATCCCACACACGGACACCACCCCACAGCTGTAAAAGTTCATCAACTAATGGCCTTAGGTACACATCGATGTCGTTGCGGGTTGCCGGACCTTGGATGAGCACCGGCATCATAATGAACTTCCGCTTCATGCACAACCAAGGAGGAAGGTTGTAGATGCATAGAGTCACGGGCAGTGCTATGGCTGGAGCTCGCTCGCCAAAAGGATTCATGCCATCCGTGCTTAGAGCAAATCTTATGTTCCTTGCGTCACCGCAAAATCTTTGAACCATCTCGTCGATCTTTCTCCATTATGTTCCATCTGCGGTGTGTCTCAACTCCCCTTCCGACTTACGTTTCTCTTTGTGCCATCGCAACAACTTGGCATGCTCTTTGTTCATGAGCAGACGTTTCAACCGTGGTATTATAGGAGCATACCACATCACCTTGGCGGAACCCTCTTCCGGGTTTCGCCCTCAACATCGTCACCGGGTCATCGCCTCGATCTTATAACGCAATGCAAGGCATACCGGGCATTCATTCAAATTCTCGTATTCACATGTAGAGGATGCGATCGTTGATGCATGCATGTATCTTCGAACCTCTAAACCTAGAGGGCGGACAACCTTCTTTGCTTCAGCGTCTTGGCGGGCAACTCGTTATCCTTTGGAAACATATTCTTCAACATTTTCAGCAAGTTTTCAAATGCGAGTCGGTACACCTGCCTCGCCTTCCATTTCAGCAAATCCGAGTGTGCAGCCCAGCTTTTTCGACCATCATCGCATCCGGTACAGCGCCTTTGTGATCCTCTAACATGCGATCCAAATTCTCCTCTCCTTTTCGGTTTAGCGGCGTCTCCGTGCATCGGCAATGGTCCGACCAAGATCATCAGCGGGATCATCACGTGCCTCTTCTTCACCTTCCCTTCACCTTCAAATCCTCCATGAAAGTATCACCGAAATGAGCAAGATAGCTTTCATCGATGAAATCATCCCTTCTTCATCTTCTTCCATTATAACCCCTCTTTCTCCATGCTTGGTCCAACAATTATAGCTTGGCATGAAACCCTTCAAGCAGATGCATGTGAACAACTCTTGAGGAAGAGTAACCCTTCTCATTCTTCTGAGATAACACATGGACAGATAACAAAACCCCCGCTTGTTCGCATTAGCCACTACGAGGAAATCTTTCAAACCCGTAGTGAACTTCGCGGAGAGTCGGTTACCGTACATCCATTGCCGATTCATCTGCATTATTATAATATAAAATATATAATTAACCATCATGCATTTGTTATGAACTACACACACATGCATATTGACACATCAAAGGTTCATCAAGTTGCTAACATGCGATCGAAGAGTGTGGCTCCAACACTTCATGTCATGTTTGTTTCATGCTCTTGGGGCATTTCATCAAACACCTTATGTGCATAAGAGGAACCAAAAGCAAACCTACACCCACTTGTGAAGAGAATGGCTCCAAATGGCTAAGTGTTGGCTGCTGGATGGGTATATATAGGGAGGGCTTTAGTCGCGGTTGGCACAGCAAACCGTGACTAAAAGGTGCCGAAACCTTTAGTCGCGGTTGTCTGGCCAACCGCGACTAAAGCCCCTCACGCACCAGCTGGCCACCGAGCGCCTGGCCCAGGCCTTTGGTCGCGGTTCACCTCCAGAACCGCGACTAAAGGTCCCATTGGTCGCGGTTCCTACAGCTTCGCGACTTATGGGCTGGACGGAAAGCCTGTTTTTCCACTAGTGACACCTGTCGCCCAAGGAACGACCGTTTGAATTCCATTGCGCATGCAATACGTACCCAAGCAAGAGACTTTTTTTTTGAGATTGCATTTACCACGCTTGCCGCGTGGTAGACTGTTCCAAATATAATTAGACAAAGCTCAACCACTCGAAGATATACGTGCACCATATACAGATGTAACGTACGGAAACGCTTGCCTACACATGCATGCACGTACGCCAAAAATATTCGACGTTTTCATTGCACACACGCTAGCCACATGAAAAATATTAAAATGCGGCCAGGTCTATCTATCTACTCCCTCCGTCCCAAAATTCTTGTCTTAGATTTGTCTAAATACGAATGTATCAAGTCACGTTTTAGTATTTGATACATCCCTATCTAGACAAATTTAAGACAAGAATTTTGGGACGGAGGGAGTACTTCATGGCCATCACCATCGATGAGACTAGCTAACTCCAAGAGCTATTCCCCGCCAAAAAATTAAAAATAAATTCCATGTGCTTTGCCAGCCTAGGAAGGAACATGTGTGTACTAGTCTTGCCAACTTGTGCGTATATGCAAGAGTAATCTAATCAAATGGAGCAGCTAAAAGTGTGGTTGAGGTTATAGTCAATGCATGGTGTTTTGAATATCAGATACTACATACGAGTACTAGTTTGCAGTCATTCTCGTGCTAATCAAAAGACGGTGCCGACTTCTTTAACCGTCTTGAAGACTTATTATAGATCAAAAAAGGAATTCAGGATCATTTCATCTACTTACGTACGGACCCTTTGTCTCTTTCTGCATGTCGTGTTCGTGCCACTACCGCCTACGTATGCACAGCGTAATATATTTCTTGCGTTCAAAACGAGATCTACTTTAGTACATAAGCAAATGTATATATTGGGAACTAGTGGACTACTACTCAACCTACTGAATAGTCGAATTAAAGAAGAAAATGTTAGATGGTATGCGTAGGTAGAGCGTTAAACATATAGTACAGTGTAGTGTAGGAATCCAGACTAGAATAAACTTGCATAAATGAGATATTTTCTAGAATTTGTGCTAAGTCATTTAGAAAGTGTCACATATTCAGTCTCAAAGTGTAAAAAGTGGAATCCACAATATTAAAAAAGAAAGCTAGTTGGTCGTGCACGCAGGTACGTACAAAACTCGATGGATTTTTTTTAACGGAACTTGTTGGAATTCGGATGTACCAAAAAAAAAATTCGATTTGGTGCGCACGTGCACATGATTGCTTGTGTGTTGGATGCCAATTCCTGATACTACCAACTCGTGACTTTTTATCCTGCCGAACCGAATGAAAAAAGCTGCCCCGGCCAAAAAGCTCTAAAAAGGCAGCACTGTCCAAACTCCAAAGCTTCCACGGCACCGCAATGTGACACACACAAACACACTGTTTGCCTCCGTGTGTGCACTCAACACGGAAGCATGGCTCATAAAACATTCGAACAACTCCATGTATTACGAGATGCACGTGTATACGTTTAACTATAAGCTCTAATTCTAATGTTCTGTCCATACGTAATGTTCGAAAGCGACAAAGTTCAGTATACACGATAGTGATTATCAGCTGCATGCAAGTGACCTTTCTAGACAAAAGGCCAGAGCCCGACTTTATAAATAAAGCCACATGGCAGCGTCACGGAAACCAAATAGGAACGAAACCAGCTAGCAAGGACAACGCACACAATGCACGGAGCGAAAAGTTTGAGAGTACCCAAAGGAGGAAGGATACAGGCAACTGCCATACACGGCGCGCAGGCCGGAAAGGAGGAAAACCTAAACTCCGCAAACAGCACCACCAGAATTAGACGATGGGATCCCGCCCGGAGATGTGAGATGCCGAAGCCCGAATTTTGTCGATGAGCAGGTCCAGCGCATCCCGATCAACCTCCTTAGACAATGATCTCCACTGCTGCAATAATATACATGATTTGAAAAGAACGTCAGCAGGCTTAGATGGGAAGATAAGCTCAATAGTAAATTTGTTCCTAATGGTCCATCGAGCCCAACATAAGGCTCCCAGGCCGACCCAAAACACCCTCTTGGTGACCCCAACCAAAGCTTTGGCTAGGGTTCGAATCTCGGAGAAAGAAGAGGGGTTCCAAGAGACCTGAAGCCAAGATCTGACACAGCACCAAACCAACTTGGACAGCACGCAATTGAAAAAGATGTGATCAGAGTTCTCCAAGGCCCCACAAAGATGACAAAACTCTGAACCAGGCCCATTGCGCTTTTTGATCTGGTCAGCAGCCGGGAGGCGACCACGTAAGGCTTGCCAAAGGAAAATTTTAATCTTAGGAGGGACTTTGGACTTCCAAACACAAGAGAATCTGGACGAAGGAGTACCATCAATAAGTCTAGAATAGAGCGACTTAACCGAAAATCTACCTGAGGCCGAATGAGGCCAGACCACAGAATCGGCCGACTCCGAGAGCACGGGGAAAAGGGCAGAGAGACTTTGCCAATCTTCCAACTCTTCAGGAGACAAGGCCCGACGAAAAGCCAGATCCCAGTTATTAGCTGCCACCTCCGCGATGGAGATATTCGGATTAGGACAATAAGAAAACAAAACCGGAAAGCTCGCGGCTAGGGGGGCATCCCCAGACCACCAGTCCAACCAAAAGCGAACTGCCAACCCATTACCAACATTAAATTTTACATGTTCCAGAAAAATTGGTCTAACTTTGACAAGGGATTTCCAAAATTGAGAACCGCGCCTCGCGGTGGCAAACAACGGGTTGGAGTGTGGGAAGTATTTAGCCTTAAGAACCGAAATCCACAGCGAATCAGCCCTACTAGTCAAAATTTTCCACCACCACTTGATAAGCAAACAAATGTTCATCACCCGAGTGTTAATAATGCCTAACCCCCCAAGTTTTTTAGGCTTACACATATATTGCCACTTGACCAGCCTATATTTCCGTTTGTTATCCGCGGAATTCCAGTAAAAGGCTCCCCTATGTTTGTCGAAACCAGCATGCACGCCATCCGTAAGAAGATAAAAGCCCATAAGAAACATGGGGAGAGAGGATAAGCAGGAATTAACTAGAGCAACTTTGCCAGCATTGGTATTATATCTACCCCTCCAAGGGAGCACCCTGTTCCCCACTTTAGCGACCGCCGGAGCGAAATCTTTAGCATGGAGCACGCCAGGAGAAATCGGGAGGCCTAGATACTTGAAAGGAAAGGAACCCAATGAACAGTTAAGAAGCCTAGCAACCCGCAAGGCTTCCTCCCCATCCACACCCGTCACCAGGACCTCAGTTTTAGCAAAATTAATCTTGAGACCCGAAACAGCTTCGAAACACAGCAGGATGAATTTCAGATTGGCAATGCAGGCGTCATCCAGCTCCACCAAGATAATTGTATCATCCGCATATTGCAAGTGGGAAACACCCTCCAGAAGTAAATGGGAGACCACAGGAGTAATGTGCCCACAACGGGCCGCCCTGGAAAGCATGCACGAGAAGGCGTCGGCCACAAAATTAAAAAGAACAAGGGAGGCCGGATCCCCTTGGCGAAGGCCCCTACCATTTGCGAAGAAATTGCTAACGAAACCATTAACCGAAACGGCAGTATGGCCACCCGAGACCAACTGCATGACACGATGAACATAGGCACCGTTGAAACCTTTAGCAAGAAGGACCTGCTTGAGGAAGGGCCAGCTAACCGAGTCATAAGCTTTCTCAAAATCAAACTTAAGGACAATCGCTTTAGCTCTCCGGGCGTGAAGATCATGAACAATCTCATGAAGGGAAAGGATACCATCAAGGATGAAACGCCCTTTGATGAAAGCAGATTGAAAAGGACTAATAACTCTATGAGCAACCGGCGACAAACGATTCGCAAAGCCTTTAGCCGGGAATTTGGCAAAGTTGTTAATCAAAGCAATAGGCCGAAATTGGGAAATAACATCGGCACCCTTATCCTTGGGGATCAGGGATATCACTGCATAGTTCAGGCGGGAGATATCGACAGTACCAAGGCAAAAACCCTGGATAACATTACAAACCAGCTGTTTCAACTGGGGCCAGAATTTCCAAAAAAAAAGGAATGGAGAAGTCGTCTGGCCCAGAAGCAGTATTGGGATTGGCAGTGTTAACAACATCCCAGATTTCCTGATCAGAAAGAGGGATCATCAAGGAGGCATTCTCCTCGGGAGAGATTTTAAGACCTAAGTTCCAAAGGGAGGGAGAAATAGAGAAGCCCGATTGAGGTTTAGCCCCCAACAACGAAGAGAAAAAGTCCACCACATGAGCCATAATCGCAGACTGCTCCAAAGATTGCAGACCATTAATCAACAGGCTATTGATATCACAACGCCTACGCCTACCGTTCGCAATCGTAAAGAAATACGCTGTAGGTGAGTCACCTTTTAAAGTCCAGTTTAGAGTACCCCGCTGACGCCAATAAATTTCAGCCTGGTGGTGCAACTGCATTAAAGCGGCCTCAAGATTATAACGAACCGCCCAACCATCGTCAAAGAGCCCAGTAGAATCAGCCGCGCGATCCAGCGACAAGATCTGGTCCTCGAGGAAAGATTTGGTACGACGACCTCCGCCACACGATTACGAGACCAACCTCTGAGAAATTTACGTAGGTTATAGGAGCACGAGTGCAAATCATCCAGAGGCCCAAAAGAGCGAGCATTGGAGGAGAGAGAAAGGGAAATCTTCGCTGCAACCATGTCAACAAAGCCATCCACAGACAGCCATGAGGCATCAAATTGAAATCTAGCCAGAGGCCTAAGGCTAATGGAACCGTCATCAAGAATTTAGGGGGTATGATCAGAATCAATAATGCATTTGGCGTTAAGAGAGGCCCTAGGGAACAAGGAATCCCACCTGGGACAAAGGAAGACTCTATCAAGCACGGATCTAATAGGGTTAGCCTGATGATTGGACCAAGTAAAGCGGGCTCCCCCCGGGGAAGCTCACGAAAAGCATTAGCACTAATGAAGTCGTTAAAGGCATTAGCTAAAGGCCAAGAGAAGTTATCATTATTCTTGTCATTAGGGCACCGCAGAAGATTAAAGTCACCCCCGATAACCATCGGTAAATTACAAGAGTCGATCTTCATCGAGAGTTCATTAAGGAATAAGGGCGACAAAGAGTGGTCCGCAGGCCCATAAACAATGATAAACTCACAGAGAATATTCATAGCTTTATGAGATAGAACAACACTGGCCCAAAAGATCCCATGGTCAAAAGCAACAAAATCAAAAATATCTTTATTGGAGCCAATCAAGATCCCACCAGAATGACCCGAAGCAGGTAAAAAATGCCAATTAAATCTGTCCATGCCCACAATAGCAGAGAAATCATTAGGGGAGAAGGAATCCTTGAAGGTTTCAACCAGCCCCACAAAGTCAATAGAATTAGAACGAACCAAATCTTTAAGTTGGTCACGACGCCCCCTAGCACCGAACCCCCTAATATTCCAGAATAACGCCCTCATTTATAAGAAAGATTCTTGATTCGGAGGCTCGACCTGCAAGTGGCCATGCAGGATTTAGCTCGCTTTTTAGTGCCCCTCTTAGATAAGTTGGATTGGGGCTGGCCACTACCAGCGCCCGTGTCCACATCCGGACCACAACCAGAATCCCCTACCCGAGAGGCAACGGCCTCTTTGGCTTTAGCAATGGCTGCCTGAGCCATCTCGTTAGCCCGAATAATAGCAAGTAGAGGACTAGGAGAACCAACAAAAGAATCAACCACCACACCCACATCCGACATGATATTTAAAAGATGATCATTGGAAAGAGAAGGTAGAACCAACCGAACCGGAGAAGCAAATACAACGGGGACGGGGGAAGTACCTGGGGGAGGGAAATCCTTCGCCGCAGCCCGCTTCTCAGCCCGCTCCAGGATAGAACCACCCGAATTCGCCACCCGCCTTCCTTTGCGAGCTGTGGACACCGGAGATCGAATAGCAGGCGACCGCGCAGCAGGAGAGCCAGCATGGGGACCCGAGCGGGACATAGATCCCAAATCTTGATCAAGACGTCGACAGATCCCCGTCATGGATTGCTTCGAGCCCGACGAGTTCCGGCTCTTAGCCGAGAATTTGCACACTGAGGATTTCTTCTTCCGGAGGGACTGGGATTCCATCACATCGCGAGCCGGGAAGACAAGGAGATCTTCAATTCCCGAACGAGTGGGAGAGAGCGGGCGGACAGGAAGATTGGAGCAGGCACCAGAAATGGGGGTAGCAGAGCAGGGCGAGAACTTCGACATATCAGCACCAACAGTAGGGACAGTCGGAGCATCAGACGGGATCACCGGGTCATCACGAGGAGCAACACCAAAAGGAGCTTGGGATTGAAATAGCTCACGTTCAGAATCTGCTAGACCATCGCATTCAGATTGGGTGAAGCGGAGGTTAGACCCAAAGCTCTGATTAGGGCCACCCAAAGATCCGTCTCCCTCCTTATCATGCTTGTCCAAAGGGTTAGAAGGAGGAGGAGGTGGAGGTGGAGCTTGAAAAGCGGCCGCCCCTTCCACCCGCACCCGAAGCCTAATATCATTGGGAGAGGGAAAGCCATCAATAGAGCCATGTACCCGCTCAGGATCCACACACCACACCTTCATCCTAGCAGGGCCAACCTTTTTCAGAGAATCCTCATCGACCTCAATGGGCTTCCCAATCAAAACCCCAAAGGACATGAGAAAAGCAGGCGAGCGGAGACCAGCAGGCAAATCATCAATCAAAACCCAAACTTGGGATAAAGGACCAACTGCCGTTCCATTGCAAGAAGCCGCTTTGACAGAAACCACCAATTGATTGAGGGGCAAGGTGAAGCTAGTGCATGAGGCAATCATCCGCAAACATTCTTTGGAGGGAAAAACCACAGAGAACTCATATTCAGACATCTGCACCACTTGCCAGTCCCATCCAGCCTCATCCCAAATGTGAAGCCCTTCCAGGAGAGTTTGGGGCAAAATCTTTTGGTCCTTGACCGAGACAATCGCAGCATTAGACAAAGCAGGAGCCACCTCCCGGACAGGCAGGTCACCGTCGAAGGCGAAAAAGGCGCAACCAGGGAGGCCCGAGCCGAACTGGAGGTCCGCGGGAGGTTTCTGCCTAGCCATGCAGTTGACCGTGAGGTGACCATCAGAGCGACAAATCAAGCGGAAAGGGGGGTTGGTGCAGCAAGACTGGAAATGGCTAGGCCTGTGGCAAGCAAAGAAGGTGAGCGCCGAGGGGTTGCTATGGGAGGCAGAGGACGGGCGGGGTTGCGGAAGCAACGGAGGAGGAGGCAGGATCCCATCCCCCATCCCCGGACAAAGGGGCGCCCCAGAGGCCGGACCGGGCGGCCCACGCGCCACCCCTCGAAGGACCGAGGCGGCGGACGAGAACCAGCACCAGCCCCAATCGAGCGAGGAGGAGGGGGAGGCGGGATACACGACGGAGCAGACGAGCCACGCCCCACACCCGGAGCGGGAAGGGAGGCAGAAGACGAAGAAACCCCACCGCCAGAGGCCACCGCCGCCTCCCACGGATCCAGCACCGGAGAGAGAGAAGGGACAGATCCAGAGCCCTGCGGGCCGGATCCAGGCACACCATCCCTCTCCAAGCGCTGCAACCAATCCGGACCCGAAGCCCAGGCCTCGCGGTGACGAGCCACCTGCTTGCGCGCCTCCTGCTCCGCCTCCAGCTTGGAGCGGAGCGAAGCCTCGAGCTCCAGATCCACCGCGGAGGCAGGGGAGTCCTCACGGCACCGCTTGCTGCCCGAGAGCGCCTCACAGGAAGAGCCCCTCGATTTGTCCATGGAAAGCACCGCAGCAAAAGGAAGGAGGAGGGGTGGAGGTGGGGAAGATCTAGTAAGGCGACGAATGGGGAGACGGTGGCGGGGCAGATCTGAAGAGGAACCCGGAAACCCTAGCAGGGGGGAGAATGAACCGCGGGGGATCCATAAATAGCCCGTCCGAGCCGTGCCCACCTGGGCCCGACTCGCCAAATGGGCCGGCGGAGGATGAGGAGCAGGAACCCCAGCGGTGGGCCCGACTTGGCCAGATGAGACAAGAGGGGGGAAATCGACCACAGATGAAAGAAGGGGAGGAGAGGTAGGCCCACTGGCCAACGCCATACCGCAAGGCCCAGCAAGCCCACACGAGGAAGTGGCCCGCAGCCCGGAGGCCACCGCAGAGAAATCGAGATCTAGGTTACACGATGCCACCAGTGACCCCGCCGTCACCGCCGCCGGCGACGAAGCCGCCGCAGAGGATGCCGGAGAGGGATATGGAGATGGAGATGGAGATGGGAGGCCTCCAAGCCTCCCATCAGGCGCACAACCCAAGACACCGGGGTTAGGAGACGCAACAGCAAACTTACCAGACTTACGTCGCCGCCGCGAGATCCGGATCCAGCCATCGCCCGACAACGACGCAGCCACCGGCCGGCCTCGGCCACCAGGGGCGAACTTGCGGAGGCGGGGAGCGACGGAAGGCACCACCACCCCCCAGAGTAGGGCATGGGACCACAGGGGGAGGAGGCCGACGACCGCAAATCCTCCTCATCGGACGCAAGGGCCCAAAAACGAGACCCAAGCACCGGCAGCGGAGAAGAAGGAGGTGGGAGCCCCACCCGCGGGGAGACAGGGGAAAGGAGAGGGAGAGCACCTGCATGCAGAGAGGAGGACGGCCGGGCACCGGACACCGGGACAGGGCGGGGAGCGGGACGGCTAGGGCGAGGAGGAGAGGAGGGGGAGGAGGAGGAGAGGGAGGGGGAAGGAAGGGGATCCATTGACTTCAGGCCGGAGGTGGTTGGCTCATGCAAGTGACCTTTATGTGGATCTCCCCCCACTCTTGATTGGTTCATCTGAATAGTATTCCGTGTGGACGTATGTGCACCGTCGTGTATGTCAATTAGTTACCAGCAATCGTGTTTTTCAACTGCATGCAGCGACCAAAGCTCCCCATGCCCGGCTCCCCGCTCCCCGCTCCCTGAGGGATGCTCGCCGCACCTCCGCCAGCCGCACCGCCGCGATTTCCACCATTCCGCAATGCAGGCCAGGGATCCAGGACTCCTGGATCCGCTCGGTTCCCATCCCCCCGCTACTCCGCCTCGCCACCGCCGCTGTTCCAAGGTGCTGAAGAGGGGAGGATTGGACTATGGATCTCAGATCGGTGGTCTGGTCCAGTGTTTCCCTGCGCCATAGATGGATGCCGCCGGCGAGGGGAACAGGGCCACAGACCAAGAGTTTGCTGGTTTGATAGCCGATTTGGGGAGGAAACAGAGGGCCTTGGCGAGAGCTGCGAGAGATGCGACGATTGCGGCAGGCCAGGTACGCGATGCGAGGATGCTACTTGCGCTGAGGGCCATGTCGAGGACAACTCAAGTGGAGAGGGATCGGATTATTGCTCTGGGTCAGCCACTCACTCCGGAATTGATTTTGGATTGGGCGTCGGAGGAGGCCAATTCTTCTTCCCATATTCAGAGAGCGAAGTGGAGGATCTTCAAAGCGCTGCAAATCTAGCTTCTGTCTGGATTGGAGCAGGAAAGAGGGATGGCTTGCGGAGGATTTGTGCCCGTGCTGAAGATCGATCTGATGCGTCGAGTACCTGGAGCAGACCATAGGAAGCCAATTCGAGGAGGGCCATGACAGTTCCGCCATGGTTCAGCCTCAGAGGGATTGGAGGAGGCCAGTTCAAAATTCGTCCTAAGGTAGGGGGCGAGATGAGAGCCAGGTCGAAGATGCTGCCAGGTCATCGGAAGAGAAGGGCCCTGCTGTCAGCGAGATAGGAGAGGATATAGGTGGTGACTTTTTCAGCCAGTTGTGGTTGGAGGAGAAGGATAAATCAGCACTCCCATCTAGGGTTCCTGAGCATTGGGAGACGGCGGCGGGGTTCCGCAAATTGATCTTGGTGAACCAGGATCTTGGAGTTGAAAATTGCCACACAGCCAAAGTGGTGGAAGAAATAGATCGTAGTTCCATCAACTCCACCTCGTCCGCATCTGTGTGTTGCGAAGACATTGATCCGGTGTTTGAAGCAAATCCTGAGCAGGAGGAGATGGGGGAAGGAGGCTGAGGAAGGGGGAGAGGCCGGGGGTCTGGCCGTAATCAGCAGAATTTGGTGCCCCAGGATGAATTTCTGTAGCAATCGGGGCCGCCAGTGATGTATGGATTCCCTCCACATATGAATCCACAGTTTGGTTTTCCAGGGGCTCCTCCCCCGTGGGGATTTCCAAGTGCATATCCCCCTTTCCCTCCTCCTCCAGGTTTCCCAGTAAACAATCAATGGACTCTGCCTGGCCAAAATCAGATGCCTCCTGGAGGCAACCAGCAGGGTGGAAATCAACAGTAGCATGCAGCCATTGCAGGGGGACAGAAACCCCAATCTAGGAAAGAAAAGCAGAAAAAGAATTGGAATAGGGCTGGACCTAGCAACAATGGAGAAGGAAAGGAGAAGATGTCTGTGGATTTCACTGACTATAGCCAGGCGATGTGCTACAACTGTGGCGACCCTGGACATCCACAGGATGAATGTAAGAAGGCCAAGCTTTGCTTCATCTGCAAGAGTGCCACTCATGCTGTTGGGGAATGCCCTGTCAGAAGGAGGTCACACCAGATGGCCAAGTTTGTGGGAAGTGCAGCTGCAGGCCTAGGATTCTACCACATAGAGGTGCCAGGCATGGGGCAGAATGTTATTGGCAGTTTTAAGAACTGTGGAGTGGTATATATTGAATCAGGAGAGATTAGTAAGGAGGATTTAGCCAAGGAGTTTGCTGTGATACACAAAACCAACTGGCCCTGGCAGATAAGGCCTTTTGGGAGATGGTCATACTTGATTAAGTTTCCACCACACATCTCTGTGGATCAAGTAGCTGGTTATCCATGCTTTGGGCTATCCAGAGAGGACATCACTGTCAAGGTAGTGGCTTGGAGGGAAGATCTAGTGAAAAAAGATAACCTCATTGAAGTATGGGTTCAGCTGAGGAAATTACTGCATAAATGGTGTGAATGGTCCTCCCTTGACCAAATTACATCAGTTTTTGGTCTGCTGGTGGATGTGGACTGGCAACAATGAAATGAATAGCACGCTATTTCGGCGTTTTAGCGTCGCTATAGCATATTTGGGAGGCTCACGTTATGTTTGAGCACATTTGCTCACTACGACGCTAAACACGCTATAGCGTGCTATTTTGGCATTTTAGCGAAAAAACGTTATACGTTTTAGCATGGAATGGACCAAAACAGGGTCATCTAGGCTGTTGGACAGACAGTAGGCTCAACAGCCCATTGGGGAATCGGCCCAAAACTTTCTCTTGACCTAACCTCGCCATTGAGCATCAGACCACAACACCACGTACTGGCAATCCCCTCCCAAATTCCACATCGATAGCTTGTAGTGGCGGCGGCGGCTGCGGTGACCCCAACTCGAGTAGCTGCTGCGTCCATGTCAGCCATGTCGTGGTTCTAAGTCTGACAGTAGAGTGGGGGGTAGGTATGGAGAGGCAAGGTCCTAGCTATGAAGCAGTTGTAAACACAAGGGATGTACGAGTTCAGGCCCTTCTCGGAGGAAGTAACAGCCCTACGTCTTGGAGCCCGGAGGCGGTCGACTGGATTATGTGTGTATGGATTACAGGGGTGTGAACCCCTTACACTGAGGAGGGGGGTGGCTTATATAGTGCTTGCCAGACCCCTCCAGCCCTCAGTAATGCGGGGTTTAAAGTACATTAAGTCTAGGCGTTACTGGTAACGCCTCACATAAAGTGTCCTAAATGCCATAAAGTCTACTTAATTACAGACCGTTGCGGTGCAGAGTGTCTCTTGTCCTTCTGGTGGTCGAGTGAGTCTTCATGGTCGAGTCCTTCGAGTCTGTCGAGTGAACTCCCTCTTGGTCGACTGGAAGGCAGTTTCTTCTGAGGGTGTCCTTGGGTAGGGTACTTAGATCAGGTCTATGACCCTACCCTAGGTACATGACTTCATCATTAGCCCCCGAATGGATTGAGGTTTGAGTGAGGAAGGAGTTGATATTATTCCCGACTTGCTTTTGCGTTATGGATATGTTTCGTCTTGGACAAATAATCTCTTTATTGATAATCAGCAACTTTTCTTCAGTCGCCTTGATCCATTCTTTTCTCTCGTCGAGTGAACTTTTGAACTTAACAATCTCCGAGCAACGGATCGCAGGAAATCTCTCGTCTGACAGATCGATCTGCCGTTCGCGGATTTTGTGGGATCCGAATTTTGGGGAAGCGCACGAAGCGGGGCGGACCGCGGCGCTCGGATGGGATAGGGCATAGACGCCTCGATTCCCGTGCCACCTTTTTCGCCACGTGCGCGTCGTCTGATCGTTTCGGATGTGATTGGATTGCCTGGGCCCACCTGTCATCCACTCGGAAGTGTTCTTATAAAGGCGTCCGGCGAGGGTTTTTGAACAGTATCTCTCCA
This sequence comes from Aegilops speltoides, assembly GCA_021437245.1. NCBI lineage: Eukaryota > Viridiplantae > Streptophyta > Magnoliopsida > Poales > Poaceae > Aegilops > Aegilops speltoides. The sequence goes on from CM038147.1 coordinate 523,798,639, forward strand.
TTCTCCTCCTGCCCTCTCCGCTTCCGCCCACTGCGCCCGCTCTCGCCCCCGCGCAATCGCTCCTCGTACGCTTCACCGGCAATAATGGTGAAGGAGAAGACGGCGGTGCTAGAGCGCGCGAAGAAGGCGGCGGCAATGGGGAAGGCGAAGGCAAAGGGGAGGGCGACCAGTCGGAGCGGGTCTTCTTCGAGATCTCGTCTGCCGCACGGCTAGGTCCAAGGAGATTGGATCCGGTCGACCATCACCGAGAAGGATTTCTCGGAGATGGCCAACGAAGGTTTGATCCCCCACGGGGCAGCGAGGCTCCCGGGGGACGAGTGGCAACCACAGCCGGAAGAGGGTGAGTGCGTTCTTCTGACCACTCACGTCGACCGTGGGTTCTCTCTGCCTTCGAGTGTCTTTTTTCGTGGTTTCTTGAACTTCTTTGGGGCGCAACTCCACCACTTGAACCCGAATTCCATCACCTATCTCGCTGCCTTCGTGTCCATGTGTGAGAACTTCCTAGGCTGCCGACCGCACTGGGGCCTGTTCAAACACATATTCACCTGTCGTTCTCAGACGGTGAAAAAGGCGAGTCCTGTTGACGATAGAACTAAGATTATCCAGATGTGCGGGGGTCTTGGGATCCAGGTGAGAAACAAGAGTACTTTTCCAGCCATGACCCTTCCTGAGTCGGTCAGAGGATGGCAGTCGACCTGGTTCTATTGCCAGAATGAGTCAACGCCGGGGCAGTCGAGTTGTCTCCCTCCGTTTACCATGGACCGAGCGAACAAGCCTTCTTCTCTGAAGGTGCTCCCGGTGGAGAAAGCCGACGTGAAGATGTTGATGGAGCACGTAGTCCGGTTGGTACGGGAAGGAGTGACGGGTATGGATCTTCTGGAGGTCTTCCTTAGGCGGCGCATCCAGCCACTCCAGTACCGAGGCCATTGCATGTGGCTGTACTATGGAACCGAAGATGACACTCGGGTCCACCCAGAGGCAGTAGACGATGCTACACTGGAAAGGTGGATGGCCACGGTCAAAGGGAACAAAGACAACCCTCGAGGAGCCAGGAGGGTTCCACCACTCGACCATCTTAGCATTCCGGACAAGGTATGCCCACTTTATCTCCAATTGTATTCTTGCCATACTTATTCTGTTTTCGCTGCAAATTGGTCGATTGATCTTTGTCTTGATGTCTGGCAGGCCCTCACCAAACTATACTCGATGCCCAATGGAGCGCAGACTCCGATTGAAGAGGGGGAAGCGAGTGGGGGCGAAAGCCAGGAGGACTGGGATTCAGACGCTGCTGACGATGATGATGATGACGACTCCGATGGGGAGGAAGAAGAGGAGGAGGAGGACGTTGCGCCGCCGCGCTCGGAAAGGCGATCGAAGCTTGTCCATGACCCTGCGACTGAACGCGGCAAGGGGGTGGCGACTGTCGGGCAGTCGACCAAGCGCCCTCGGACGAATTCTCCGGCGCCGACTGAAAAGGCTCCGAAGCAATCCAGGGTGGCACCATCGAAGCTGGCCAAGATCCTGCCGAAGATGAAGGTGTTGATCCCCACCATATCAGGGTAAAAATGCTGCTTGAGTCTTCTTGTTTTATATGAGTTTATCTTTGGTCGACTCTTGAGTTAACCGACTGATTTTTGGAATTGCAGTGCTGCTACTTCTGATACTTCAGCCAGGGGGTGACGATCATGAGATGGAAGATGCTGCTACCTCGAAACCTGGTATGACTCGTAATTCCGTCTTCTAGTCGATCGGCTCTTAGTCTTTAATTCTGATTCTTTTCTGTAGCTCCACCCAATGTCGTTATCACTCTTCCAGACGACGATGACGATGAGGAACCGCTGAAGCACAGGAGGAGCAGGAAAGCATCTGCTGGCAGGGTGGCTCAGGACGTGACAGCGCCGGAGACACTGGTCGCAGAGGAGGAGAACACCACTCGGCACACCGCATCTTTCGCGGTGCCGCTGACGAGTGCTCATCCTGCGTCGTCGAGTGCTGCACAGCCTTTGCTCTTCTCGACTCACTACGTAACAGAGGACCAAGCCAGTGCTGCAAAAGAAGCGATACGCCAAGCGGGAGTCATGATGGAGCAGGTGAAAGCCATCCGGGAGGCTAGCCAGGCAGCCTATGACGCCAGCTCTGCTCTTCAAAGCAACGTTCAGGTCAGTCAATCATCGCCTGTTCTGTTAGGATATGCTATCTGAAAGTTCTTCTTTCTAAAATCCGTAGCGGTCCGACACCTAGTGGGTGTGTCGATTGAAATTTCGGGTTAGTGGGGGCACACTGAGTGCATTCACTGGGTGTCCAAGGCAATGGTGGACAGCTGGCAGTCGACCATAGGCTTTATAAATTTTTCCTTCATTCGACCATGTCGAATGGATTGCTCAAACCGGTGGGGGCACGCTGAGTGCACCCACTGGGTGTAGTCCCCGAGACTGTGGGCGACTGCTGGCAATGGACTACAGTCTGAAGAGCCACTCTTGTTTTTTTTTTGGTGGTCGACTGCTCGACTCTTTCTTGACAGAACTAGTGGGGGCACGCAAAGTGCACCCACTGGGTGTAGTCCCCGAGACTTCGGTCGAATGTTCGAATTCGGCTGAAGTCTTAGAAACGTGTGTTTTTTCCTCAGTCACTCGGAAGTGAATTATCTTTGACATTTTGTCGATTGGTTCTTCGCAGAAATCCTGCGACCTGGCGGCTCGCTACACGGAGTTGGAGAACAAACATATCCAACTTGAGCTTGATCTGAAGCTGGTCCAGGAGAACTTGGCAAAGGCAAAGGAGGAGAGCAAAGGTATGTTTGGTGAGGACTCGACAACTGTTTTTGCTCCTTATTTGTTTCAAAGTATGACCTTGAGCTAGCTGAGATGCAGAAGATAGCTTTAGAGAAGACCAAGCTCGCGGATGAGAAGTTGGCTTCGGTCACCAGGCTTGAAGAATAAAACACCAATCTGAAAGCTGCTCTTGATATTGCCAACAAGGAAGTGAGTCGACTGAAAAGCGACAAGATTGCCCTGAATGACAAAGCCAGTGAGCTGGTTGGGAAGAAGAAAGATCTGGAGGCTTATCTGGGCGGACTCGCCAAGAAGCTGTTCCTCATGCTCGAAGGTAAACCTTTGCATTAAGCAAGTACTTTTTACAGTGTTCTTTCCATTCGACTATTGTCTTGACTCGGTGGTTGTGCTTGCAGAATTTTGTCAAAACTTTGAAGAGGAGACCAGTCGACTGGAACCAAACCTGGACCCCATCAACTCTCCGGTGAATGATGAAGTCGCCATGAATGTGTTCCGGCTCGAGTCTCGTGTTGTTGCTGTCACTGACTATCTCGCAAGGCTGAAGGTCGCCACTTCCCGCATTGACACTATGCTCTGGCCCAGGGAGACACTCCAGAATGACCTCGAGTCTCTGATGGCTCGACTAAACACTGTTCCTGGTCGAGTGCAGGAGTGGAAAAAGTCCTCTCCTAGGTGTGGTGCAGACGTTGCTCTGTGTCTGGCTCGAGTTCATTGCAAGGATGCATGAGAAGACAAGCTGGCAGCTCTTCGGGTGGCAAACACCAAGAAACACGACATCCGGTCCTTCATGGAGACCTTCATCACCGCTGCCACTCGGATTGCTGACAGAATCGACCTCAATGAATTTGTCACACCTTCCAGCCCTCCACAGGAGGGGTAAAAAACTTCTTCAGCTCAACACTTTAAATTTGCCTTGGTATGCCGAGTGATTTTGTAACCGATAAACCTTAACAGGCTTAGCGCCTGAGCACTTTCGGTTCCGTTAGGTTTTTATCCGAACTTGGATTCGACGTTTTGAATATGCTTGCTTTTGGTCTGAAATGTCTTTTGCAGGTTTAAAGCGAGATGCTTACTGCAGTCGACTTATTCTTCAAATCACTTAGGCAGGTATTGGGCTGCGGCTAAGCCTCCGAGTGGGAAACATGCTCTCCACTCGGTAGGAATTTCAAAAACTTAGGCGAGCACTGGGCTGCAGCTAAGCCCCCGAGTGGGAGGTTTGCTCCTCACTCGGTAGGATTTTCTATAACTTAGGCGAGCACTGGGCTGCAGCTAAGCCCCCGAGTGGGAGGTTTGCTCCTCACTCGGTAGGATTTTTTTTATAACTTAGGCGAGCACTGGGCTGCAGCTAAGCCCCAGAGTGGGAGGTTTGCTCCTCACTCGGTAGGATTTTTATAACTTAGGCGAGCACTGGGCTGCAGCTAAGCCCCCGAGTGGGAGGTTTGCTCCTCACTCGGTAGGATTTTTTATAACTTAGGCGAGCACTGGGCTGCAGCTAAGCACCCGAGTGGGAGGTTTGCTCCTCACTCGGTAGGATTTTCATGTTGTACTTGTGGCGTAGCTTGAAGGAGAGAGTCGCAGTCGACCTGCACCTCGTCCTCCTTGCGACCGCACATTGAACTGGTGGCGTAGCTCAGAGGAGAGGGTCGCAGTCGACCTGTACCTCGTCCTCCTTGCGACCGCACGTTGTACTTGTGGTGTAGCTCAGAGGAGAGGGTCGCAGTCGACCTTTACCTCGTCCTCCTTGCGACCGCACATTGTACTTGTGGCGTAGCTCAGAGGAGAGGGTCGCAATCGACCTGTACCTCGTCCTCCTTGCGACCGCACATTGTACTTGTGGCGTAGCTCAGAGGAGAGGGTCGCAGTCGTCCTGTACCTCGTCCTCCTTGCGATCGCACGTTGTATTTGTGGCGTAGCTCAGAGGAGAGGGTCGCAGTCGACCTTGATGAGGACATCAATACCATTGTTACACCCACAGCCCCTGCTGCTATACATACTGGACCAATTACTAGAGCTCGCGCACGCCAACTAAATTACCAGGTACTTTCGTTTCTTGGTAATGATTCTAATGTTCATGAGAATATGATGCTGCCTAAATTGGATACATTTGTTTTGCTTACAAATGAAGGGCCTAGCTTGGAGAAGGATGAACATTGGAGCAAGAACACACATGGAGTTGATGGCATGCGCAAGGAGATCAAGAACGGAGTTACAAGTGATGATTTCAGGACTTTGAAGCCACCATAAGGAGTGCATGAAGCCTTGGACGAAATATACAAGATGCCACTTCATAATATTCGTCCATAGGCTATTCTAGGTGCTGCGTCACCTTATTATTGGGCCAGGCCCATGTAATTTCGAAATACATTAGTATAGGCTATTTTTAGAGTCCGTATGTGTGGGGAAACAAGAGATAGGGTTAGTTTGGACCCTCCACCAAGGGCCACGAAATTCACCCCTCTTCCTCCATATATACAGCCCTTAGGGCACCGTTTAGACTTGGGTTTTGTTTAGATCAAAAGTTCGCCATAGCTGCAACTTCGCGTACTTCGTTTGTGTTCCACGACCAGACAAAGGCGTCACAGAACCCCACCTTGATCAATAAAGCTTTCATCTTAAATTCGCAATATCCAGATTGCAATCTCAGTTTCTTGCTTGTTCTTCGTTTGCTCGCAGGAAATAGACCCTCGTGGTCAGGTTGATCGTGCTCCGGCGTGGTCAATAACCTCTCGGAGTTGGTTTAGCGATTGCTAAGGCACGACGTCCTCGCACGCTCGTAGTCGGATCGTCAAAGTCGACTTCCACCAAAGCGAAATCCACCATCTCATCGAAAGACGGGACACCTTTGCCTCTATCAAGTGGTATCAGTTTTCAGGTTGCTCGGTGAGATTTTACAGTTTTTTCGTAGTTTAGATCGAGTCTGTCTTCATACCTATAGTCCACAAAAAAGCCAAAAAAAATTAGGGTTAGTTCATCCTATCCGAACCAGTCTGAGCCTTTGCATAATCTTTTCTGTATTTGCATTGTTGAATTTGCGGTTGCATCGTCGTGTCTAGTTGCTGGTCTTAGAGTCTAGTCTTTTAGAGTTTCGAGTTCTGGTCATAAGTTGTCACGCCGCCGCCGCACCATTATCATCGCCCTGCCATCTACCACCACCGCTTATCCGCCACCGCTTCGAATCCGTATCCATATACCACCACCGCTGCCATATATCACCACCGCTGCCATCGACCACCATATATCCACCACCAATCCGAGTCCCTTGCATATTAGGTTTGTTTTCGGGATCCATCTAGTTTTCCGATTCGTGTTTCCTTGTCTGAGTAGGTTTCGGATTCCAGCAATCTTTTGCCGTCCGTAGCAGAGGTTGGTTTCCAAAAAAAAAAATGAGTCCGGAAACCACCCTCCGTTTAGGCCCAAAATTTTCCAAAAACGCACGGGATAAAAAAATTTCTGGCTATCCTATTTTTAGGTGTTTCTAAGCGTATTGAGCCAGTCGCCGTTATAGAAAGTTTTTTTTGACCCATTTCCAGATTTTGGGTCCGGGCAGTCGAAAAAAAAAATTGTCGAAAAATTTCGTGCCCATCCTGTCAGTTTGACCCGGGAAGAGTTTTGAGACACTCGCCATTATAGTGATTTTTTCGCAAAAAAAAAAACAAAGGAGCAGCGCAAAAAAAATCAGCGCAAAAAAAAAGAGCGAAAAAAATAATTTCAGAGTGTGCTCCTCCCTTGTTTACGTGCAGCGCCGTGATTTTGTTAGTGTTCTAGGCTCGCGTCTCTAGCACGGTCTAGCCTAGGACCAGCACAGTACCGTCGTTGAGCGTTTATTCAACTTTGCATCTCTGAATTGATTATTGTTGACCCTTTTGCTACCATATTATAAGCCTTCCCAGCTCCACATACATCTGCGTCGTGCGTTGGACTCTCCCTGGTAAACGCTATATCCAAGCTTTGAGAGTTTTGACTACAACGGTTGCCGATCACCACCGCTGCTGGGTAAGAACTGGTAAGAATTTGAGATTTGCTTGACGGGTTTGTGATACACCACCACCACTTCTTTGTAGCCTGTGTGGATCATATTCTTGTGTGTTTCTATTTGCTGCTAACCATGGCAGGATCACAAGCCGATGAGACTGATTGGGAGAACCTGACGAACAAACAGCTACATGATAAGTTTCAGCAAATGATGATTGGACAGGTGCAAGATGTGCTAAACAGATTTGACGAGGCCATGGAGAAGATAGATGGCATTGAGAAGACGTTTGAAACAAAGCTTGATAGCAAGTTTGATGAATTGCTCGCGCGTTTTCCACAACCACCGCCGGCTGCACCTATCGCACCTCTGCAACGACAACAACTACACCCCCTTCCGAATCAGTATGGACGAGCTCAGCGTGTTCCTATTGAGCCAGGACAAAATTCTGGTGCCGCTGCTCTGCTGTTGGTGCTTCTTTGGCTCCACCATCTGCTGCTGCTGGTACCGACGAGGATGATTATGTGGGAGATTACGAGGAGGAGGTTGATCAACATCAGAACTACGTGCAACCACCAGCACCACAACCACCAGGTCGTCCACATGCAAATAATGGCAATGTTAGGGCTCCCCCTCAGGATCGACAGGCATTGGCGCGGACTAACTTTTCTGCAGGTCGACCTTCATCATGGACACCACGTGCATCATCTACTTCCACACGTTTCGCCACACCGGCACCTCTCATCGGTGCCACCTCCAACCGTGATACACGAAAACAGCACAACCACCACTATCGCCAAGAGCACACCGCCGGACCTGCCAGAGCTCTTCTTCTTCCATGGCGTCAACAGGGCACACAAGTGATATTATTTGTCGTCGTTGTAAGGGAAGAGGACATTTTGCGAGAGAATGCAAATCTCAGCGTGTGATGATTGCTCTCGAGGATGGTGGGTATGAGTCCGCTAGTGACTATGATGAGGAGACTTTGGCTCTTATTACACATGAGGAACACGGTGGAGATGATTCGATCATGACACACAATACATGGCTGCTGAAGATCTTGACAGTATGAATGTTTAGTTGCTCAACGTGTTTTGAGTGTGCAGGTTACACAAGCTGAGCAAACTCAGAGGCATAATTTGTTCCATACAAAGGAGTTGTGAAGGAACGTTCTATTCAAGCGTCATCATAGATGGAGGGAGCTGCAACAACTTGGCTAGCATGGAGATGGTGGAGAAGCTATCTCTCACCACAAGACCACATCCACATCCTTACTACATCCAATGGTTCAACAACAGCGGCAAGGTTAAGGTAACACGTCTTTGTTCGTGTGCATTTTAGTATCTCTACATATGCTGATTATGTTGATTGTGATGTGGTACCTATGCAAGCATGTTCCTTGTTACTTGGTAGACCATGGCAATTTGATAAAAATTCTGTACACCATGGTAGAAACAATCAGTATACTCTTGTTCATAAGGATAAAAATATTACTTTGCTTCCTATGACTCTGAGTCCATTTTGAAAGATGATATTAATAGAGCTAATAAAGCAAAACAGGAGAAAAATAAGAGTGAAAATCAGATTGTGGCAAAAGAATTTGAGCAACACATGAAGCCTAATAATAAACCATCTACTTTGCTTCGAAATTAAATTGAAAAGTGCATGTTTACTTGCCACCAAATCTGATATTGATGAGCTAGATTTTAGCAAATCTATTTGCTATGCTTTTGTGTGCAAAGAGGCATTATTTTCATTCGAGGACGTGCCTTCCTCTTTGCCCCTGCTGTCACTAACATTTTGCAGAGTTCACGACGTCTTTCCACAAGGCGTGCCACCGGATTACCACCTATTCGAGGATTGAGCATCAAATTGACTTAATTCGGTGCATCATTACCCAACCGTGCACCATACCGCACCAATCCGGAGGAGACGAAGGAGATTATCGTCAAGTACAGGAGCTGCTCGACAAAGGTTATATCGCGAATCCCTTAGTCCTTGTGCTGTTCCTATTATTCTAGTGCGAAAAAGGATGGTACGTCACGTATGTGTGTTGATTGTAGAGGCATCAATAATATTACTATTCGTTATCGTCACCCTATTCCTAGGCTAGATGATATGCTTGATGAATTGAGTGGCTCTACAATATTCTCCAAAGTTGATTTGCGTAGTGGATACCATCAAATTCGTATGAAATTGCGAGATGAATGGAAAACAGCATTTAAAACTAAGTTTGGATTATATGAGTGGTTAGTCATGCCTTTTGGGTTAACTAATGCACCTAGTACTTTCATGAGATTAATGAACGAAGTTTTACGTGCTTTCATTGGACGATTTGTGGTAGTTTATTTTGATGATATACTGATTTATAGCAAATCTTTGGAAGAACATTTAGAACATTTACGTGCTGTTTTTAATGCTCTACGTGATGCACGTTTGTTTGGTAACCTTGGGAAGTGCACCTTTTGCACCGACCAAGTATCTTTTCTTGGCTATGTTGTTACTCCACAGGGAATTGAAGTTGATAAAGCCAAGATTGAAGCTATTGAGAGTTGGCCGCAGCCCAAAACGGTCACACAAGTGAGGAGTTTCCTTGGCCTCGCTGGTTTCTATAGGCGTTTTGTGAGAGATTTCAGCACCATTGCTGCACCTCTCAACGAGCTTACAAAGAAGGATGTGCCTTTTGTTTGGGGTACCGCACGGAAGAGGCCTTCACGGTATTGAAAGCTAAGTTGACACATGCTCCTTTACTCCAACTTCCCGATTTTAATAAGACTTTTGAGCTTGAATGTGATGCTAGTGGAATTGGATTAGGAGGTGTGTTATTACAAGATGGCAAACCTGTTGCATACTTTTCTCAAAAATTGAGTGGGCCTAGTCTGAATTACTCTACTTATGATAAAGAATTATATGCTCTTGTTCGGACTTTAGAAACATGGCAACATTATTTATGGCCCAAAGAATTTGTTATACATTCTGATCATGAATCTTTGAAACATATTAAAAGTCAAGCTAAACTGAATCGTAGACATGCTAAATGGGTTGAATTCATTGAGACTTTCCTTATGTCATTAAACACAAGAAGGGTAAAGAAAATGTTATTGCTGATGCATTGTCTCGTCGCTATACTATGCTTTCACAACTTGACTTCAAAATATTTGGTTTGGAGACCATCAAAGATCAATATGTGCATGATGCTGATTTTAAAGATGTATTGCAGAATTGTAAAGAAGGAAGAACATGGAACAAGTTTGTCGTTAATGATGGATTTGTGTTCCGTGCTAACAAGCTATGCATTCCAGCTAGCTCCGTTAGTCTTTTGTTGTTGCAGGAGGCGCATGGAGGAGGACTAATGGGACACTTTGGCGTGAAGAAGACGGAGGACGTACTTGCTACACATTTCTTTTGGCCAAAGATGAGACGGGATGTTGAGCGTTTTATTGCTCGCTGCACTACATGTCAAAAAGCTAAGTCACGACTCAATCCTCATGGTTTATATATGCCTTTGCCTGTACCTAGTGTTCCTTGGGAGGATATATCTATGGACTTTGTTTTAGGTTTACCTAGAACAAAGAAGGGGAGGGATAGCATATTTGTTGTCGTGGATAGATTCTAAAATGGCACACTTTATACCATGTCATAAAAGCGATGATGCTGTCAATGTTGCTGATTTGTTCTTTCGTGAAATTATTCGTTTGCATGGTGTGCCAAATACTATTGTTTCAGATCGTGATACTAAATTTCTTAGCCACTTTTGGAGATGTTTATGGGCTAAGTTGGGGACTAAACTGCTTTTAGTACTACTTGTCACCCCCAAACCGATGGATAAACTGAAGTAGTCAATAGAACATTGTCTACTATGCTTAGGGTTGTTCTAAAGAAAAATAAGAAAATGTGGGAGGAATGCTTGCCTCATATTGAATTTGCTTATAATCGTTCATTGCATTCTACTACTAAGATGTGCCCTTTTGAAGTTGTGTATGGTTTCCTACCTCGTGCACCTATTGATTTGTTGCCTCTTCCATCTTCAGAGAAGGTTAATTTTGATGCTAAAGAACGTGCTGAGTTGATTTTAAAATGCATGAGTTAACTAAGGAAAACATTGAGCGTATGAATGCTAAATATAAACTTGCTGGAGATAAGGGTAGAAAACATGTTGTGTTTGCACCGGAGATCTTGTTTGGTTACATTTGCGTAAGGATAGATTTCTGATTTGCATAAATCAAAGCTAATGCCACGTGCTGCTGGTCCCTTTAAGGTGTTGGAGAAAGTAAATGATAATGCATATAAACTTGAGCTGCCTGCAGATTTTGGGGTTAGTCCCACTTTTAACATTGCAGATTTGAAGCCATATTTGGGTGAGGAAGATGAACTTCCGTCGAGGACGACTTCATTTCAAGAAGGGAGGATGATGAGGACATCAATACCATTGTTACACCCACAGCCCTGCTGCTATACATCTTGGACCAATTACTAGAGCTCACAAGACGCCAACTAAATTACCGGTACTTTCGTTTCTTGGTAATGATTCTAATGTTCATGAGAATATGATGCTGCCTAAATTGGATACATTTGTTTTGCTTACAAATGAAGGGCCTAGCTTGGAGAAGGATGAACATTGGAGCAAGAACACACATGGAGTTGATGGCATGCAAGGAGATCAAGAACGGAGTTACAAGTGATGATTTCAGGACTTTGAAGCCACCATAAGGAGTGCATGAAGCCTTGGACGAAATATACAGGATGCCACTTCATAATATTCGTCCATAGGCTATTCTAGGTGCTTTCGTCACCTTATTATTGGGCCAGGCCCATGTAATTTCGAAATACATTAGTATAGGCTATTTTAGAGTCCGTATGTGTGGGGAAACAAGAGATAGGGTTAGTTTGGACCCCTCCACCAAGGGCCACGAAATTCACCCTCTTCCTCCATATATACAGCCCTTAGGGCACCGTTTAGACTTGGGTTTTGTTTAGATCAAAAGTTCGCCATAGCTGCAACTTCGCGTGCCGTTTGTGTTCAACGACCGGACAAAGGCGCCACAGAACCCCACCTTGATCAATAAAGCTTTCATCTTAAATTCGCAATATCCAGATTGCAATCTCAGTTTCTTGCTTGTTCTTCGTTTGCTCGCAGGAAATAGACCCTCGTGGTCAGGTTGATCGTGCTCCGGCGTGGTCAATAACCTCTCGGAGTTGGTTTAGCGATTGCTAAGGCGCGACGTCCTCGCACGCTCGTAGTCGGATCGTCAAAGTCGACTTCCGCCAAAGCGAAATCCACCATCTCATCGAAAGACGGGACACCTTTGCCTCTATCAGACCTGCACCTCGTCCTCCTTGCGAGCGCACGTTGTATTTGAATTTAGGCGAGTACTTAGCCTATAGCTAAGCCTCCGAGTGAGGGTCTAGCCCGTCACTCGGTAGGATTTTATTGAAACTTAGGCGAGTACTTGGACTGCAGCTAAGCCTCCGAGTGAGGGTCTGGCCCGTCACTCGGTAGGATTTTATTCAAACTTAGGCAAGTGCTTGGACTGCAGCTAAGCCTCCGAGTGGGAGTCTGGCTCACCACTCGGTAGGATTTTATTCAAACTTAGGCGAAACGGGTTCGCAGCTAAGCCTCCGAGTGGGAGTCTGGCTCACCACTCAGCAAGGATTTTTTTTTACAAACATAGGCGAAACGGATTCGCAGCTAAGCCCCCGAGTGAGAGTCTGGCTCGCCACTCGGTAAGGATTTTTTTTTACAAACTTAGGCGAACCGGATTCGCAGCTAAGTCACCCACTGAGGGGGAAATTTTACTGAACAAATAAAAGTGACAAAAATCATTGGGGAAATTATGACACTATTATCTTGCAACACATGGACTACAGAAGTACTTTTATTACAACTCATCCGAGTGAAAATTTAAGTGTAAAATGGGCGGAGTAGCTCCGCGTTCCAAGCCCGGGGCTCGTCGATATTGTGCTTGACATTGTAGATACGGTATGCTCCGCTGTGGAGAACCTTGGTGACGATGAAGGGTCCTTCCCAAGAAGGAGCAAGCTTGTGCTGTTTCTGCTGGTCCACTCGGAGAACCAAATATCCTTCCTGGAAGGCTCGACTCTTCACGTTTCTAGCGTGGAAGCGATGCAAGTCCTGTTGATAGATGGTCGACTGCGTCCTTCCGCGCTTATTCCGCTTCAGCTTCATTGTAGAGCTCAACTCGAGGAGCATTGTGGAGCAGATCACTCGGCAAGACCGCTTCAGCTCCATAGACCAAGAAGAATGGAGTTCTTCCGGTTGACCGATTAGGTGTGGTCCTCAGACCCCAAAGCACCGAGGGAAGTTCATCAACCCATGCTCCAGCCGCATGCTTAAGGTCACACATCAGTCGGGGTTTCAACCCTTTGAGGATCAAGCCATTGGCTCGTTCTGCCTGTCCATTCGACTGCGGATGGGCGACCGAAGTGTAGTCGACTCGTGTGCCTTGAGAAGTGCAGAAATCCCTGAATTCCTCCGAGTCGAAGTTTGACCCATTGTCCGTGATGATGCTGTGCGGGACTCCATATCTGAGTATCAGTTCTCTGATGAAGCTAACAGCAGTACCGGCGTCAAGGTTCTTGATGGGTTTAGCTTCGATCCACTTGGTGAACTTGTCGGCTACCACCAGTACATGCATGAAACCGCTTCGACCTGTTCTCAAGGGGCCTACCATATCCAACCCCCATACTGTGAAGGGCCAGACGAGTGGTATGGTCTTCAGAGCTGACGCAGGCTTGTGTGACATATTGGAGTAGAACTGACATCCTTCGCACTTGTCCACTATTTCCTTTGCCATCTCATTTGCCTTTGGCCAGTAAAATCCGGCTCGATATGCTTTGGCCACGATGGTCCGAGAGGACGCATGATGACCACAGGTCCCCGAGTGGATATCATCAAGGATAATTCGACCTTCTTCTGGCGTCATGCACTTCTGACCAACTCCAGTTGCGCTCTCTCTATACAACTGTCCTTTGATTACGGTAAAGGCCTTGGATTGACGGACGATCTGTCGAGCCTCTTCCTCATCCTCCGGGAGTTCTTTTCTCAGGATATACGCGATATATGGAACTGTCCAGTCGGGAATGACCACTAAGATCTCCATGACCAAGTCGACCACTGCTGGGACTTCTACTTCAGTCGGATCTGTGGCACTCTTGGGCTGCGGAGCTTCTTCCGTGAAAGGATCTTCTTTGACTGATGGAGTATGGATATGCTCCAAGAACATACCACTCGGAATGGCTTCTCTCTTGGAACCTATCTTTGCCAGATCATCAGCCGCTTGATTCTTCAGTCGGGGTATATGATGGAGCTCTAACCCCTCAAACTTCTTTTCCAGCTTCCTCACTGCATTGCAGTATCCAGTCATGGCTGGGCTTCTCACGTCCCACTCCTTGATCACTTGGTTGACCACCAAATCTGAGTCGCCATAGACCATAAGGCGACGGACGCCGAGTGAAATGGCCATGCGCAACCCATACAAAAGGGCCTCATACTCTGCCTCATTGTTGGAGGAATCAAAGTGAATCTGGAGCACATATCTGAGCTTATCTCCTCTGGGGGATACCAAGACAACCCCAGCACCGGAACCATTCAACATCTTAGAGCCGTCAAAAAACATGGTCCAATGCTCCGAGTGAACTTGAGCTGGCTGCTGTTGCTCAATCCACTCGGCAAGGAAATCTGCTATTGCTTGGGACTTAATGGATTTCTTTGCCTCAAACTTGATATCAAGGGGAAGAAGTTCAATCGCCCATTTTGCCACTCGACCAGTTGCATCTCTGTTGTGGAAAATCTCTGAAAGTGGAGCGTCGCTGACGACTGTGATGGAATGATCAGAGAAATAATGAGCAACCTTCTTCGTGGTCATGTAAATCCCATAGACAAGCTTCTGATAATGAGGGTATCTTTGCTTGGATGGAGTCAAAACTTCAGACAGATAATACACTGGGCGCTAAACTTTGAAGGCTTTCCTTCTTCTTCTGCTTTCGACCGTAAATCTTGATTGACGACTTGTCCTGTGGCTGCGATATAAAGCAACAGAGGCTCTTTGCTGATTGGAGCAGCAAGCACCGGCTGGGTGGAGAGCGAGCTTTTAGCTCGGCAAATGCTGCATCGACTTCGAGTCCACTCGAACTTGTGCGCCTTCTTCATCGATCGGTAAAGAGGTGCCTTTTCACCGAGTCGTGAGATGAATCGACTTAATGCGGCCAAGCATCCAGTAAGCTTCTGGACATCGTGCACTTGCACGGGGCATTTCATTCGGAGTATAGTGCCGATCTTTTCTGGATTAGCGTCGATTCCTTGTTCGGAAATGAGAAAATCGAGTAACTTGCCACCAGGAACTCCGAATGTGCACTTTGATGGATTGAGCTTGATATCATACCTCCTGAGGTTGGAAAATGTTTCAGCGAGGTCAGTTAGCAGGTCGGAACCTTTTCGCGACTTGACCACGATATCATCCATATACGCTTCCACATTCCGACTGATTTGAGTGAGCAAACACTTCTGAATCATTCGCATAAACGTGGCTCCGGCATTCTTGAGGCCGAATGGCATGGTGATATAGCAGAAGCACCCGAATGGAGTGATGAAAGCTATTTTTATCTCATCGGGTCCGTACAGACGGATCTGATGGTACCCGGAATATGCGTCTAGAAAAGACAATCTCTCGCATCCCATGGTCGAGTCAACAATTTGATCAATGCGAGGGAGAGGAAAATGATCTTTCGGGCAGGCCCGATTGATGTGCTTGAAAGCAATGCACATTAGGAGTGAGTTGTCCTTCTTAGGAACCATGACGACATTGGCGAGCCACTCGGAGTGGTATATCTCTCGGATAAATCCTGCCGCCAATAGTCGAGCCACCTCCTCACCAATAGCTTTTCTCTTCTGGACGGCGGACCGCCGAAGATGTTCTTTAACTGGTTTTGCTGCTGAGTCGACTCTAAGATGATGCTCAGACAGTCCCCTGGGAACACCCGGCATGTCAGCTGGCTTCCATGCAAAAATGTCCCAGTTCTCATGGAGGAACTGGATGAGCGCTTCTTCCTATTTCGGGTCGAGTGTTGTGGAGATGTGGGTCGGAGCTGCATTGGGGTTGGTTGGGTGAATGTGGACGGGCTTCGTCTCTCCGTACGACTGAAATGCTGACTCTGTGGCGGGTTTCTTGGCTCGCAACAAATCACTCGGACCTGCATTTTGCTTATATTCTTCAAACTCGACCGCTGTCACCTGGGAATCGGCAATCTTTGAGCCTTTCTGGAAACACTCTTCTGCCATTTTCCGATCACCTGTGGTAGTGATCACTCCTTTGGGGCCGGGAATCTTCAGTTTGAGGTACCCGTAACATGGTCGAGCCACGAACCGTGCATAAGCTGGTCTCCCCAAAATAGCGTGGTACGCGCTCTGAAAATCCACGGCCTCAAACTTCAACTTCTCCTTGCGAAAATGCTTTGAATCACCAAACACCACGTCCAGAGCTATTTAGCCGAGTGATTCGGCTTTCTTTCCTGGTATAACTCCATGAAAACTCATGTTACTGGTGCTCAGTCGGGACATCGGAATGCCCATTCCTTTCAGCGTGTCCGCATATAATAAGTTCAGTCCGCTACCACCGTCCATTAGCACCTTCGTCAGCCGAGTGCCTTCGACAACCAGGTCGACCACCAAAGCTTGCCTTCCAGGGGTGGCTATATGAGTCGGGTTATCAGACTGGTCGAATGTAATGGGTGTTTGGGACCATCTCAGATAACTTGGTTTTGCCGGGGCAACCATGTTCACCTCACAGTTAATAACCTTCAGGCGGCTCTTGCTTTCCACATCCGCAAAAATCATCAGAGTGGAGTTAACATGAGGATATCCTCCCTCACTGTCCTCCTTGTCTTCGGCGTTGTCCGACTCCTTTTCCTTGTCCTTGGACTGTTTTCCTTGGAACTGCTGGATCAGGAGTCGACACTGGCGAGTGGTATGCTTCGGGTAGATGATATTACCCTCTTCGTCTTTCTTCGTGTGGATGTGACACGGCATATCCATCACGTCATTTCCTTCTTTATCCTTCACCTTCTTGGGGTTCCAGGATCCTTTGGGTTTCCCTTTGAACTTGCCCCGAGTCACGGCCAGAGCCTCTCCAGGAGCTGCTGGTTCGGCCTTCCGCTTCTGCTTCCGACTGGTGTTTCCTTTCTCCAACTGACTCGGCTTGTACTTGCCGCTTCGGAGTCGGTCTTACTCTTCGCCGTTGGCATACTTGGTGGCAATCTCCATCACTCGACTCAGAGCCATCTCAGCCATCTCTCTTTCTTCCTCTAAAAGGTCGACTGCGTCCTGCCGCGCTTATTCTGCTTCAGCTTCGTTGTAGAGCTCAACTCGAGGAGCATTGTGGAGCAGATCACTCGGCAAGACCGCTTCAGCTCCATAGACCAAGAAGAATGGAGTTCTTCCGGTCGACCGATTAGGTGTGGTCCATAGACCCCAAAGCACCGAGGGAAGTTCATCAACCCATGCTCCAGCCGCATGCTTAAGGTCACACATCAGTCGGGGTTTCAACCCTTTGAGGATCAAGCCATTGGCTCGTTCTGCCTGTCCATTCGACAGTAGAGTGGGGGGTAGGTATGGAGAGGCAAGGTCCTAGCTATGAAGCAGTTGTAAACACAAGGGATGTACGAGTTCAGGCCCTTCTCGGAGGAAGTAACAGCCCTACGTCTCGGAGCCCGGAGGCGGTCGACTGGATTATGTGTGTATGGATTACAGGGGTGCGAACCCCTTACATTGAGGAGGGGGTGGCTTATATAGTGCTTGCCAGACCCCTCCAGCCCTCAGTAATGCGGGGTTTAAAGTACATTAAGTCTAGGCGTTACTGGTACCACCTCACATAAAGTGTCCTAAATGCCATAAAGTCTACTTAATTACAGACCGTTGCGGTGCAGAGTGTCACTTGTCCTTCTGGTGGTCGAGTGAGTCTTCATGGTCGAGTCCTTCGAGTCTGTCGAGTGAAGTCCCTCTTGGTCGACTGGAAGGCAGTTTCTTCTGAGGGTGTCCTTGGGTAGGGTACTTAGATCAGGTCTATGACCCTATCCTAGGTACATGACTTCATCAAGCCACACCGTCGGTGCCAGCGACTCAGCCAGGTGAGCTCTCTCTCTCTCTCTCTCTCTCTCTCTCTCTCTCTCTCTCTCTCTCTCTCTCTCTCTCTCTCTCTCTCTCTCTTCCGTAGAACCAACTCGCCGGGATGTGAGAAGAGCACCACCGTCGGCACGCCCATTGCACGCGCACAGGTTTCGCCGCTGTCGTCGCCGCGGCCTCGGTCCTGATCTGAAGAGTGCATGGGCGGCTGCCATATAGCTCACACGACTTTGTGGCTTCCTGCCTTGCGCCGCGGCCTTGCGTGCACAGGGTCTCCTCGGGCGGCGGTAGGGCTAGAGTCCGCCGGCGTCGTGACGGGGCTGGATCTGGAGATGGGTTCTCTCATTCTGGGACTAGGCCTCGCTCGGTGTGCTTCCATGATCCAGGGTTCCAGTGCCTACACAAGTACTCCCTGAAGTCTGGGTGCCCCCTTGTACTCCTCCAGCCTCCGCGTCACGGCAGCCGCGTCGTGCTCGCCGATGGCCTTCTGCAGCATCCCCGCCAGTTGATCCTGTGGTTAGAACTTAGAAGTCACAACCGTCGGGTGTAGGCCGTTCTGCTAGGCGGCGGCCGATGTGTAGATGCCTAGATGGACAGATCTCTCTTCTCTGTAGTGTAGTCTGAATGTGTAGTTCTGTAGTCATGTGCAGTTTTGTTCATGCTGATTTTAGTTACTACTCCTTGACTCACACTATACTACAGATGGGATTATGAACACTATACTGCAGTTTTGTTCTTGCTGTTAGTGTAGAAGAGTTTTGTACTTCATACTGTTTCTTACTGACTGAGTGCTGAATTACTTATGTTTCTTGTTGTGTTCATTGTCTGATTGTAGGCCTCGGCGTGTCAAGCACAACATCAACAACCCATGGACAAGCTGCCATTGCGAATGCGAAATCAAAAGACCCAGGATGGAAATATTGCATTTGCCCGGATGAAAACAAGAAGAATTCACTTAGGTGCATCTATTGTAATAATCTGTACACCAATGGTATTACTCGGATCAAGTTCCACCTTGGAAACATTCCGAGTTCCGGTGTTCAACCTTGCACAAAAGTGCCTGCTGATGTAAGGGATGAAATTGTTGAGTATTTGACAAGGAAGGGTGAGAAAAAGGCAATGAAGGTTACAGAGCAGAAGAGAAGGAGATGTGAAGTGGACTTGAGCCACTCAGAGGGGGAAGGTGCTAGTGACTCAGATGGCACAAACAATTCTGTTCTTGTGCTGAAGTCAGCGTGTGGCACAATGTCTAAATCCTCAAGTGGCCCTATGGAAAAGTTCTGCAAATTGACACCCAAAGAGGCTATTGCTGCAAGGAAGGAAAAAGCTGCTGATAATATCCAATTAAAGCTGACAACTGGGAGAAGAGAACAAAAAAGGATTCGTGCTTGTGAGTACATCTGCCAATTCTTGTATGGGTTGATTCTGAATAATTTCCAAGTTGTCGTTGTATTGTATTGTTTACTTGTTGGCTTGTTTCCTTGTTGGCTAGTTCATCTTTAAACTGATATGTTGTACTATTGTCGTCCTATGGCAGTTGTTGTTGCCCTTCTAGTTTTTTGGACAAGTAATTTCGCATGTGTCGCTATGGACTGCTGTATTGTTATGTTCTCCATCTAGTTCATCATAAAACTACTATGTTGTATTGTTATTGTTGTTCATCTTAATTAGTTATGCATGTATGGCTCCTGAAAAAAATATTAGATGTTGAAATCCTTATTTTTTGGGATATATTTGGCTTTTTTTAAAACACTATTTTGAATATAGCACGCTATAGCATGCTATAACTTGTATATCATTTGGAGAAGGGCCACACTATTTTAAATAGCATGCTATTCAAAACATTGACTGGCAATTAATGTTCAAAAGCATGTTTGAGGTAGTCAGCGTGAAAATACAATGTAGGGACCCCAATAAGATCCCCAATGAAAGACTGTTTACATTGGAGGGCAAGCTGGTGCAGGTTCAGATCACTGTTGAAGTACCCAAGCCTTTGTCTGAAGAGATTCAACCAAACCCTAGGCACTAGGATGGAGGAGAAGACGCAGACAAAGATGGTAACAGTGGTATGGAGACTGAAGGTAGACTTAATGATGGTGAAGACAATCAGAGACCCCTCAATAACACTGGAGGAGGGGGCAATGGAAATGGAACTTGTAGTGGCATCAACAATGGCCAGAGGAACCATTCTTTGTCTGACATAGGGACTCCACTGAGTGAGAAGAATGTTTGGGATGCCTTCAGAAAGAAAAATGGAGGGACTGAGACAGAAACAAGTGAGATACAGTGTGAGGGACATGAATTGGTGCCTACAGAAGATCCTGAGAGAGAGGTTACTAGATTCCTGTTTGTGGAGATGAATGAGGAACTTAATAAAGCGGAGGAAGTTATTAGTCTGCTAGAAACAAAAGATCATGAGGCTGGTGAGATGATGGAATAGGTGATGGAAGAAGAGAGAGATGAGGTTGACCTACCTGATGATATCATGCCCACTTATGAAGAAGTGATGATGTTTGAATACAAACAGAGTAGGAATTCAAAGAAACAGAAGACCTGGGGCCCAGTTCTAGCTGCTAGAAAAAGCACTAGGGTGAAAGGAAGCATACCTATCATGGAGAAAGCTGAACTGCTCAAGATGAAGAAAAACTTGGAGGTCCCAAAGGCTAGAGTGAAAGGTATAATTGACTCAAACCCTTTTAATGTGTTACCTGTTGAGGAAATAGTTGATATGACAGATACTATTGGTGTAGAGATTAGAGAAGATTTAGGATGTAGGTTTAATCCTACTTCTGTAGATGCTATATGTGATAAAGATAGGAGGATAACTGATAGGAATGGCTCTGATAAAGTAGGAGGGCCTAGAAATAAGGATGGACAGGGCAAGCACCCTGCTAAAATGATTCCAAAATGAGATACATATTTTGGAACATTAGAGGAGTTGCGGCTCCTGGTAGGCTTAAGTGTATAGAGGATTCTATTTTACCTTTAAAACCTTCTTACATAGGTTTCCAGGAGACTAAGAAAGAAAAATTTTCTAAGTCTTTCCTTAAGAACTTGCTAGGAAATAGGAATTTTGAGTGGAACTGGCTTCCTGCGGTTGGTTCTGCTGGTGGCATTTTAGTAGGTGTAGACCTAGATATTTTTAAAGTCATTAGTTGGGATATTCTCAAATTCTCAGTCAATGTGGTGGTGTGCCAAAAGGACAATGGAATAGTTTCTAGGATTACTACTGTTTATGGCCCTGCTTATGAAGAGGGTAAAACAGACTTTATTTCTCAGTTGCATCATATATTTCTTAATTGGAATGGCCCTGCTATTATAGGAGGGGATTTCAATTTAGTTAGGAACCAGACTGATAAAAACAATGGTAGAGTAGATTTAGGTGGGTAGACAAATTTAATTCTTGGATTGATTTTTGGTCCTTAATAGAGATTAATATGTCTGGTAGAATGTATACTTGGGCAAGCTTGATAGAATCTTCTGTACTACTGAGTTTGAGTCCATTTTTCCTCTAGCCAATGCTAGGGTACTCCCTAGGATTGGGAGTGATCATACACCTGTTATCTGGGATTCTGGCTGTAATGATCCCCCAAAGAAATCTAGTTTTAAATTTGAGAAATAGTGGCTAGCTAGGCCTGATTTTAGAGATATAATAGTTAAGGCTTAGGGAACTAAATGTGCAAGCTCCAACCCTGTAGATGTTTGGCAATGTAAAGTTAGGGCTTTTAGAAGACTAGCTAAAGGTTGGAATGCCAACCTTGAGGCTTTTCTTAGAAACCATAAGAAAACACTCATGGCAGAGTATGATAGGATAGATATTAAGGCAGAAGTGGATGGTCTTAATGAGGTGGATAGGAATAGGATGAAGGAGATTCTCTTTGAGCTTGGGGGGATCTGGTGCAAAGAAGAAACTAGTGCTAGACAAAGATCTAGAGATAGAGATATCCTAGAGGGAGTTAGAAACATAGCTTACTTCCAAGCCGTGGCTAACCAAAGAAGGAGAAAGAAGATGATCTCTGTACTAGAGGGGCCTGAGGGGCCCACATCTGAACAGAGTAAAATGATGAAGATAGCTCTAGATTTTTATAAGAAACTGTTCAAAGAGGAACAGAGGCCTAATATTGCTTTGAAACAAGATTTCTTCAATGCTGATGAAAAAGTTTCTGTAGAGGACAATATTAAGCTAGAGGCAAGATTTACTGAGGAAGAGGTTAGGAAAGCAGTGTTTGATTCTTACTCAGATGGGGCTCCTGGCCCAGATGGCTTGCCTTTTTATGTTCTTTCAGAATTTTTGGGATATAATTAAGGGTGATCTGATGGCCATGTTTGAAGCATGGTATGATCATGGCTTAGACATCTTTAGACTTAACTTTGCCATGATCACCCTGATTCCTAAAGAAGAGGAAGCTAAAGATATGAGGAAATTTAGACCAATTAGTCTACTCAATTGTTGCTTTAAGATTTTTACTAAAGTTCTGACTAATAGACTAGCTTTGATTATTGGTAAATTGATCTCTGAAAATCAATCTGCCATCATTAGAGGTAGATACATTTTGGAGAGTGTGGTTACTGCACACAAAGTGCTACATACTACTCACTCTTCTGGTAGGAAGGGGATGATTTTTAAAGTAGATTATGAAAAAGCCTATGATAGAGTCAACTTAGATTTTGTCTATGAAGTTCTTGAGCTTAGGGGTTTTGGTAGGAAATGGATCAACTGGGTTAAGAGCATAACTCAGCAGGGGTCCATTGGGGTCAAAGTGAATGCTGAAGAGAGTGATTTCTTCATTACTAGTAGTGGTTTAAGGCAAGGGGACCCTTTCTCACCTTTGTTGTTTAATCTTGTGGTAGATGTTTTTGCTAAAATGATAATTAAAGGCTCACAAGCAGGTCTGATTAGAGGGCTATGACCTAATTTTCATCTAGGGGGGTTACATGTCTACAATATGCAGATGACACTTTGCTTTTTGTAGATTATGATCATAGAGCTGCTATTAACCTCATGTGGACCCTGACTTGTTTTGAACTAGTCTCTGGCATGTCTATTAATTATCATAAGAGTGAATTAGTTCCCATTAACTTGGAAGAGGCAGAGATCAGCTTTCCTAGATATTTTCAATTGTGTCAGGGGGAAACTCCCTATCAAGTATTTGGGGATCCCTTTACATTTTGACAAGCTTAGGAGGAAATATTTGCAACCCCTTGTTGATGCTTTGCTGTCTAGGATGGCTGGCTGGAGGGGTAAATTATTATCCCTGCTGGGGAGAGTAACTTTGGTGAAAACCTGTTTAGCCAGCATACCTATCTATCTACTATCCTTTTTTAAATTCCCCAAATGGTTATCAACTTGATCAACACCCAGCTAGCTAATTGCCTCTGGGTGATGAAGAAGGAAACCATAAAATTCATTTAGCTAATTGGCAGTCTGTGTGTATGAGGAAGGAGTATGGAGGCATGGGGATACCAAACCTACAGGACTTGAACCTATGCTTAATAGGTTTTTGGATTAAAAGATATATTTTTAGTGAAGCTTCTCTTTGGAGGAAAGTTATTGACTCCAAATATAACACCAAAAGACCAAATATCCTCTGCTATAATGATCCTCATCCATCCCAATTCTGGAAAGGAGTGATGTGGGCTATGAAAGCAGTCAAATTAGGATATAAATGGGCTGTGGGTAATGGTAGACCAGTGAAATTCTGGGAAGATATTTGGTTTGGTAATTCTCCACTTGCCACACAATTCTGGGATTTATATTGCATAGCTAATGATAAGAACAAAACCATAGTAGATACTTGGGATGGAGAGACTCTCAAAATCTCCTTTAGGAGGAATTTTGATGATGAGTTGATGCAACAGTGGCTTGATTTAGTGTCCATTCCTAGATCAATTACCTTCACCGAAGAGGAAGATAGTTTGATTTGGCAATATGAATCGAAAGGGATATATTCATCTAAATCTTTATATGTTGTCATTAATTTTAGAGGGGTGCAACCTATTTACACTCCTGCGGTGTGGAACTTAAAGATTCCACCTAGGATACAGGGGTTTATTTGGCTCTTTTCTCAGAATAAAATTATGACCTGTGATAATCTGAGAAAAAGAGGTATTCCAAAGCCTCTGGAATGTATTCATTGTAAAGATATGGAATCTGTTCATCATCTGTTTTTTGATTGTGTGGTGGCTAGAGTAGTGTGGAAAGAGGTTGAGATAATATTTGGTAGAACTTTCCATTCCTTTATTGAGTTAGCTGAGTGCTAGCTTTGCAACAAGAAATTTGCTCATTTGAATATGGTTTCTTCTGCGATCCTTTGGGGATTGTGGAATACTAGAAATTCCATAATGTTTAATAGATCTAAATGGATTTCTGTCAAGCAGGTCTGGCAGAGAATAAGTACATATCTAGGATACTGGATGAAACCACACAGGGAGTTGCAGGAGGGGGCAGTGAAACTTTTCAGGGAGCACCTGTTGAGAAGGCTGAGATCTCCGCTGGAACTGGAACCAGACTAAGATGCTGTGAAGCTGCGGAGCAACTCTCCTGGTCTAAAACCATCCTTGGAAAAACACATGGGGGCGCGCTACCCTGGAGCAGGTGAAGGAGAACCCAATGATGGCGGAAGAGATCCATGTGGTTTTCGTCCCAATGAGCTGATCAAAGTGTCTGGCTGTCTAGTCGGTTTTCTCTTGGTGGTCCAGTAGACTATTGGTAGGAACTTTGCTCATGTTAGCCCCTGTGGCTTTTGTTGTGATTTCTGTTTTGAACCTGGTGTCATGCCAGAAGACCCTGTATGCGTGTGTGGTTTCATTTTTATGAAAATGGAGCCGGGGGGCGGCGGGTTCCCCTTTGATCGATTTTTTTTCTTTCAAGCCTTGCCAAAAAAAAGCAGTCAAAGCCCGGCCCGGTCGAACTCTTAACAAAATGGGCAAAGTCAACCAGACTTACACCAAAAGTTTACTGAGTTTTTCTTTTTCTTTTCAATTCATCATGACAACAAGTCGAGTTTTTCTCCGGTCCAAGGATTTGGTTTCAGGCAGGGAATGCAGAACTAGCGCACCATCACTAGAAATTCTTGTTTTAGAGTTGGATTTCCCCCCAAATTGGTGTGGGAACTTCACTGGAAAAAACCAGCCACCCATATTTGCTGGTGTGGATGGACAACATGACGTTGTAACAACTAGGAGTGCATCATGTTTTTGCGGTCGATGTTGCTGTTATCCATAATGAAGCTTTAGTAGCCATATCATACACAACAGGTGTTCCCGAGTATCTTGCTAGATCCCCCCCCCCCCCGCAGTGGTTTCGTATTAGGTTCGGGTTGGTGGTTGAGTTGGCCATGGTGCCTTGTTTGCTCGCATGCCTGTTTATCGTCTAAATTTTCACCCTGTTTCAACAATTATCCGGAGAACTGTCTTCTACCAATTTAGACTAGTCTTAAACAAAGGAGCCGAGAGTGACTATAAGCTAGCCGGCTAGATTATTTTTTTCAAATGTATTAAACGTGAATGCCTTATCTGACTTTGAACACCATGTGGCATGTACGGTTAGCTATATCGAAATGTATTAGCAACTGTCTGAAGTTTAAACATTTTGATGGAGGAATGGAAAAGTTTTTTATTTGCGGGGACAGTAGGAATGGCAAAGTTAACTAGACATACATCCGAAGTTACCCTTTGAAAGTTTTTTTTTGTTTGCGCACACGCGTTGATCATGTTGACATGTTCTTGTCTGGGTTTCGGTTCGGTGATATGGAATGTGAAATTCACCAAATCACTAGAAATTTTTTTGGGGGTTGGAATTTTTCTCCGATTTGGCATGGGAACTTCAATCGAAAAGCCCAGCCGCCTATATTTGCTAGTGTGGATGAACACCGTGACATTGTAAAGACTAGGCATGCATCCTGTTGTGGCGCTCAATGTTGGTGGTTATCCATAATGAAGTTGAAGAATCGGAAGTGATGGGTGATGCCAATGATTTTGCTCGATGGCCTTGGTAGTGGTTTCATAGTAGTGTTGAGTTCAGGTTGGTGGTCAAGTCGGCCGTAGTACCCTTTTTATCCATGGGCGTGTTTATCATATGGATTTTCAGCCTTTTCTGTAATTAGCTCAAATACTCTTTCCTACGAAATTAATAGCGTGAGGGCTTTGGACTCTGGTTTAGAAATCAATAACTAACTCTTTCTTGAAAGTTGAAACTCCATGCCAGTTGTGTCGGAGATAAGATCTAGGAGGATGGACATGTGATGACATGATGATTGTTGATGATAGGGTGGCGAGCTGAAAG
This sequence comes from Aegilops speltoides, assembly GCA_021437245.1. Lineage (NCBI taxonomy): Eukaryota > Viridiplantae > Streptophyta > Magnoliopsida > Poales > Poaceae > Aegilops > Aegilops speltoides. Next base: position 523,824,822 of record CM038147.1, read on the forward strand.
AAGCCATTAGTGAAAAGCTACAGTGACCCGATGCTTTCGTGCGCTTTGACTTGCTGGACTAAATCCACGATGAACTAGTCCATGCATTGAACCCTAGACACTATGTGCTAGAACAATCGGTCCGTGCATAAAAGTCAATACTACACCGGCGTGTATAAAAGAATCATCCGTACATGAAACTTGTGATTGAATCACCTTGTCCCTTTACCTGAGAAGCTAGGGAAGGGGAGGAGGTTTTACCATGGCGCGAGTTGTTTGACGCGCAGTTTCATCCACACGTAATTTTTTCCGGTTGGTGCAATGTCAAAGAGGCGGTGCCTAGCCTAGCCAGCAGCCACATATTTTCCGCGAGTTTGTCACCAGAATCTATAGAAAATCCTCACAGCCGGCAAATAGTCAACGTCAGGGAATCCATTTTTTCCTCGTGACTACAGTGTTCTTTCTCATTCTCAACACCGACTTCTCTCACAGCCGAATCCACACGGTCCAATCACGTCACATCGTACCACAGTTTGTGACTGCGACTGTCTGAACATATTTGCGGCCCAAGGCAATTATAAAGACAGCCCAATAACAACTACTCGGATGAAATGACGAAGCGGCCAGGTGAAGGTTGAGACCTCCTGACGGCGGAGGTGGAGCAGCAGTGGTCGACGTCTCCTTGACCCCTCACCGGTGACGTGGCCTCCTTGGTGGTCATGCTTGAACCATCGGCATCGCTACTCGCCACCCGCTCCTTGTACCTGCCCATCGGCAACTCAGGTTACAGCCCGCCGCCGGCTGCTTCTTCTTAGAGGTGTACTTGCTATGAGGGTGACGTTGCCAGCGGATCACCTGCAAAGCAAGAAAGATAATTGATTTGAGTAATCTTTGGTTCATCTGGATTTGTTCATATATTACTTTTTTTTTGAAAGATCCAGCATCGCTGGCATTCATTAATAATAGCAGAGAGCAACGGAAAACAACAAGGTGATGAAGGTCCTAGGCCCAGAAGATCCGAAGATCAAAGAAAAAGAAAAAGAACAGCCCTAGTAGCTGTAACGCAACACCCCAAACAAACCACACTAGACAACGCAGCTCCGACTCCGACGATGAACTACGAAGAAACTAGGCAAGGTTGGCAACACGGAGGATCACCGAACGAACAACCTGTCACGCGTCATCGTATACCGCCTGGCCCTGCCACTGCGGCTTCGACTTCACAGCAACAAGCAGTCGAGGCAACCCCACAGACACGTCGGAGAAGAAGAGCCGACTACCACGACCAATACCATGCCTCCGATGTTGCTCACCACCATCATCGTTGCCACAGAAGTCACCGTTCATGTCCAGTAATAGGAAGCACCAGAGGGATCAAGAGCTTCAAGACGGCGCCCTAAAGAGGGGAACGATGTTGAAGACGACGTCACTGCCCGACCCTGCAGCAGGATCTAGGCTTTCACCCGAAGAACTTGATCCGGGAGTATAGGCTGTGAAGAATCCCAACGACGCCTCCAAGGAGGATAGCGACGCCCACGGGCGTCGTCGCCGCCGGCCGGCCAACACTTGCCAGGCTTTCACCCGGTGCAGCCACTCCCATGCAGTAGGCCAAGGTCGACCCGTACCTCCACTAGACCGTGCAAATCCCCCACCCAGCAAGCACGCCACCGCTGTGCACGGCCACCAGCTAGCCTCCTCGACGACGGGCATGTAGAGACCAGATCGGGTCCTGCACCCCGCATCCAACCGCGGATGGAGCCTCCCTGCTCCATCAAGCGACAACCGAGCACCACCAGCAGCTGGCAGTGCCCCTCTCGGGCGCTGGCCAAGGCCGACAAGTACAAGCTATGGGCGGCCCACCTGCAACTACCGCAGCCGCAGCCTCGGACCTCTCCCCACTACGCGCCGCAACCAGCCTCCGACTTGGACAGGCCCAGATCTGGCCGGTCCGTCCACAACCGCGCGCCATCGCCTCCCAAAACGAGCCCCAGCATGCTCGCCAGATCGGCAGTCATCCGCTACACTCTAGGCTATCAGCTAGCCCGATCCGCCACACCGGCGCGAAGGACGCCCGCTGCAGCAGCAGGCCGCGCGCGCAGCCCCACACCTCCGCTCCGCCTCGCACACCGGCGACTGCGCCAGGTCCACATAGCCCCGAGTCATCCCCACGCGCCCAAGCCAGATCCGCGCAGCCCCGCTCCTGAAGCGTGCCATGGCGCAAGCACCTCACGAGCGCGCCCCACTCGTGCTCCTCCGCGCACCTCGCCTCGCCGAGCTCCAGTCCCCGCCAGATCGGGACGCCCGCACGCCGCTCGATCCTGTGCGGAGGTGACCGACGGCCCCACCGCCGCCTACACTGTCCGGGCTTTGCCCTGCTGCGTACACTGGCGGCGGCGAGGGGAGCAGATTTGGTGGGTCGCCTCCCGGCGGCGGGCTGGATTTTGCTCTCCCGAGCCGCCCGCGGGAGCGGCGCAAGAGAGCGGGGGCTCTCCCATATATTACTTTTGACTGTTCTAGTATTTATCATGTGCGTTAATTCATGCTTGTGATCTCTAGCTAGCTAGATAAAAGGATAAGCACTTGATCGCTAGTAGTACTCCTAGGTATTAAATATTAGAGAGTTTTTAAACTAAAGTGCGGACTTGAACTGTGGCAGTATATGGGTTTACGCTATAAAACTGAAAAAGATGTCACGGCAACCAAAAACGCAGCCATGGCAGTATATATATATATATTTTCTTCTTTTGCCTGGTATAATGTATCATTGACGGGCGCAAACCGGCACCCGTCACTGGTAGCAACAACATCAGTGGCGGTCAGCATGCCCGCCACTAATGCTATATTAGCAGTGGCGGGTGCTCCTGAGGGCCGCGATCGCCGCTGATGGCATTTTAGCGCCCGCCACTCCTGCGCATTCCTACGTAGTGTCGAGGGCTACATCCATCGGATGCACTATCATGTCGCCAGTGTCAAAGTAAGCATAGCACGCTGCAGACACTGCCGGGCTCGATCCTTCGAAGCCGACCATCTTCAACGACAAAATAAGACAAGGAGGTCAGACGCCTTGCACACCCCGCGCGGCGTGCTCCAGTCTCCCCTTCCAGGCTCCAGGCCCGTCAGATCACACCAGCTTCATCTCCACGATGCAGCAGTCGGATATCTCCAACAATAACGAAGATAGGGAGGTCGGACACCTTGCTTGCCATGCACGGTTGTCCTCGACTACCTCATATGGGCGACGAGCCTGACAGATAATGTCATCTACAATCCCTTCAAGGCGAGCCGACACAAGACCATTTTTCCTTCCAAGGATTCGCTCAAGACCTTGCCAAGCAGTCCAAGACGACACATTTGGTTCAACCTAAACTCTGGAGTAGCCAAACTACCGACGGAAGAATACTCTGAGGGTACCCAGGAGGCCGCACGCCTGGCAAACCCAGGGTGAAAACCTTGTCTGATTCTGGACAGACTGACGGAGGTGGCGCCCATGGGCATCGTTCCCTTTTTGTAGGCCTCATCGCGGTTGCACCTTGACCTCCGTGTATCTTCGGATGAAAATATTGTTCCTTTGGATCAGGCAATGGTGGTGTTCTCACGTCGTGCCCGCCTTGGAGTTCATGGATCATCGGCCCTCAGCTTCGTCTCTTAGTGTGTTCACTATTGAGAGCTTCGTCATCTCCTAGTGATGCTTAGTGTATATCTGTTGTTTGCTGGGAATTGTAAGGAGTGGTGTTGCTTATCCTTAACACTTTTGTATTTTGTCTTGGGTGTGTTGTGGTGTCCAGTTATGACTTGAGTTGTTAGGTGGTTGTTGCTTTATATATAAAGTAAGGGCGAAAGACTTTTCCGATAATGTATATAGAAAAATGAACCATATACATATACGTATGTAAAGTAGGTACATACAACGGCTCAAATCATGCATGCATATACCGCTAAAACAGTAGAACCCCCTAGTGAGTATGGCAGTCTACAAAGAAACTCATATAGCTAGCAAGAAACCTCAGAAATTTACTACCACTACACTACATGATAGCTATATATGTAAGTAACTTTATATAAATACAAAGATGCATGCAGCTCTATATATTTACACAGGGAGAGCATCGATCACATCAGAGACAAGAAGATGAGACGGCCAGGTCAAGGTTCAGGTCAAGGTCCAGACCGCTGGCGGAGGCGGAGCGACGGTGACCGCCGGTTCCTTGATCCCTTGCCGGCGCGGCGGCCTCCTCGGTGGTCGTGCTCGAGACGTCAGCATCACTGCTTGCCGCCTCCGCCTCCCATCGGCCAATCGACAGCGTCAGGTCACATCCCGCCGCCGGCTGCTGCTGCTGCTGCTTCTGACGCGTGCTTCTGTCAGCCTGACATGCCCAACCGGTCGCCTGCAACATCAGACATGTCAGAGGGATTAAAGATGCTTCAGCGCTGATATTACAATAGAACTGGAGACTGGACAGTCAATAGTCAATACACGGCAGCGTGTTTGTGCCATGCATAGTGGTTGTTTGGCAGAGTCGGGTGACTGCCACCTCACGAACTACTAACAAAAATGAAGCTTCTAGCTAGACAATATTCAGCACATCTGCACATGCATGTATGAACGATGATCGAAAGCAAGAAAGAGGAGTAATTTATTTGAGTAATTTTGCTTCCTCTGGATTTTTTCATAGTTTGTACTCATCGATATACTCCTAGATTTTTATACGTACACATATGTTAATCGATTGTTCATCTCTAGCTAGCAAAAAAAACACACACTAAATTGCTAGTACTCTTAAGTCCTAACCTTCTCTGATGGCATACTGGAGTTCCATGGCAGCTGCCCTCTACTCTGCTCCCAGCTCCTCAAAACTTCTTCGATCGACGGTCTGCACAACCAAACACGTTTGATTAACAACTCGATCAGTTACACATACGAACACTAGGTACGGTTACAGAACTGATGTAACAGCCAATTTTGGTACTCACATTCGGTACGGCGGCGACGAGAGGTGGCTGCGGAGAGGCACGGCGTAAGAAGAAGTGTCGTCGATCCTCTCCGAGGCCGCCTCCATGTCCTTTCCGTTCCTGTGGCCATTCCGTGGCCCGTCAATGACACGGTGGTCTCGACGGCGATCCACGGACGCATTGGTTGGACCGTTGAAGGTGGTGTTGCTAGAGCTTGATCTGTACATCTGGAGATGGCTCTTGACGTGAGATATGCTGACTCGCTTGGCGCCCATCAGCTGAAGAATTCGCTTCGGAGTTGCCTCTGCAGACGATGTGAAGATAGTGTCAACACCAGACGACCAGCCGTACGTCAAGAATGAATTGCTACTCTTGATTAAATTCTGACCCAGAGAGACCTAGCACGGTCGATGAATCCCTGATTAAGGATACACGCGCTTACGAATTACTATGGTCTTCTGTAGGTAGGATTAGGAAAGGTATTTTTTTTTGCGGCAGGATTAGGAAAGATTAATCGATAGATATATTTTTCTTTGACAGGAGAGCGGCCATTTATTGCTAAAGTAATCGTAGAGATTACAACGAAGGTGTTAAACATCGTTACAATCCATTAGTGACGTTCTTGAGCAACAAATAATTCAGTCAGCCAATAAAGGTGGGACAGAGTGCGGAAATCTCATCTTGTTCATGATGCATGCATATCACATGGGGTTTTCTCACCTTTCTTTTCTTCCACGAACTTAAACCAACTCCTGCCTAACCTACGGCACAACTAAAGCAAGTATACTAAGAAAGGACTACGCATAATAAATCGACTCATACAAAAAAAAAAGCACGATTTTTAACAAATCGATCCTCTAGCAGTTCAAAACAATGAAATCATCAAATTTCATACATACATATCGTCCGTGCATGCGAAATGTGAGGGAGGGGGGAGACATCATCTATATCTGTGAGGCAATAAGCAAGAACTCACCGTCCTGGCCGCCGAGGCAATCGACAGCTTCGATGAACTGCCGGTGCAGCTCCTCCGTCCACCGCATCCGCGGCTCGTCGGACCGGTTGTACTGCCGGACGCCTCTCCTCTCAAATCCTCTCATGCTTTATCGTCCTCTCCGTAGAGCTAGCTAGAGCCCGGCCTTCAACTCAATCCGATCGGTCCTGAACCAAAGCTTCTCGTACACACACAGCTGAGCTGATGATGCTTGTCCAAGTTCCAATATATATATGTAGAGAGTGAGAGAGAGAGAGAGAGAGAGAGAGAGATAAGAGTTTTGGTTTGGCCAAACAATGATGAACTCGAAGCTCAAGTACTATTTTTAAAGTGCAAGCGTACTATATAGGGCCGATGTAAGAGAGAGCAAGGGAGAAAGAGAGAGACGGCTGAGTTTGCTTACCTAGTCCAGTCAAACATCCATGTTCACTTAACTTAGGTAGCTACCTAGAGAACAGAGGCCGGGAAGAATCAAGAGGAACGAGCCCAAATTCGAGAAAAAGTTGGTCTGTCCACATCCATGAGAGACAGCCAAGTAGTACTAGAAATTCTTTCGAATATAAGCTACCCCCTCTGTACCGTAATAGTTGTCGCTGGAGTAGCTCATTACGGTACAGAGGGAGTATATAGGTATATATCACATATATATGCGTCGACCCATCAAGCTCAGACTATTAATTGATTTGTCCGGGTCTCTTCCCTGCACAGTAAAAGGCATGCATATGAACAGTTCACCGTTTGACAAAAGAAAACCAACACGTTGTCCACCTCGCATGTGAAATTTAAGCTTTGTTCAACGTCGCGGGATTATTGATGATCCGTCACTATCGGTGTCGCTAGGTTTGACAAAATTACTCGAGAAAACCATTTTATATAGCAACGTACGTATGGCCTACGTTCCTTTTTTTTTTATGGCCTACGTTGCTTGACACATACTGCATATGTAGAGCACACTGCGTACGCGGACTTAATTCAGTCAAAGTCTCAGAGAGTTAGTACATCAAGCTATAGCTGAAATGCTTAAGAGTCAATTCAACTCTCTGCAGGAAATGCTCGGATTTCTCCAGGGAAATGGGAAACCGAATGCTCATAGTGAATTCCATATATGGCCATTGATGGAATCTTACACTTCCATGAGAAAAGCGTGTGTGAATGCATGTGGAAATGGCTTTATTCCTTTGGAAAATTCAATTTGAAGAAATATATGTATAGAGTTCAAGTTGGTAACTCCATTGGTTGCCTTGTATTGATTGGAGAAAGTGATGGTTAGCTAGATGTATATGAATTATTAAGGTATATAAATGTGTATATACGAGTGCCATGATATGTATGTGTACGAGGGGCACAAATTTGGCTTGGCAAAGTCGCATAGTTACGTGGCTGGAATAGTTCCAAGGATTAGATCAACTATGCTGCAAAATTCTCCTGTCCTCATGGGATTTATAGACCGAGGGTTTATATATGTGGCTACCGTTGGAACCTTACAGGATAAAACACCATCAAGTCAAGGTAGCAGTTTGTGATTACCTATCAACATTAATGCACCTAGCAAAGCTAGTGACGCCACTATCAAAGAAAATGAAGCATTCTCTACGTATGGGAAATGAATTGTGGACTTTGGGACCACATTCTTAGGGCAGGAAAAAAGAGAAAAAGCTTGCAACCGTTGATATCTCAGTTTAGAATATAGATAGGGACAATGACGCGGCCTTTTGAAACTCTTTCCCTAGCATGCTAGGAGTGTTTGCCCCCCAAAAAAAGATATAATTGGTCCAACATTAATTAATCCGTGAGATTGTGTCAAACTGCATTTTTTTCCTACTTGGTCATCTGGATGAACCAAAAATGTAAAAAAGATCCTATGTGAGTGTATGCGTGTATATTGCATTCCTCCACAAAAAATATGTATATGCTTATTGTGGGATGGAGTATATACTTTTTTTAAATGGTTAATAAATATAACCACTTGCATCTATTCATTAATCAAGTTCGTGTTGCTTTTCATCAATAAAAGATTGTGCTGATTTTCAATGTTGTTTATGTCCTTTTCTCTTGCGTAAGGATGGAATATGAGAGTATTTAACACGCCAAATATACAGAGAAAAGTCTATTTTGAACACTGAGTTTGTGTGCTCGTTCTGACTTCAAACCCAAACTATGCAATTGTCTAAATTAAACCTTAAACTTTCTAAACCTATTAAAATGAACCCTAATTCTGTTTTGAATTCATGGTGTAGCGCATGCATGTACGCATGCACACAATCAAGCAAGAGGTTTGAATTGTACTCCCTCCGTTTCCATATTAGTCATTGAGACCCTTCCAAGAGTTGGACAAAAACTCACCCACTAGAACGTAAGATATACGTGCACCATACAGATGTCCGTACGGACATGCTTGCATGCACGTACGTCAAACATATTGGACGTTTCCAGTGGACATCACGCTATATATGCATGTATTATAGCAAGCCACATAAAAGAAATTAAAATGCACTGGGTCTATCTATGTACTATTCATGACCATTGTCATCACGATCAATGAGAGAATAGCTAACTTCGACGACCTACGTATGCTAGCCGAGGAAGGAGTGTGTACAAAGTCTTGCCAGCAGCTTTTGTGCGTGCAAGACTAATCTAATCAAGTCGGGCAACTAAGTGTAGCTAGTAGAGGTTAAAGTCAGTGCTGGTGTTTTGAATAAGTACTCCCTCCGTTTCTCAAAAGAAGGCCTATAAATTTTGTCAGAAATCAAACGGGGATAGTTCGACCAAATTATAGGAAAACTTGTCAACTTAGTAACAACTACAATACCAGATAGTTATGGTACATACATAAATTTTGTTGTGTATCTAATGTTATTAATTTGATATTATACTAGTTAATGCCTTTTTCAAGAAACTTGGTCCCACCATTTGACTTCACAGGATATTTGTTTTGCGGATGACTTCACAGGAAATATATAGGCATTTTTTTCAAAGACAAAAGGAGTGCCATATAGTAACACCGAAATACGTCTAAATACATTTATTTGAGCGGTAAGTAATAAGGATCGGAGGGAGTATTACTATTTGAAACTAATCAAAGACGGTGCGGGCTTCTTTAACTATCATGGAGACTTCTATATCTCTATACTACTTAAAAAAATGTAAGCTTCCATGTTTCACTTTTCTTTCCACCACCCCTTCGTCCAACATTTCTTGTGTGATAATTAATCACCCTATTTTACTTATCTCTCGAACCAATTCCAATTTACTTGTCAAACTTCTCATCACAATATAAGGTAAATCACGTGCAAGATTTGATAAACATTTATTTACACAATTGCATTAATATAGGCAGGCAAATCATAAGCTAATGTAGTAAAATATTTATACCCCGGTGCAACGCACAAACATCGTCCTATTATTTTAAAATCAGGATGGAATTTAGGATTATCCAACTACGTATGTTTGTCTTTTTTTTTAACATAGTACAGACACAAGCGCTCATATATACGTGCATACACTTACCCCTATGAACGCATACACGCACACCCTACCCCTATGAGCACCTCCGAAAGACTAAGCCGGCATATCATCTTGAGATTTTACGAAGTCACCGTAGGCGCCTCGTAGTCGACGGGACCGTCTATTCCCATTGAACGCGCATCACCGGAATCCCTGAAACAATTAAAGATAAATGCGAGCATCATTGAATCCTGATGGGCTGGGAATACCACTGTCCACATAACCATCCAATCACAGGTAGTTTTGGCATACCTTTGTCTTTCTGCGTGCCATGTTGGTCCACACTACTGCCTACATGCGTTCAGTACAATATATTTCTAGCGTTCCAAGTGGGATACGTGGGTGAATGTATTAGGAATTAGTAAACAACTACCGAAACTATTGAATAGCCGGGATAGGGGCTTGCTAGGAAAATTTTAATCCATTTTTAAGGAGCTGCTGCTACCTCGCTTCTTGAGCAGGACACAAATCTTAAATAAACTAAAAAGAACACCTAAAACCAAATCAGGAGCCCTTCCATCGACAAGGACTGGGGTTCACCATGCCTCCATGGCTCTAAGGTGGGAGTAGCTCACAAGGAAGGAGAAAAACTGTCGCCTTAGGAGTTTAAACATGTGTGTACGTACTCCCTCCGTATAGAAATATAAGCTTGTTTAGATCACTACTTTGAGGGAGTACTTAACTCGATGGATTTCGATGCACCCAAACGTTTTGATTGATTGGGTGCACGTGCATGCGTGGCTGTGTGCTGGACCCGAATTCCCGGTCATACTACCAACTCGTGTGACTTTTTATCCTGCCGAACCGAATGGAAAAGTATGCTCCGTCCAAAAAGCCCTAGAAAGGCAGCACCCAAATTCGTGGTTCCCTGCCGGACGGGATCGTCTCGCTCTCATTTCATTTCCTTTTCGGGGAAACTAGAACTCCAAAGCTTCCACGGCGCCGCAATGCATGCAACACACGCAAAGCACAAACGCTCCGGTCATGCATGTGTGTGCACTCACGTTGCTGCATGCCGATCGTCTTTTTTTTCTTCGAAAAATCAACTATTCTTTTTCAACCACGTGATACATGAGGATGCATGTACTACGTTATCAGAGAGCACTTTTTTTGAAATATATGCAGTCTGATACGACTAGTACGTAAGAGATAGGAAATGAAAAGGTTTGGCAGTATAATTTCCAGTGAATATCAGCTGCATGTAAGTAACCTTCATCCAGAACTTTTCACTTGGTTAGTTGCTTTGAATTATATTTGACACGTATACCATCGTGTACGGCAGATAGTTACCCTGCTGTGTTTTTCAACGGCATGCTGTGACAGTTGCCTCAGAGAGCAACCATCCAAAGCTCTTCGGGAGTTATTGCCTCTGCCGGTTATTCTTTTCAAAGCTGCCAAAAACGTCAAAGCCCTGTCTGAACTTTGAACAATTGTTGGAAGAATTGGCAAAGTCAAGCAGACATAGACCCAATGTTACCATCCAAAGATTTTTTTTTTCCAACCCATCAAGTTGGCGCATGTCAAGTTTTTCTACGGCGAAGGGATTCGGTTCCGTGGTACGGAATGTGAAACGAACGCCCAATCACTAGAAATTATTGAGTTTGGAGTTTTGAATTTTATTCCCATGTCAAGTTTGGCATGGGAAGTTCGCCATGGTAAAAATATTCCATTACTCATATTTGCTTTTGTGAATGGATACCACGAGGTTGTAATGACTAGGAGTGCGTCATGCTGCGGCGATCGATGTTAGAGGTTAACTGGTTATCCATGAAGAAGTCGAAGTAGCCATATTGCGAGCGATGGATATGATGCCAATGATGCTGCTCTTTTTTTATGTTGCTCGATGGCCTTGATATTGGTTTTGCAGCTGTTTGTGTTAAGTTCGTCTTGTAGTCACGTTGGTCGTGGGTGTTCTATTTCTTTGTCGTGCGGGTTTTCTCATGGGCTATGGAACCCCTCTCGAAACACTAGCAACTTTGTGTCGCCAAATCTATGTGTAACCTAGTCTTTGCCTTGAATATTAGATCTGGGGGGATGGACTGGTGACGTTGTGGAAACCGCCGATGATAGGCTGGTGAGCCTGAAGAATTTGTTCGTAACAAGCTACAACGACTGGGGCCTTTCGTGCAATCCCCATTGGCGGTTCAAACTAAATTTTTGGCGAGTTACTTATTCTGTTTAAACCTTTTTTGCAGGGACAGTCCATAAGATCGCCTTTTCTAAGTCCATGTCCAATGCAAGATGCCTGCTTAGGCGCTTGAGAAAAATAAAAATATATATTACTTTGACAGTCTTGGTAAGTTTCAGTCGATTGAGAAGTCTTAGTTGATGTTATATCCATGAGATATTACATTGATATCCGTGCAATTTTTTTCTTCACTTTTTTCCTTTTTCTTTTTCTCTCTTTCATGTTATGTCACTTGACTGAGACTTGATTTAATCTCAGTCGGCTGAGATGCAGCCACATCTCTTTTTACACATAGAGTTTATCCTACAGCGCTGGTAGGCTTGTAGCTAAAACCGCTTGCCTCCAATCCAGCTGAATCCGTGCGGTCGAAGCGCACAACGACATATATGGTATCAACGCAGGTAATTTTTCCCAGGATCGGGGACGGGAATCGCTGGAAACGGGTAGGATTCGAATCCTGGCGTCCTTCTAGATGCTCGAATTGACGCACAATTTCATTGGATCACATAGAACTTCTTTTTTTTTTTTTTTTGCTTGGTGCAATGTCAAAGAGGCGGTGCCCTGGCTAGCAGCCATAACTTTTCGGGCCAACTTTTCGGGAGTTTGTCGCCGGAAGAATCTGCAGGAAATCATCGCGGCCGGCCGGCGAATAGTCGGCGTAAGGGAATCTTTTTCTTCGTGGCTCCAGTATTCTTTGCTCATTGCCGACGCCGACTTGTCTCACAGCCAAATCCACAGTGGTCAAATAACATCACATCGTGCCACAGTTCGTGACTGCGACCGGAGCCGGATCCCCTGACGTGTGGGTCCGGGTCCACACGTCAGTGTGTGTGCAGTACGTTAGAGCAGCCACGTCCCCTGCGACCGTCCGAACGCATCTGCGGCCCAAACTGTTTATCACGAGACAGCCCGGCCCTTGACGGCTCCTGGAGTGAAATGAGGAGCGGCGAGGCCGAGGTTCAGATCAAGTTTCAAACCGGTGGTGGCTGCGGCGGAGCGGCGGTGGTCGACGGCTCCTCGTTCCCTTGCAGGCGCAGCAGCCTCCTCGGTGGTCGTGCTCGAACCGTCGTTGTCGCTGCTCGCCGCCTGCTCCTCGCACCTGCCGATGGACAGGGTAAGGTCACAGCCCGCCGCCGGCTGTTGCTTCTTCTGATGTGTCTTGCTGTCAGCGTGACGGGCAATGACACATAGCTAGTTCGTTAGTCATGTCAGCAAGCTAGGTTTCGCTGTTGATCTTGCAAGATCATATATCACCTGGACATTCAATCCACGGCAGCGTGTATATGACTCTAAAATTCGGCAGACTCTGGTGTATGTCACCTAACGTACAAGCTAATAAGATAACAAAAATGAAGCTTCTAGCTAGCTTAAGAACCTAGCTATATACCATATGCATGTACGAATGATGGTAAGCAAGCAAGATAATTACTTTGAGTAATCTTTGTTTCCTATGGATTTGTTCATAGATTATTACTGTTCAATGTACGCAGACTTATTCATTGTTGTCACTGCCAATAATGTGAAGTTAAGTATGCTGATTCCCTTGTATCCATCAGCTGAAGAATTCGCTTCGGTGTCGCCTCTGCGCAGTATAAGAGAGGAGAGAAAAATGTTAGCACCAAGATTATCAGCTGTGAAGAAAAGAACCAATGGCAGGCAGGGAACAAGGCAGCACTGATAGGATCCCCCCCCCCCCCCAGCCCCCGGCGTCGCCCACCTCTGGCGACCCGGGGGGAACCCTAGCCGCCGCCGCCAGCTCCCCCCCGCGCCGCGCTCCTCCGCATCGCCACTGCCGGAGGGCTGGCCGACAAAGCCGCGCCGGACCCCGGGATGGCGGCTGCGAGGCGGATCTGACCCCCTCACCTCGCGCGCTCCGCCACCACCACCCCCTTCCCCCGATCCGCGGCTTGGGCCACCCCCCACCCCGGCGGCCGCCACCTCCTGCTGGGCCGGCGAGGGCTGCGGCGTGCCTGGCCTGGCGCTCTCTGAGCTCCTGCAGCGCGACTCCGGCCCCCTCCTCCTGCGCACCCCTCTTGGCGCACTAGGCGGAGGCTCCCGCGTTGTCTTCTCCTGTCGGCTGTCCTCGACCATGGTGCCCTCGGCCTCCGCCCCGCCCCGCTCCGGGACACAACGCGCGACTCCGGCTGCCTCCTTGTGCGCCTCTCCTCTGGTCGCACTTGGCGGCGGCTCCCGCGTTGGCTGCTCCTACCGGCTTCCCGCGGCTGCCTTCGGGCCGCGTTGCCCTCCGCCTCCGCCCCCACCCCCTCCCCCGCGCAAGATGCAGTGATGGAAGTGGCGTGGCATCCGTGGAGGTTCTCCGGTGGTACCCCTTTGGCGTGGGCGCGCTAGTTTTCCATGGCGACCTTTTCCCCCGCGAGTCTGCTCCGACTACGGCCTTGCTGGCACTAGTAGAAAAAGGGTCAAACGTGCACATTAGTGCCGGTTTGTATTAGAGCCGGCACTAATGTATACATTAGTGCCGGTTCGAACGGATTTGCATTAATGCCGGTTCGTGTTGAACCTTTAGTACCGGTTCGTGGCACGAACCGGTACTAAAGGGGATGGCGGCAGCGTCGGCGCCGGGCCCCACGATCACCTTTAGTATCGGTTCGTGGCACGAGCGGTACTAAAGTTGAGACTTTAATGCCGGTTCGTGCCACGAACCGGTACTAAAGGGGTTTGACCTATAGTGCTGGTTCGTACCACAAACCGGCACTATAGGGCAATTTTCGCATCCGATGGGAAAATGTAAAACGGCTATAACTTTTGCATACGATGTCGGAAAAAAACGTATAATATATCAAAAAATTCAGCACGAAAATCCGCATCCGATGGAGACAGCGTACGGCCGATTTGGAATTATTTAGAATCCTCAAATTCCAAAAGGAAAAAAGATATGGTTAAATAATTTCAGTTTTTTTAAAAATTTTTGGTTAAATCTGGTCAAACTACTCATTCAAGAAGTATTAATGTTACTATATAATTATTCAAGAATATTAGTGTTGCTAAATAATTATTTCAATTTTTTGAATTTTGGTCAAATCTGGTCAAACTATGGTCAAACTGTGGTCAAGCTATGGTCAAACTTATTCAAGAAATATTAGCGTTACTAAATAATTACTGTTTTTTAGAATAATAGTTTCAAACTCAAACGGTGAAATGTGTGACTTCATGCTCAAGCTAAACTCCTGAGGGTTTAATAGGATTAACATCTTACTATTGTCAGGAAAACAACAAGTGCAGACTCGGAAACGAAGGATAATAGAATCCGAAAGTTAAGCGTGCTCGGGCTAGAGTAGTGAGAGGGATGGGTGACCGGTCGGGAAATTAGATGATTTGGAATGAGTGATCCACACTTGAGCAATTAAGAGAGGTGATTAGAGACTAAATCATCAAATAATTCAGAAAAATTAAAAATCGAAAAAAAAAATTCCAAAATTTTCAAAAAAAAAATTCAAAAAAAAAACCTTTAGTGCCGGTTGGTAACACGAACCGGTACTAAAGGTCCCCCATACCGGGGCGCGAGCTCACGCCACGTGGTGGCACTTTAGCGCCGGTTCGTGCCGAACCGGTACTAAAGGGGGCTTTAGTGACGACAAATTAGTGCCGGTTATGTAACCGGCACTAAAGGCCCTTACGAACCGGCGCTAAAGCTCCGTTTTCTACTAGTGTGGCCATGGACCTGCGTCCCCCTCCTGCGTTCATGGTCGGCCGGGTTCCACGCTGGCGCGGCTCTGGACCCGACATGCTCCAGGAGTTGCGTCCCTATTCCAGCTTCTTCAAACGGCGTCCCCGCGGGCTTGGCTCCGGCTGGCCCGGATCTGCGCCTCTCTCCAGATCTTGGCCCGTCCGCGTTGCCGGCCACCTTGCCTCGCCGTCGCATTCCTCTCCGCCCCGCCGCCCAACCCCGTTCGCCTCTGCGCCTCGCTCCCTCTACTGCCAGATCTGTGGCTTGCTCTCCCGGCGACGTCCGGTGTTTGCTTCGGCGGCGGACGTTGCTCCCCTCCCTGTGATTGGCGGCCTCGACCTGTGTCTCGACCTCCTCCTCTCTGAAGTCTACCCCGGGGCATGGGATTGCTCAGATTATGGCCAAGGCGAAATCCTTGCTCGGCTTGCCGATGCTGGCAGCAGCGACACCCATGGGTGCCGTTCCCTTCTTGGAGGCGTTGCCATGGTCCACATCTTTGCCCCTTCTCGAGCATCAGGGGAAACCCTAGGTCCGAGCTCTTGGACCGGACGATGACGGCGTCCTTGACGCCGTTCCCTTCATGAAGGCGTTGTCTTGATCACTCGTGGCATCCCCAACGGTGGAGTAGGATTTGTTGGTTGTCTTCATTAGGGTCAAGTTGCTTCTTCGGGATTGGAGAGTTATGTCGTGGTGTTTTTCCTTGTTTGGGCTGAGCACCCCATGTCCCTCTGCTCCGGGCACCATGTCATGCCGTCTTGCGTTCGTGCATGTGTTGTCCCATACCTTGTATTCTCTCTTCTTCTATCAATGGAATGATACGCAAGCTTTGCGTATTCGCGAAAAAAGAAAAGAACCAATGATTGCTCGTACAATTGGTTAAGTTGTGTCACGAGAGAGCTTGATGGATGGCAGATTAAGGACGCACGCATGTACTAATACGCGAATTATAGTGTGCTATAGGTTGAAAATATCAATCAAAATCATGCAGAATGTGCAATTACCCGGTCTGCATGCCAGCATGTGGACCGAGGAGAGAAAGAGAGATAGATGGCTGACTTTACTGACCTAGTCTAGTCAAGCATCCATGCTCACTTAACTTGCTCTCAGATAGGTTGCTACGTCCACGTCCCGGAAGAATCAAGACGAACAAGCCCAAATTTGACAAAAAATTAATTTGGCCTGTCCATGTCCACGAGAGACAGTCAACTAGTATTCATCCATAGAGATACTAAGCTCCCTTGAATTGAAGCGTTGTGGTGCTCTGAGGATTGTGGGGTCACTTGGGCCCCACACGCAAGTGTGTGCTGTTTAGTTTTATTTTTTCTCCTCTTTTTATTTTTTTATCTTTTTCATGTTTTAATTCATGAGCATTTATTAAAGCTTGGTAATATTGATTAACTTTGTGGATATTTTAAGTTCACGGCCATTTAAAGTTTGTGAATATTTTAATTTTAATTTTTATTTTGCAAACATTTTGACACCATGAATATATTTTAAATTCTCGAATGTTTCTAAAATTAATGGTTTTTAAAAGTCATAATTTTATTAAAGTTCCTTAAACATCATTTAATTAACTAATCTTTTCAAATAAAAAAAGATAGCCGATTTTTTCTAAGCTATCAGTGGGGTGAGCGAAAAAACTAAACGAGCGAGAAGAGCAGGGATCCAAGCTAAGCGTGCAAGAGCTTCGTGTGCTGATCCATGTGAGCATCACAATAGCAAATCCATGGGTTTAGCGTAAAATAAGAACTCCCAAGTGGTTCAAACAATCACCATGGGGTTGACACCAAGGCCAAAATTATGCAAAGACATCACAACCACGCATCAAATAACTCCTCTCCTCTCTTGAAAAAAAAAACTCCAATAGCAACCCAACACGACATAATGAAAAAAAAAATACCACCAATAAAAAAAATAAAATACAAGCCAACACAGATAAAATTAAAGCAAAAAACTGATCACAATAATCTACAGATATACAAAGTTAATTTCAGAGTGAAGAGCGGCGCGGCGAAGCGCGCGTTAGCCTCTAGTATACATGATTCCTTCACACATAAGATAATATATATCACGGTATATGAGTCGACCTGTCGAGCTCACGCTATTAATCGATTTGTCTGGGTCGCTTCCCACAGGCATACATATGAACAGTTCACCCGTTTGACAAATAAAATAAAGACATTGTCCATTTCGTATGTGAAATTTAAGCCTGCTCAACGTCGCGGCATTTAATTTATGCGCCCCCGTGTCGCTTGGTTTGACAACTAGTAACATTGTACATTTTTTTCGATAAAGAGTAACATTGTACATAGAGCAACATACATGGCCTACGTTCATTCATACGTACGTACATAGAGCGGAGGGCGTATGAAGAATCAATTTAGTCAGAGGTAGTAGAACGTATACATCAAGCTATAGCTGAAATGTTTAAAGTCAATTCAACATAATGTAGTTTTTGTCATGCCATGCCCGAACTTGTCCAGGGAAATGGGAAACCCCCACATGTAGCTAGTGAATTCCATATATGGCCGTCGCTGGAATCTTAACTTACATGCGGAAAGCCCATGTAAAAGCATGTGGAAATGGACACATTCGTTTAGAAAATTCAAATTGATGAAGTAGTATATACAGTTCATGTTGCTATTTTATTTTGATGCCATGTATTTATTGGAGAAAGAGATGGCTAGCTAGACACAGATTTTTTTAACTTTTGCGAACTATATATGTATATATTCCCTGCCTTTGTATGGATAAGCACATGTATTATGACTTGGCAAAGTAAGTCATATAATTAAATAATTTGATTATTTCCAAGGAGGCTTGTGCTGCAAAATTTTCTTCTTCTCATGGTAATTTATCGACCAACAATTTATATATGTGGCTGCCATTGAAACCTTGCAGGATAAAACGCCATCAAGTCAAGGTAGCAGTTTGTGATTACCTATCAACATTACTAGACCTAGCAATCAAGGGACGGCACTATCGGCGAAAATGAAGCATTCTCTATGTGGCTGCCATTGAATTGTGGACTCTGGGACCACATTCTATGGACAAGAAAAACGAAGAAAAGGTTGCATTCGTCGATATCCCAATCAACAAATCCAGATTCATGTATGCATTCCTAGTTCAGTCTAGATTATAGCTAGGGACAATGACACGGCCTTTTGAAATTCTTGCCCTAGCTAGACATCGATGTACCTAGCATGTTAGGGGTACTTTCACACATCATAATGACTAATCAGTGAGCATTTTTATTCCACTCCTTGGTATTCTAGACCACTAGATGAAGCTAAAATGTAATAAAAAGAAGAAGAGTATATGCTTTTTATGGTATAAATTATACAATTTTACATTTTTGGTTAATGAGTGTAACCACTTGGGTCTGTGGAGTAATCAAGATTGTGTTGCTTTTCAATGTTACTCATGGCCTTCTCTCTTGCGGAAGGATGAAATATGAGTGTATTTGACACGTTAAATATATAGCAAAAAAAAATCTATTTTGAACACTAAATTGTTGCGCTTGTTGTGCTTGAGCCCTAAACTAGGAAATTGACTAAATAAAACCATGAACTTTCTTTCCCGCAAAAATAAAAACTTGTTAAAATGAACCCTAGTTTTGTTGGAAAAATTGATTGATTTTTAATACTTCCAAAAATATGTAATATGTACTTCATGAATGTCAAGAGTGTTAATTATGATATGATAACCACAAAACAATCATTAGGAAATACAACTATTTGTGCCACATGCAAAAATGACATGAGACATTCATTTATCTTTGGGAAAACTTTGTTTTTGCGACTCTACCTATTGCCCACTTTGCTTATGCCACTAGAATTCGACAGATCTCTTTTGCCACTCTTAGCTTTTGACAATTATCACAATTGTCATTCTGTGGCAAAACCAAAATTTTCAATGGCAATTGTGATACATTGTCAAAATTTAAGAGTGGCAAAAGTTAAATGAAAATTTATTGCTTTTGCCATGCAATGGCTTTTGTGATGTATTGTCAAAATCTAGGAGTGGAAAAAGTGAGATGTTAAATTCTAGAGTGGCATAATCAAAGTGGGCAAAAGCTAGAGTGGCAAAAACAAAGTTTTCCCTTTATCTTTTGTATTTCTTGCATGGAACATACATGAACATGTTGGCTGATGTTTTTCCATGTTCTTGGTTTGTAGCATTCTCCACACATGTGAATCATTTCAGAAGTTGTGAGAGTCTTAGAATATGAAACCATTGTTCAAATCTCAAACTAGTTATCTAGGGTGGTTTTGTATCTTTAGAATTTCAGAACATGTGAGATGCTATGTACGGATAAAAAACCACCAAAATGAGTTGACTTGTCTCTATATATTTTTGCACACGTCACGAATAATCATATTTTCCTAAAATTGTTTATATGTTATATTGTGCGTTGGTTTTTTGTTTTATGGGACACATATGAACTTGGTTCTATTTATATTTATCATGTTTTTACCGTTATAACATTCACTCTTGAATTGTTGCGTATATGTTCAGGAAATGATAGAATATTGAAACACTATCATAACCTTAAACTTGTCAATTTGGTTAGTTCATTCGTATTTGAAGTTTTAAAAAAGGTGCTATGACATGAAATCTGTTTGGTATTAGGATCGGACATTCGGCACCCCTTCATCACGGGGATAGGAGTAGTAACAGGTGTTGCCAAGATGGTGGGTTCAGACTTACTGATGTATTACCTTGTAAGGGCTTTGTGAATAATTAATAAAATAGTTGCATGCTTCGCCCAGATGCAGAGGCCAGGGGTACATCCTCCTTTCCAGAAAGAAAAAGACTTCAAGCCTGCAAAAGCTTCAAGCAAAAAGAATGTCAATTTGCCTTTTGAATTAAAAAAAAGGTGAAGAGGAATTTATATCTCTAGATGTCCCTGCCTATGACATGAAATCGTGCACATTGTAATTAGCATTTCTTGACATTGTTGAACTTTGAAATAATTAATTGCGTGTACATCAGGGTGAAAAGGTCAGGAGTGTTGAAATATATTATCCGTTTCTCCATTAGTTCATACTTTCGTATGAACTGACTGGAGCATGAATTCGATATAGTAACAAAGCCAAAAGATCTCAAGTATAAGACTTTGCCAATGCAGTGTTAAAAAGTATTTTGCAGCCTACCTCGATCTCATGTTTAAGGACTGAAAATTCTAGACGTGTGGATAAGTGTTGTCATATATTGTATGTCTTTTCCCATCATTTTAACTTACTGGAGAATGGATTTAATAGGAAGGTGTTTTCCCATCCCGTAACCAACATTCGAGATGGGACTAGAATGTGGATCAGTAGTTATGACTGGCACCGTACCATGAGGATCGTTGCCATTGAATTGTTGCTGCTGAAATGGTCCACATGGAAGTATACGGTACGTACACCTGTCTCCCTAGGAACGACCATTTGAATTTGATGGCGAATGCATGTGCGCGTAGAGAAGCAAGCAAAATATTTGAATTGTATATTTAGCATCGAGTCTTGAGACCGTTCCCACGAATCAGACAAGTCCCAACCACTCAAACGTAAGATATATGTGCACCATACAGATGTGCGTATGGACACGCTTTGCTTACTTACGCATGCATGCACGTAGCGCGTCAAATATATTCGGTGTTTCCAGTGGACACGCTATGCGGCTAGCTATTCCATTCCCAGGTCTATCTATCTACTATTCATCAGTCATGACCATCACAATCGATGAGGCTAGCTAACTTGACGAGCTACATATGCTAGCCGGCCGCGAGGAAGGAACATGTGTGTATTGGTCTTGTTAGCTATTGTGCATTTAAGAAACTATTAATCAAGATTAAACTCAATGCCCGGTGTTTTGATTATCAAGCACCGTGGTAGTAATATTTGCAGTCATGCTCGTGGTAACCAAAGACGGCGCCGACTTCTTTAACTACCATGGACTTTTTTCCTTTTGAAACTAACTACCATGGACTTATAGATCAGGAATTCACATCATTCATTCATCTATGTGTACGGCCCATTTCTCTTTCTGCATTCCAAAAGGGATCTATGTTGATCCCGTGCTTGATTAGTACGCGTCAGCGAATGTATGGGAAATTAATTGATACACTACACAAACTATATTCAATATAGGACAATTAAAGGAAACGTTAGGTAGTGCACGTAGGAAGAATGTTAAACATATAACAACTACTAGTAGCTAGAGATGACCCATACGCATGAATCATGACGCGACTACAGTTTATAGTAACTAAGAGTAATTAAGTTGGCCCTTGATTCACATGGCTAATTTCATACTTTTCAGCCGCCAAGTCTCCAATTAAAGGTTTACCACAATCCTCTCTCTCAGGACATCTTCAAAGCGGACCCTCAAACCTTCACTATATATTTGGACCACAGTGTCCGGAACACTTTTGCCATCCAACGGGGATCTGTATATGTCCGCTTAGCAGTTCGGACATACGAATTCTGGTATCCAAGCGACAAACCGGGGGGAGGGGGGCTTTGCTGGAGTCCAGACACATACACTTGACCAATCACATGCATAATCCCCCTCTTCTCTCTCTCCTCCCAACCGCACATGCATGGCTCCCTCTCCTCTCTCTCCTCCCAACCGGACACTAAATCACAAATATCCCACCACATGCATGGCCTCACCTACGTTTTCTCTTCCAAACAGGATATTTTAAAATTGGCATTGGATGGCTCACTCCTGCATCATGTCCGCGGACCATGTCCGGACATAAAAACAGACATATACCGGAGACATTTGCGGGTCAGCATTGGATATGCCCTTTAGCTAGTACGTATACAACACACCAAATTTGTATTGTAAGTAAATAGTTGTCTCTGTCATTTATGTTTGTTCCTCATAGAGACTTTTGTGCTCCCTTCATTTTCCAAATACTTTGCACAGTAAATTTTTCTGAAGTCATACTCCATGTACAATACTCAATTTGACATGTATCGAGATGGTGCGCTGAGTTAGATCTCAAATCAGCATCGACTTCCTCGCGGACATGTACACACATGAACCATGGCAGGCAAGCTGGTTAACCCCGACTTAGACATGTTATTGTCCAGAGCCGCCCGAATCACTCCCCCCCCCCCCCCACCTCTCTCCTTCTGTGGCCTAGGTTTAGTGATTTTTGAGACGCACGTCAGCGGTCACGCCCTAGAATCGGTGGAAGCATTGGTGACAATGGCCCGTGCTGAAGCGGGATCGACACACCAATTGCACATGGAGGCCGCCGCGGAGGAAGACGGTGGTTGGCCCCCGCCCCATATACAACATTGTATGCGCCACTGAGGAAGATGGCACCTATGTAGCATTTCAGACCGACGGTGGGCCCACCTAGCAATATACGCCAAACTTGAAAAGGGACAAAACCTTGTGCAAACTTGTTTAAATGAGATGTTCTGGAGGAATTCTGCCAAGTCATGTAAAAAGTGTGGCATACTCAAATCTTCAAGGATAAAAAGTGGAATCCAGTATAAAAAATTTTGAAGCTAGTTGGTCGTTCAACTACATACGTAACTTGATGGAATTGAAGATACAATTAACTTTTGGATTAGGTGCACGTGCACGTGGTTGAGTGCTGGATCCGAATTCTCCATAATCTTACCAACTCGTGTGACTTCTTATCCTGCCGAACCTAATGAAAAGGCTGCCCCCAAAAGGCCCTCAAAAGGCAGCACTATACTACCCCAAGGTGGTCATGGTGCCCTGCCGGACGGCACCTCGCTTGCATGGCTCCAAAGCTTCCCTACGGCGCCGCAATGCATGCAGCACACGCAAAACACAAATGTTCCATGCGTGTGTGTGTGTGCGCAGTACATAATCTCCTGTTATTATCGATCAGCAGCATGCAGGAAACCTTCATCTAGAAATGTTTTCAGTTGATTAGTTGCTCTGAATAGTATGGACGTCGTGTAGGACAATTAGCCACCAGCGCTCGTGTTCTTCAACGGCACGCTCCTAGTTGCCTCCAAGAGGAACAATCCAATGCTGTCCAGGAATTATTGCCTCTGCCGGTTATTTTTTTTTTCCAAGGCCCGGTCTGAACACTGAACACTAACTTCCAATGCAAGAAGGTGCAAAGCCAACAAGAATTACACCAGAAGCTACCGTTGGAAGTTTTTATTTTTCCAATCCATCATGTCGACTACATGCTAAGTTTTTCCACGGCATAGATCTTTGGTTCCGCGTTATGCAATGTGAAGCGAGCGCACAATCGCTATAAGTTCTTGTTCTTAGGTTAGAATTTTTAGACCAAAGTTCCCATAGCAATTCGGAGAAAGATCCTCTCACTGGATGAAACAAGCCACACATATTTGCTTGTGGGGATGGGCACCACCACGTTATAACGACTACGAGTGCATCCTGCTGTGGCGAACAATGCTAGTGGTTATCAATGAAGTCGAAGTAGCCATATATGGAGTGATGGGTGATGCTGATGATGTTGCTCGATGGCCTTGTCAGTGGTCTTTTTGTACTGTTTTTCTGTAGAAGTGTTTTTTCACCCTTTTTCTGAAGTTAACATGAAATATATATTCTATTAATTTAATAGCGTGAGCGCTGTGGACTGTGGCTCAGAAAACAGTAGCTAGCTCTCTTTTGGAAGTTGAAACTCTATGCCAGTTGAGTCGGAGATAAGATCTAGCAGGGCAGACAGGTGACAATATGATGATCGTTGATGATGGGGTGGCGATCCCAAAGAAGCCATTGTTGACAAGCTACAGCGACCCGATCCTTCATGTGGTTCGCTTTGGCCGTTTTTGGCGTGTCAGGCTATATCCTCGATGAACTAGTCCGTGCATTGAACCATAAGCACTATGCATTAGAACAAAAGATCAGTGCACAAAAGTCAATACTACGCCGACGTGAGTAAAAGAATTGTTCATAGATTAAATATGCAACCTAAATTATTTTGCCTCCTTACTCAAGGTGTGGAGGGTGAGAGAAAATTTCCCCGTGCTGCGTTCGAGTCAATTGAGAAGTAGCTTGAGCAGATCCAGACGTAACTTTCTTGTCCTTGATGCAACGTCAAAGAGGCGGTGCCTAGCTAGCCTAAGCACCAAGCACACAACCACATCTTTTTTGCGAGTTTATTGCCGGAAAATTCTATAGCAAATTATCGCGGCTGGCGAATAATCGGCTTAAGGGAAGCATTTTCCTTGTGACCACATGGTTCTTTGCTCATTCTCGACGCCAACTTCTCTCACAGCCGAATCCATGGTAGTCCAAGCACAGCACGTTATACTAGCGACCGCGATGGTCCTAACGTATCTGTGGCCCAAACTGATTATCACGAGACAACCCAATAACAGCTTCTGGGGTGAAACGACGAAGCAGCGAGGTCAATGTTCAGATCATCAGCGGCGAAACGGCGGTGGTTGTCGGCTTCTCAATCCATCGGGGCGCAGCGGGTCTCCTCAGTGGTCATGACCGAGCCGTGGGCTCGCTGCTCGTCGTTGTGGCCTCCTCCTCCCATCGGCCGATGTTTTGTGTCATGTCACAACCCGCCGTCGTCTGCTAGCTGCTTCTTCTGACGCATCTTGTTGCCAGCGCTGACGTGGCATGTGGCCAGCCGATTGCCTGCAACAACATGCATGGTTCGTTTGCCATGTCAGGAAGATTAAAGCTATTTTCAATGCTAATATTGCTATTATAGTAACCAA
The DNA here is from genome assembly GCA_021437245.1 of Aegilops speltoides. Lineage (NCBI taxonomy): Eukaryota > Viridiplantae > Streptophyta > Magnoliopsida > Poales > Poaceae > Aegilops > Aegilops speltoides. The sequence goes on from CM038147.1 coordinate 523,849,808, forward strand.
GCAACTCTGTTTAATTACAGGTCACCCTGGGCATTTGGGTACCCTAACCCGCTACCCGAACCTGAATCCAAACCGAACCGAACTACCCGAATTGTCTGGTAATTCGGGTATCTGGTTACGGTTCGGTTCTCATTTTCTGGCTATACAATTTTCGGGTTAAGGTTCGGGTTCCGGTCTGGAAAACTTAAAATACCCATACTACCCGAATTATGCATACTAACCAAATTATTCATGCTATTATTACACTGTCATGTTACCCACACTAACTAAATTACCCATAATAACCAAATTATTCATACAAAAAGCTGATGTGCTCCCAAAATTTCGGTTCTTTTGGGTACCCGAATTACCTGAACCTAAGTTTCGGGTATTTAAGATTCGGATAATTTTTTGGTAGAAAAAAATTTGGTTCCTAGTTTTTAGTACCCGAATTATCCATAAACTAAATTACCTGAACCTCAATACACGGCAGCATGTTTATGCCATGGATGGTGGTAGTTTGGCAGTCTGCTGGTGCGAACTAACAAACTTTTGAACTCCTCAAAATAGTGTCTTTTGAGGATTTAGGGCATCTTCAACACTTTCCCCTAAAACAGACACACTATCTGTCCATGGACAGGATACAGGAGTCAATTATCCAATCTTGTCCCTCAAATAGAGAACAAATTCAGACAACACAGGTTGGCCAGACGGACATAATGACAAATAACATGTGTTGTGAGGACATGCGATCCAATTAATAGTGGGACAAGCGGACCTTCACATGGTGTCCAGACACCCGCAAAGTCAACCCCACCCCCTGAGTTTGCTTCCTCTTTAATTGTTCGCAGTACTAGTTTTTAACGACTGATTTACGTCAAAGTTAATTGATGTTTGTCCCAAGCTTTTTTTGATAAACGGAATGTATCGATATAAGAAATATATCAATTACACCCAGCATCAACATGATGTAAAAGAGCTAGCCGAGACATTAAGGATATACACATCCAAATTAACTAGTGAAGACATTTGATTGAACAAAATCATAATGAATCCAGAAGAGTCAAGGACGTGGTGTCCATCGTGTTTAGCAGGTTAAGGGGGTGGGCGGCACTGAAGAAGTGCATTGTGAGTGCAAGTATGCTTGTGGCCCTGCTTTCTTGTGCATGATGTGGCCCTGGATAACTTTTTTTTGCATGGGTGTGCTCCGCGTCTAGTTTCCTGTCTTTTTTACTGTTTGTACTCCCTTCATCCAAGAATCCAGGATTTCCAAAATAATTAATTGCTAGGTTATTTGTATACAACAACAACATCAACAAAGCCTTTAGTCCCAAACAAGTTGGGATAGGCTAGAAGTGAAACCCAAAAGATCTCGTGACCAACTCATGGCTGTGGCACATGGATAGCAATCTTCCATGATGCACCCCTATCCATAGCTAGTTCTTTGGTGATACTCCAATCCTTCAGGTCTCTCTTAACGGGCTCCTCCCATGTCAAATTCGGTCTACCCTGACCTCTCTTGACATGGATAGCAATCTTACATGCACCCCTGTCCATAGCTATGCACTGAAGCTTCTGGAGGTCTGCGCTGAATATGCCCAAACCATCTCAGACGATGTTGGACAAGCGTCTTTTCAATTGGTGCTACCACAACTCTATCTCGTATATCATCATTTCGGACTCTATCCTTCCTCGTGTGGCCACACATCCATCTCAACATACGCATCTCTGCCATGCCTAACCGTTGAACATGTCAACTTTTTTGCAAGGTTATTTGTATGCTTCCACAAAATTTGTATGCTTCCACAAAATTTGTTGTCCTGTCTCTGATCACCTGGATTGCAATGCAGCTCATTAGACGTTCTATGCAACTGGATGAGGGAGTAGTACATTGTATTTCTACATGGTCATTAATGAAACTAGGGAGAGATCCCCTTCTTCAAAAATAAATAATCAATTGTAGCCAAAGAAGGAGCATCTTGGCCTTGGGGTTGGAGAGAGGAAACGGCCGGTGGTTGCTATGGTAGTTTTTTTGTCCCGCAAAAAAACTACCATAGCAACAACGTTACAACAAGTATGATGACATGCCGTACATCAATACTTCGTTCGTCCCATATTAATTGTCGCTCAAACGGATATACCTAGTACTGAAATACATCCATTTCAGCGACTACTAATATGTGACGCAGGGACTAAATATATACAATATGTACAAAAATGCAGCTCTAATATTTACACATGGGGTCATGGATCACACATCAGAGCCGAGAAGATGAGACGGCGATGTCGAGGTTCAAGTCAAGGTTCAAATCAGCGGCGGCCTCGGGGGGACGGTGGCCACCGGCACCTCGACCCCTTGCCAGCGCGGCGGCCTCCACAGTGGTCGTGCTCGAGATGTCAGCGTCACTGGTCGCCTCTGACTCCCCACACGGGCCGATCGACAACGTTAGGTCACACCCCACTGCTGGTTGCTTCTTCTTCTGGCGCATCTTGTCATCGGTGTGACATGACCAGCCGGTCGCCTGCAACAACGTACATGGTTAATTAACTTTGTCAAGAAAATTTAACATGTGTTTGAGTGCTTGTATAATATTGCGAGTAATCAAGCAACTAATACTGCACTTCTAGCTAGTAGCTTCATCTTTGTTAGAGAACATATCTAGCACATGCATGTATGATCGATGGTAAGTAAGAAAGATATCAATATGAGTAATATTTGCTCCCTCTAGATTGGTTCATATATTATTTTTTTACTGGTCAAAGTTCATTCATGCTTGTCTCTAGCCTTTTATTTATAAAAACTATGTTAATATCATTAAAAAAAATTACACACAAGCTCTGCATCAACACGATGTCAAGAGCTAATGAAGACATCAGACAAGTACACAATCAAATTAACTTGTGAAATGCTTGATCAATAATAGTTACTCCAACCTTCTCTGGTGTAATTAGCATGCTGGTGGAGTTCCATGGCAGCCGCTTTCTACTCTCCTCCCAGCTCCTAAAAACCTGTTCGATCGATGGTCTGTACAATGAGATATAGCTGGCATGTTTAATAAACTCAATAATACACACACATAAACTTCAACTAAGAACCGGATTGATGATCCAATTATGGTAGTACTCACATTTGGCACGGCGGCAACCTCGAGTGGTGGCTGCGGCAAAACACGACGTTAGAGGGAGCGTTGATCCTGTCTGAAGACGTTGTTCTTGTGTTGTTGCCATCGATGCAATGATCTTGGCAACGATTCACTGACACGTGGGGTGGGTTGTTGTTGTTGTTGTTGTTGTTGTTGTTGTTGTTGTTGTTGTTGTTGCTAGAGCTTGACCTGTACATCTGCAAATGGACGAAGTTTTGAAATAATTAAGAGAAATTAGTCAAGAAGTTGGGGTGTGGAAACAACTCATACACGTTTAAGAGACTGTGAAATTAATGGTTACGTGCATAAACTGATGGAGAAGCCAGGTATACCTCCTTTGCGAAAAAATGTGATAGCAAGAAAGTACCTGAAGATGGCTCTTGATGTGAGATATGCTGACCCCCTTTGTGCCCATCAGCTGAAGAATTCGCTTTGGTGTTGCCTCTGCGCAGACCAAGGGAGGAGAGAATTGATGTCAGCATACCGGATCATCGACCGGCCGTGAAGAAAAGAACTAAAAATTGATAATCTTGGACATGGTTAATTTGTGCATAATAGATATATGTAACTTGACTGAATTTGTATTTTGGGTAAGTGGACTTTGTGGGAGGAGCAACAGTTGAAGGAGGAAGAAAGCTGGGGAAGAAGAAAGAAGGACGGCCAGGCAACTTATCCATAGTCAATCCCTAAGTTGTGACGAGAGCACTTGATGAATGGCAGATAAAGGAAGTTGATAACCTACAAATTATAGAGTTCTATAGGCAGAAAAGATCGATTAAAATCATGATGAATGGTGTTTATTTTGGCAAAACGGCAGTTCTGCTGTCACCTATTACCAAAGTCAGCCAATATTGAAGGAGAGATTAGGGAGAGACAGAGACAGAGAGATTTAATCGTGCATACATATAACCTGGGTTTTCTTTGATTCCTTTCTGCCATGAACTTGAACCAAATCCGGTCTAATTAACTTACCGCAGGACTAAAGCAATTACTACCCTTAAATCGGTCCATACCGTGAAATATCCACAATATTTGAGAGGCCGATCGTTGGCAGTGTAAATTGGTGAAATCCATGCATGCAATGCAACTGTACAATTAGAGAGAGAGAGAGAGAGAGAGAGAGAGAGAGAGAGAGAGAGAGAGATGCGAGAAGCAAGAACTGACCGTCCTGGCCGCCGAGGCAGTCGACGGCTTCGATGAACTGCCGGTGTAGCTCCTCCGTCCACCGCATCCGTGGCTCGTGGGACCGGTTGTACTGCCGGATGCCTCTCCTCTTGAACCCTCTCATATTTGTACAGATATGTCTCTCCCTGCAGCTAGAGCCTAGAGCTCACCCTTCAACTCGATCTGATCCTGATTCCCAAGCTTCTGGTACACAGTTACACACACAGCTGATGATGCTTCACCAGAATCAAGTTCCAATATAGTTTATGCAGAGAGAGAGAGAAAGACAGAGTTTTGGTTTAGCCTAACAATGATGAAGTTGAAGCCCAAGTAGTACAATTTTTTTAGTACTTATATAGGGCCGATATATGGAATGTGTGGATCAAAGAAAGAGAGAGATGGCTGGACTTTGCTGACCTAGTCTAGTCAAACATCCATGCTCAATTAAGATGCTACCTCTCAGAAAGGTTGCACCTAGCGAACACAGGCCAGGAAGAATTAATAGGAAGAAGCCCAAATTGGAGAAAAAGTGGCCTGTCCATGTCCACGACACAGCCAACTAGTACTACAATTCTTTCACATATTTTCTTTGTGAATAATTCTTTCACATATACTCCCTCCGTCCGGAAATACTTGTCGGAGAAATGCATAAAAATGAATGTATCTAAAACTAAAATACATCTATATGCATTCATTCTTCCGACGAGTATTTCCGGACGGAGGGAGTACTAATAAGACATAATGGTATTTATCACATATATATGCGTCAACCCATCGGCATCGAGCTCACGCTATTAATCGATTTGTCTGGGTCTCTTCCCTGCATAGTGACAGGTATGTATATGAACATTTCACCTATTTGACAAACGAAAAAAAAAAGTTGTCCACTTCATATGTGAAATTTAAGCCTGTTCAACGTCCCAGCATTCATCTAAAAAACGTTTCGGCATTTATTTTCTCTCACTCTCGGTGTCGCTAGGTTTGACAAACTTACTCAAGAAAACTATAGTATATAGCAATGTACGTATGAACTACCCTCATTGAGACGTTGATACATACGTACATATGTGGAGTGGACTGCATACGTAGACATAAATTCAGTCAGCTGTAGGATATCAGGCTAGCCAGCTGAAAGGTTTAAAGTCATTTCAACTCTCTGCCATGGCATGGCGTGCATGGATTTTCCCCAGGACAATGAGAAACCAGATGCATGTAGTGAATGTGAATACACACACACACACGCGCGCACACACACACACACACATATAGGCCCACAAATGGAATAGCGTGTGTGAAATTAAACCATGAGGAAATGGATATATTCGTTTAAGACAATTCTATTTCAAGAAACTTATTGAGTTCAAGTTGCTAACTCAATCTGTTGCCTTCTGTTGATTGGAGAAAGAGATGGGTAGCTAGGCAATAGAATTTTAACTTTTGACGAACTATATGAGACACATATAGATATGAATTGGCAAATTAAGTCGCATAATTATGCCATTTGAATAGTTCCAATGATTTCTCAAAACAAAAAAAAGGTTCCCACGGATAAGATTGATCGGATAAAAAAAGATCAGATCGATGCCAAGTTCTCCTCTTTCCTTGGGAGTTTACCGATCAACAGTTTACATATACGTGGCTGCTATTGGAACCTTGCAGGCAGGATAAAACGCCATCAAGTCAAGGTAGCAGTTTGTGATTACCTATCACCATTACTGCACCTAGCAATCTAGTGACATCACTGTCGAAGAAAATGAAGCATTGTCTACGTATGGGAAATGAATTGTGGACTTTGGGACCACATACTTAGGGCGGGAAAAAGGAGGGAAAAAGTTGCATCCGTCAATATCTCAATCAATAAATCCAGATTCGTGGATGCATTCCCAGTTCAATTTAGATTGTAGATAGGGGCAGTGACACGCCCTTTTGAAATTCTTTCCCTAGCTAGCTATAGATGCACCAAGCATGCTGGGGATACTTTTACACATCAAAATTAATTAATCTGTGCGAACATGTGAAGTGCCCTTTTTCGCTCCTCGATCAGTAGGATCTAGAAGTCTAGATGAAACTAAAATGTTAAGTACATTCAAATTCTGAAGAACACTGTAAAATTCATACATTTATATATATCATAATTAATCTATGCTTATTATGGGATGACTTATATAATTTTAAAATGTTGGTTACCAAATAAAATTATTTGCGCTCTGTAGAATAATCAAGTTTGTGTTGCTTTACAATGTTGATTATGTCCTTCTCTCGTGCATAATAATTAAATATGAGAGTATTTTACACATTAAACATATAGAGAAAATTCTATTTGGAACACTGAATTGTTGTGCTTTGTATACTTGAACCCCAAACTTTGAAATTGACTCAACTAAACCTTGAACTTTCTAAACCTGTTAAAATGACCCTAGTTATGTTTCAGAAACTGAATTTGTATTTCAAGACCTTCAAAAATACGAAAACTTCATGGATGTAAAGACTGTTATGCAATGATAGTCGAACGAAATAATTAGAAGATACAACCATTTGAGTCTCATGGAAAAATTACAGGAGATGTTCATTTTATCTTTTGTGTTTCTAGTATGGAACAAAGATGATCATGTTGGCTGATGCTTTTCCCATGTTCTTACTTTGTACCACTCTCCACACATGTGAATCCTTTTATATGTTGTGAGATCTTAGAATATGACAAAACCTGAAAACGGATATTTATGGCAGTTTTGTATTTTTAGAATTTCAGAAGAAATTTAAAAGATCATGAGCCTGGGGGGTACCATAGGTACATGCAACTGCTGAGAGACCTAACAAACATTCGAGATGGGACTAGAATGTTGATAGGTTGTTTCGATGGGAATCTTACCGCGAGGAGCCTTGCACTGAATTGTCGTTGCTGAAACATGTACGTACACCTGCCGGCCGAGCAATGAGAGTTTGAATTCCATGGCACATGCTCATGCGTACGCACACACGCAAGCAAGAGACCTGAATAGTATGTTAAGCTTTGGGTCATGCGACCGTCCTAAGAATTTAGAAAAGCCCAAGCGTTTACTTACTCGAACGTAAGCCAAATATAAAATGCGGGCATGTATGCGTCAAACATATTCCATGTTTCGGGTTGGACACACGCTAGCTATATATGCATGTATGATAGTAAGCCACCTGAAAATATAAAATGCGGTCGGGTCTATCTATCTACTATTCATGGCCATGGCCATCACGTTCGATGAGACTATAGCTAACTTCGACGAGCAATATATGCTATCGTATCAAAGGAAAGAACACGTGTGCACTATGTAAGTTTGGTTGGAAGCGTTGAACCCTTTAGTCTCGGGCCGCATGTATATATATTGGCAATGCCTTGAAGTACAAGAAGAGATCAGGAGAAGAAAAGGAGATAGCGATAGATTGCAGTTTGAATGAAAATATCTCTATCCTATACATATTGTAACACTCCCCCTCAATCTAAACCTCATGAACTTCGGCCAAGGTTGAGATTGTATTTGAACTCCTCCAACCTCCTCATAGTAAGAGGCTTTGTGAAACCATCAGCAAGTTGATCTTCAGTAGGAACAAACTGAATGTCAAGAAGCTTTCTAGCTACTCTTTCTCTGACAAAATGGAAATCAACTTCAATATGCTTTGTGCGTGCATGAAAAACAGGATTAGCTGACAGATAAGTTGCACCAATATTATCACACCATAGTCTGGCAGCTTTTGGAGTCTTAATTCCAAGCTCATAAAGTAGTGTTTGTATCCACATTACTTTAGCTGTGGCATTTGTCAAAGCTTTGTATTCAGCCTCTGTGCTTGATCTAGAAACTGTAGTCTGCTTTCTTGCACTCCATGACACAAGATTGGATCCCAGAAATACAGCAAATCCACCAGTTGACCTTCTATCATCAATACATCCTGCCCAGTCTGCATCAGAGTAGGCACTAACAAGCATAGAAGAGGACTTGGTAATTTGAAGTCCAAGTCCCTCTGAAAACTTAAGATACCTCAAAATTCTCTTAACTGCAGTCCAATGAATAGTGCTAGGAGCATGCAAATACTGACATACCTTGTTGACAGCATAAGAAATATCAGGACGTGTAAGTGTCAAATATTGCAAAGCACCTACAACACTTCTGTAATTTGTTGCATCCTCTGATCCAAGTGGCTCTCCACTTTCAACAGAAAGTTTTTCAGAAGTTGAGATAGGTGTACTCACAGGTTTACATTTTTCTAAACCTACTCTTCTGAGTATGTCAGCTGTGTATTTTTCCTGTGTCAAAAGTATACCATCTCTGATCTGTTTGACCTCAATGCCAAGGAAGTAATGAAGATCTCCCAAGTCCTTAAGGGCAAATTCCAACTTAAGATCTTTAAGCAAGCAAGTAGTGGCACTTGAACTCGAGCTAGCAACAATAATATCATCAACATAAACTAGCACAAAAATAGTGACATTTCCTTTATTGTAAAAGAACAAGGATGTGTCTGCCTTGGATGGTACAAATCCAAGTTGTTGTAGTTGCATGCTCAACCGTGAATACCAAGCTCTTGGGGCTTGTTTTAAACCATATAGAGCTTTATCCAATTTACAAACATAATTTGGTGTACCTTTGTTTTCATAACCTAGTGGCTGCCGCATGAACACCTCTTCCTCAAGAACACCATGAAGAAACGCGTTCTGAACATCTAGCTGTCGTAAGCTCCAACCTCTGGAAACAGCAATAGACAAGACAAGTCGAATGGTGGCTGATTTGACAACTGGACTAAAAGTATCCTCATAATCAATCCCAAACCTTTGCTTAAAGCCTTTAGCAACTAATCTGGCCTTGTACCTGTCTATACTTCCATCTGACTTTCTTTTTATCTTGTGCACCCATTTACAATCAATGACATTCATTCCACTTTTTGATGGTACTAGGTGCCATGTTTTATTTTTCATAAGTGCATCATACTCACTATCCATAGCCTCTTTCCAATCTTTGTGAGGGCATCAACAAGATTAACTGGTTCACCAGTAGTAGTGAGAAAAGCTCGTTTTTTATCATACCTGATAGTACCATCTTTGTATTCTTTTTCCATAGTAATACCTGATTGAGGCCTCGTGTGACGTCGCGGAATTATTTGTGCAGGAATCACCACAGAAGATCCAGCCATCTGATCCAGCAGACGAGATCGGCCTCGGGATCGATCCGCCAGACGAGGCGCGCCGCGTGGCTTCCGCTGTGTCGCCCATTGAGCCCGTGCACGTCGGAGCCCGTGGGCTGGGCCCAGCGGCGGTCGGTTGGTCGGCCACCCTCGTAGGCCGTGGACTCGTGGCGAGCAAGGAGTCACCCCGCCCCCGCCTGGGCTGGTGGGCTCCACGCTGTCGTTGTCGGCCACCGAACCACGAGCCGTGTCCACGTGCTGGGAGAGATCCTCCTCGGATCGGGCGCCAATGATTGTGCTGGCACCAGGATTTTCCTGGGATCGTGCGCCGGATCTGCTGCTGCTGGCGGGATCCTCCTCGGGGCTAGCGACGGCTGCGTTGGCTGTTTCTGAGCACATAAAATCATGAACTGCACCTGCACAAACATCATTAGAGGCACAATTTTCTGTGGATTTTTCCACGTGGTCAGCTTTAGTTAATTCACCCCCGTGATCAGAGATTGTGTCAAGGTCCGGAAGGAGTGCTATTTCAGCACGGAGAAGCGCGCCTGCATTGGGATGGAGTTTGGCAAACGGAAAGAGGTTTTCATCAAAAACTACATCTGGAGAAATATATATACGTCCAGTTGAAATTTCTAGGCACTTGTATCCCTTGTGAAGGTTACTATAGCCTAGAAAAACACATTGAGTGGAATGGAATTCATGCTTATGATGATTATATGGACGTAAATTTGGATAACAAGCACACCCAAATATTTTGAGAGAGTTGTAGTCCGGTTTTTGATGATAGAGACGTTCCAATGGAGTAGAGTTGCCAATAACCTTGCTTGGAAGACGATTAATGAGATATGTTGTTGTAAGAAACGCTTCATCCCAATATTTTAGTGGCATAGACGCATGGGCAAGAAGTGAGAGACCAACTTCAACAATGTGATGGTGTTTGCGCTCGGCAGAACCATTCTGTTGATGAGCATGTGGGCAGGAAACATGATGTTGAATGCCTATGCTACGGAAAAAGGAGTTGAGTTTTTCGTACTCCCCTCCCCAGTCACTTTGAACTGTGAGGATTTTCCTGTTAAAGTGTCTTTCAACAAGTTTCTGAAACTCTTGGAAGATAGAGAAGACTTCAGATTTATACTTGAGTAAATAAACCCAAGTAAACTTGCTATAATCGTCAACAAACTAACATAATATTTATTTCTTCCAAAAGAATCTCTTGCATGACCCCACACATCACTGAAAATAAGCTCTAAAGGAGCATGAGACACACTGTTTGACTTGGGATAAGGAAGTTGGTGGCTCTTGGCACACTGACAAGCTTCACAAACTGACTCATTATTGTGACTATGTGACAAAGAAAGTTTGTCTTTATTGACTACTTGTTTAACTATGATCGATGATGGATGCCCTAATCTTTGATGCCACCTTGCCAAGGAGGGTTTGATGGCAGAATAAACTTGACGACTCTTGCGACTAAGTGCTCCGGATGTGATGGGGTAGAGCCCTCCAATGCATCTACCATGATGAAGAAGTTCCCTCGTTGCCCGGTCCTTTATAAAAAAGTAACGAGGGTGAGTTTCAAAGAAGACATTATTATCATTGGCTAGACGAGACATAGAGGCAAGGTTTTTTTCAGCTTGTGGAACATGAAGAACGTCCTTAAGAACTAGATCACGTTTGAGATTAGGGGAATTAATGTAAGCTTGTCCAATGTGACAAATATCCATACCTCCACCACTAGCCGCGGTGTGAATCTGGTCGCCGCCGTGGTACCTCTCTCTGAGCGCAAGTTGCTCTAACTCGCTGGTGACATGATCTGTTGCACCCGAGTCCACGTACCAAACGCCGTCGCCTCCTCCTCCTTCTTCACGGATGGCTGCAGCAACATGACGAGAGTCGGGGACGAAGTCTTCGTCGTATCTGTGCCAGCAGTCCAAGACCTCATGGCCCGGCTTCTTGCACAGTTGACAACGAGGACGGCGATTTGAGGAAGTGTTGCGACGGCAGTTGTTGTTGTTGAAGCCACCGCCTCCCGCGTTGTTGTTGAAGCCGCCGCCTCCTGAATTGCTGCCACCACCAGAGCGAGCGCCCTCGCCCTGGTGGTTGCCACGACCACGGCCGCCGCCGCTAAGTTGCGGCTCTGGCCCTGGTGACCGCGTCCACGACCGCGCCCGCGAGCCGCCGAGTTGACAGAAGATTGTCTGATGTTGGTGTCGTGGAGAAGAGCGAGGCGAGCATCGAAGCTCAAGAGCTGGCTGTATAGCTCCTGAACCGAGACTGGCTCAACCCTAGCAGACAGAGCGGACACGACTGGATTGTAATCCAGGTCGAGGCTAGCCATGATCTTGGAGACGATCTCGGGGTCAGGAAGAGGAACTCCGGTGCAGCATGCGATCTCATCTGTAAGAGTTTTGATTTTGCCAAGATATTCAGCCATGGACATGTTACCTTTCTTCAGGTTTGTGAGCTCGATGCGGGTGTTGATGGCCTGACTTTGGCTCTGGGCAGCGAACATGGCGTTGATGGCGCTCCATACTTCAGTCGGCGTATGGAGCGTGGCGACTTGGGCGAGGATCTCACGGGACAGAGACCCCATCAAGTACCCCTGGAGTTGTTGCTGCTGTGCGTACCAGAGGGTTCGGGCAAAGTTGGCGATCTGCTCTTCTTTACCTTCTTTGGTGATGGTGAGGGTGGCCGGTGGTTCCGGACTCTTCCCGTCAAGGTGGTGCTCCATCTGTGCGCCTCTGATCTGCGGGAGCACGACGGCCTTCCATAGAAGGAAGTTTCCCCTTGATAGCTTCTCTTGTGGTGGCGGTCCGAGAGGAACAGAGCTGCTGCTGGATGATGGTGCGAAGGTGGACGACATGGAGGTGGAAAGCGCGTTCGTGGTGGAAGATAGGGCTGCGGAGGAAGACATGATCTCGGCCGCGGGGTAGGTAGCTAGATGCGATCTTCGATCTAAGAGGAAGATGCTCTGATTACCATGTGAGTTTGGTTGGAAGCGTTGAACCCTTTGGTCTCGGGCCGCATGTATATATATTGGCAATGTCTTTAAGTACAAGAAGAGATCAGGAGAAGAAAAGGAGATAGAGATAGATTACAGTTTGAATGAAAATATCTCTATCCTATACATATTCTAGCACACTAGTCTTGCCAGCTTTTGTGCGTGTAAGCAGACTAATCAAATCAGGTGGAGGTAGCAGCAAAGTGTGGTAGAGGTTAAAATCAATGCATGATGTAGATTCCTTATTGTAAATATCCATACTGTTTCTACAAAGTTGGTCAAACTTTACAAAGTTTGACTTTAGTAAAAGCTAATATGCTGAGTGAATATAAATGGAGGGAGTATGGAGCCTTCGTATTTCTCATGCATGCTCAATATTAAAGCAAGGATAGAAAGAGGAATCCACTATTAGAAGATGCAGGGGCGGAGCCAGGATTTGAACATGAGGGGGGCGAGAAACCAATGCTTAGAATGAAAGAAATATCATGACGTGTTTAGTCTCGTAATAACGTTGAGGACAAAGCATAAGAAATATTCATAGACCTATAAAATGAAGTTACATATCTATTAGCTTAAACTCAGCTCTACGACCACCAGTGTCGAACAAATTGATTATCTCATCAGATGTGATCTTTGCAGCTATTTCCTTCTCAATATAGACGACCATGTAATGCCAAAGAAAGTCATCTCCCATTCTGTTTCGAAGACGTGTCTTGATTAGTTTCATAGCTGAAAAAGCTCGCTCGGTTGTCGCGGTTGACACCGGAAGAGTTATGACCAACCGTAGTAATCTATCAACCATTGAGTACGTAGCAGCTTTACCTGTATTTAATAATCAAGGAGTCAAATAAGCAAAAGTTATGAACAACTACAGTAGTCTATCAATCATTCAACCATTGAGTATGTAGCAACTTTACCTGTTTTAAATAATCCAATAGTCAAATCAGCAAGTGAAGGCGAACTCTTTAGCTCCGGATGGTTGCAAACATCAAGTTGGAAATGGGGAAGTTGAGACTCCAAATGAGCTCGTTCTTGACTAGAAAAGTCAGTAGGATAAAAAAATTCCACTAATGTGCATATATTAGACACGTCAAATGAGTCATGCCGTGGATCCAAAGATGCACAAAGTGTCAAAAGCTCTGTGTTTTGAACACCGAAACAATCATTTAGCTCAACCAATTGCTGATCTATGGCAACATTGAACACATCTGCTTTGTAGTGATGTAATGTAGTAGTGTTATCATGTTTGTTGCGAGACTTTGTTACATCTACATACCTACAAATCACATCATATATTAGTAAATATGATAAATAATATTCTATATTATATGAACAAGAAAATATATGTTACCTGCTATTCAGATCAGGGATGTCAATCTCATGCTTCAAACAAAAAGATTGAACCTCCTGAAGAAGGGGATCCCAACCATCTTCTCTCAGCTTACCAAGTAGCACCTTTGTGGTTGAGACCAAATCTAATGCATTCAGAATATCTAGTGACTTCTTTTGGAGTGTTTGACATAAAACATCAATGATTTTCATGATTTTCTCCATTAGATGTAAAATGAACACAAAATCAAATGACATAATTATTTTTAGGGCTCCTACGGCATCTCCTCTAGAATATTTCGAGGCTGCACGGTCATTTGCTATACTCCTTAGGACCTCAACTGTAGCGCCAAACATCTTCTGTAAACTCTGAATTAACTTGAAGTGGGAACTCCATCTAGTGTCACCAGGTCTTTGTAAAGTTCCTATCTGATTTTGCCCTTTTCCTGTATCGAGTTCTCCCAATTCAATTTCGTGTGCAATCTCCGCAACTTTATTTGCTAACAACTCATCATTACGTTTAGTGATGCGCTAACAACATTTATAATGAAATTTGCATTTTGGAAAAAGTTATGCACATCATGTACCTCCCTTGACGCGGCAACAAGCGCTAACTGTAACTGATGAGCCATGCAATGCACATAATATGCATAAGGGCAGTCATTCAGAATTAGAGCCTTCAATCCATTCCATTCACCTCTCATATTACTTGCCCCGTCATAGCCTTGTCCTCTAATGTCTTGGACATTCAAATTATTATCAGAAAAGACTTTGCAAATTGCCTTCTTGAGAGTCAAAGCAGTAGTGTCAGTGACATGAATTACATCAAGAAAACGCTCCTGTATGAACCCCTCGGTGCTCGGGAATCGAAGAACCAATGCCATTTGCTCTTTCTTTGATTCATCTCGTGCTTTGTCTACCATTATGCAGAACTTGCTAGTACCAATTTCATCTCTAATTTTTTCCTTAACTCTACTAGAAAGTAATGTGAGGATTTCTAGTTGCACTGTATGGGAGGTGTACTTCGCATTCCTTGGAGCATTTCCCAAAACAACCGCATTCACCTCTTTGCTATAAGAAGCCAAGAACCTCACCAGATGAAGAAACTTACCCTGACTACTTGATCCCGGAGATTCGTCATGGCCTCTATAAGCACAAGCTTGGAATGTTAACCATCTGATGAAATCAACAAGAAAAAAGGTCATAACTTTCTTTAATGTACATTATAAAATATTTGAATTCTCAAAACAGAAAAGTTTGCTTACTTGATGCAATCAATTGTAACTTTAAGCCTTAGCCTTGCATCTACGACCTTTTTTGCACACACTTTCACCATTGACTTGTGAATGTGAGTCAAACTATTTTTCAGATTATCATGACACCGCTGAGAAAAGTTATGAGCGGAGTTGGAATCTTTGCCCATGTGAGTTAAGAAAGCACATTCGTTTCCATCATTCACCTTCTTCCAATTATTAAATCCCTTGACTGTGAATGCATCAGAGCCACACCTTCCACTTGGCTTTTTTGTGAAGAGAAAACAAGGTAGGCAGTATGCACGATGTGTTTCCATCGAATACTCAAGCCAAGGAAAAGAATTGAAATAACTGTATTGAAATCGATGACGATTTTTTCCTGGTTTATTATATGGATATTCTCTCATGTATGGTTGATAAGCTACCTTCAAAATATAGAAGCGGCATGCTTCTTCTTGCTCATCATGAGGGAGTTCCCAAATTTGCTGGCGCATACCGGGGTCCCTTACATATTTTGTGCTTTCAATTTTACCTTCTCCTGCTGCAACTTCTTTCGGTGCCACAACCTGTTGCTCATCAGTTTGCATATCAACAGGAATATCATTTGTTTGGTTATCTGCAACAGGTTGCTCCTCAGATGGAATCACATTTTCGGCACCAGTAGTGTTGGAGCTTGAAGTTGACCCAACTGGCGTGAAAAAGGAATTTATCCCCCTAGTTGTTGCTGCTTTTCGGTTCCTCATTGACTACTATATAAAGGAAAACCATGATTAATAGATTAATTCACTATTCTGTAGACAACACTAACACACCAGATTAGGATAGTAGGATTTTAATTCATAATAACTGATAGCTACAAGTACGTAGTGGTACCTTCCTCTATCTGATATTCCTTTCTCGCTGCAAAACTCTGATGTAATGAAGCCTCCTTCTCTCCTCCAGTACTCCCTCCTTAGTCCTTCCACACTGGACACACAACGGACAAAGACGACAGATCAGCGCAGCCGATAGGGTAGGGGCGGCGGCGGCGTGGTGACTGGTGAGCGCCTTACCTGAGCGGGAGCGGCAGCCGGGCAGCCGGCGGCTGGGCGGCAGCGGCAAACAATGCCCTAGTGCAGGACACGATCAATGGATGGATTGATCGCAAGGCCGCATGGATGGATTGACAATGAGTCAATGAGTCAATGACATGGGCTATTGGGCTTTCGGTCTAGAATAGTTATTATATTAGTACTCATATGGGCTAATTTCTCTAAATAATCTTATATGGGCTAATGATGTGATTATCTCCGGCCAATTAGCGCATATACAGTATACTACTGCCTACTAGAAATCGTTGGGGGGCGAGCGATTGAAAGGGGTCTAGCCCCTGCTCGCCGGAAAAAAATTATATGAGACCAGGTCTCATATAATTCGGGAGAGACCCACCATGATGGATGACACGTGGCATTCATAAATCGAAAAACATCTAATCCCCCCTGATTTCAGGTGGGGGTGGGGAAGATGCTTTGTGATTTGTGAATGCCACGTGTCATCCATCAGGGTGGGTCTCACCCGAATTATATGAGACCTGGTCTCATATAATTGCCAATACGAGCTTCTACCAACTCGTGTTACTTTTACAGTTAAAAATGAATGGTGAGCTATAGTATGAAAAACTTGTGTGACTTTTTATCCTGCCAAACCGAATGGAATATGTTTCCAAAGCCCTAAAAAGGTAGCACCCCAATTCGTGGTGCGGCGTCGGACTGCATCTCGCTCGCGTTGCATCCCTCCAAACTGCAAAGCTCCTTTCTTTCTCGGGGCAGCTAAAACTCCAAAGCTTCTACGGCGACGCAGTGCGCACGCAACCCACATTCGACTAATTAATCCAGTCACGTGGTACATGTGGATGCAAGTACGTACCGGTAGAGCAAAAGATTTCAAATTGAAGAATTTTGGTAGTACTATAATCTGCTGTCATTATCGACTGAATGCAAGTGACCTTTATTATCTACTCCTTCTGTTCCTAAATATAAGTTTTTTTAGAGATGTCAATATAGACTACATATGTATGTATATAATACGGATAGCTTCATGCATTTTGAAGTGTAGATTCATGCATTTTGCTTCGTATGTAGTTCATATTGAAATCTCTAAAAAGTCTTATATTTAGAAACGAAGGGAGTATACTAGTAGTAGTAGAATTTTTCACTTGATTAATTTGTCCAAATAATACGGATACGTATCACATACACCATCCTGTACGGCAATTAGTTACCAGCAGTAGTGTTTTTCAACACGCGAGAGTTAACTCATAGAGCAACCATCGAAAGCTCCGCCAGAATTATTGCCTCTTCTGGTTGTTACTTTTTCAAACCTGTCAAAAATATCAAAGCCCGGTCTGAACTCTGAACACTGATGCAAGAATCGGAAAAGTCAACCAGACTTACACCCGAAGTTACTGCTGCACATTCTTTTTCTTTCTATTTGCACCCTACGCGTTGATCATATGGACATTGACGAGTTTTTCTTCTGCCCACGGATTTTGTTCTGTGGTGTGGAATGTGAAATGAACGGGCGATCGCTAGAAATTCTTGTTTTGGAGTCGCAATTTTTCTACGATATGGTATGGAACATTGGGGAAAAAAAAACTTGGCACCCGTCCTTGATCGAGTTTGTTAAGCGGTGTGAACAGACACCACCATATTTCTTTTTGCAAGATACCACCATGTTGTTGCAACTATGGGTGTCTCCAATTTGGTTATCCAGGATAAAGTTGTATTCATGTTGCTCAATGGCCTCAATGATGGTTTTGCAACTGCATTCAAAGACAGAGATGAGGGGTGAGCACGGGCATTAGAACTCCTGTTTGCTGATAAGTTTGTTATATCCACTCCCTCATAAAGTTTACAATACTAAACCAGGCAACTGGCGCTTCTCAAGATCAAAAGTTGGCCCCGTCCTTGATCGAGTTTGTTAAGTCTGTGTTGGTAGATAAGTTGGTCGATCGAGGGTGTACTATTTGTTTGTGGACAAGTATCTATTGTGTGGGTTTCCTATAGTTACCTAATAACTCTCTTCTACTTATTTAGTATAGTGAGGTCTTTGGACAACTGTTTCAAAAAATATTCTACTAAATAATATTGACTATACATGGTTAGCTCTTACTGGAGTCCAAAACAATATTGACTATACATGGTTAGCTCTTACTGGAGTCCAAACTTTGCCTCGGAGATTGGATCTAGGTGGACGGGACACATGGCAGTGTGATGACCGTCGATGATAGCATGGCGTGCCCAAAAAAGAAGCTGTTAGTGACGAGCCAAAAGGCTGGAACTCATGCGGCCTGCTTTGGCGCGTCCAACTAAATCCTTAGTGAACTGCTAATTGACGCACCGAATTGCGACTACGCACGGGAGCAACTAGTCTATCGGCGCACAAAACTCCAAATTGTGATGACACACACAAAACCAGTCTGATAGATTAAACATGTGATCTAAACCATTTAGCTCACTTCCAGGTGAAAGCTCTGGGAGGGAGGAGGGGAGGCAAGTTAATTGACAAGTAACTTGACCGGATCCACATGTAACTTTTTCTTGCTTGGTGCAAAGTCAAAGAGGCGGTGCCTAGCCTAGCTCACAGCCACACCTTTTTCTATGAGTTTGTAGACAAAATCTGTACGAAATCCTCGTGGTCGGTGAATAGTCACGCGATGAAACTAGCTAGGCAGGGGCAATGAACCTAGCTAGGAGAGAGAGATAGTAGTTGCGCCAATCCAGGAGATCACCAGTGAGTTGGCATCGACATCCATAGCTTTAACGAGCGGACTCCACTGCTACAAGAGAGCAGTCATTTTGAACAAGCAATCAGAGGGCCGAATAGGGAAAATAAGTTCAACGGTAAACTTGTTACAATTTTTCCATAAATACCGAGAAAGCACAGGAAAAGGAAACCAAAAAACACGGATAAATTGCCTCGATTGATTAGCGAAAAGTAGGAACAGATCGGGAAAATTGATTGGATTCTAGTCAGCATTCAGCCACGATCAAATGCAACTCCAAGCGAGTTTATCTACAACACATCTAAATAGGATGTGCATTGTGTTTTCGTTCTCTCCATAAAGAGAACATGTCGCCATAGAATTGCCATTGTGTTTTAAATTTTTATCACTAGCTGGGAGACGATACATGATTGCCTACCAAAGAATATTTTGATCTTAAGCGGGATATGTGCATCACATACACCATTTAATCAATTGGAGTGTTGCCCCTACGCAACGATTGGAGTAAAGGGACTTAACAGAGCACTTGCCAGAGGACGAGTGAGGACAAAGGAGCTGATCAGAAGCCTTTGAGAGGTTTAGGAACATGGCAATGAGCTCTTCCCAGTTCGCCACCTCTACGGGAGACAAGGATCGGTGGAAACCAAAATCCCAGTTATTAGCAGCTACCTTTGAAATGGAGATCTTGTTAGGGTTGGATAGCAACAATGCGCTGCACAAATTCACCTACACGGCAAATATGCACACTACACAGCCCCCTTTGCTTGGATGAACTTTGAGGACAGCTTCAACCAACAAGTAAGCAGTGGAATAACACAAACAACATGCACAAGTGACACAGGATTTAACGTGGAAAAACCTCCTCAACTTGAGGAGTAAAAAACCACGGCTGTGGACCGACCGGTCCACGCAACTTCACTATGAGAATGATGAGTACAAAGTCTTCTCTAGAACCTCTAGAGAGATTTACAACACACTCTCCACGTTGCCAACCGGCAGCAGCAACAACAGCCACAAGAGGCAAGATTTCAGCAAAACAGAGTTTACACAGCTTCTGTACCCTCCAGTGTTTTGCAAACTGCTCTTAAACCGCTGAACCAAACAACGCCAAATTTGGCAGACAAGTAGACACATGAGTTCCTGAGATCCCCTCCAAATTTCAGCTCAATCGGACATCGTTTGCCTACCCAAACTGTTCGTCTCCCAAAACTACTCTGTTCTGAAACTGCAGCAGTCAGAACTAACAAAACCACTCTCAAATCTGAGGCTTCGCTGACCCAATCCTCAAACCAGCTAACCAAATCGAAGTACTTAAAGTAAGGAACAAGCTCACCAAGTTTGGGGTCGATCCAACCACGTTTGAGCCTCCAATCACCAGCTTGAACACTGTCTAGTCAGATGCAGGAAATCTGGACAGAACCTCTGCTTCTTCTTCTTCCTCTCTCTCGGGTTGTGTTTTCTCTTGTGTGCTCTCTCTCTCACTCTCACGAATGGAAGCCACCACCAGCAAGGGGTTGAGTGGCTAGGGTTTTCTTCTTGCTTCACTTCCCTTAGAAGCGCCCTCAACCGTTGGATGCAGCGAAGACCAACGGCTGACATGTGTTGGACTTATGGGCTGATGTTGGGCTGCCAACACACCTCCATGTGGAGGGACTTAGCCCAACAAACTCCCCCTTCCGACATCATGGAGGGTCTTACTGCCTTCCGGCAGCCATGCCAGCGAGCCGGCAGCATACTTCGAGCTTCTTCCTTGTCACCACTTTAGTCAACATATCAGCCCCATTGTCATCGGTGTGGACCTTCTCAAGTTGCATTTTCTTGGAATACAACACATCTCGAATACAATGATAACGGACTTCTATATGCTTAGACCTTGAATGAAAACTTGCATTCTTACTCAAATGGATAGCACTTTGGTTGTCACAAAACAACACATACTTGTCTTGCTTAAAACCAAGCTCACAAACCAACCGTTTCAACCACAATAGCTCTTTGCTCGCCTCTGTTACAGCAATGAATTCAGCTTCAGTTGTATTCAATGTCACACACTTCTGCAGCCTGCTTTGCCATGACACCGCTCCCCCTGCATAGGTAACCAAGTAACCTGAAGTAGACTTCCTTCTGTCAACATCTCCAGCCATGTCAGAATCTGAAAAAGCAATCAGCTTTGCCTCACCATCACCAAAGCAAAGTTTCAGATTTGTGCTGCCCCGGAGATATCTCAAAATCCACTTCACGGCTTCCCAATGAGGTCTTCCTGGATTGGACATAAATCTTCTCACAGTACTAACCGCATGAGCAATGTCAGGCCTTGTACACAGCATAGCATACATCAAACTCCCAACCGCAGAAGCATAAGGAACATGATGCATTTCCTTTTTCTGCTCATCAGTGGTAGGACATTGCTTTTTGCTCAACTTGAAATGGGCTATTAGTGGACAACTCACAACTTTAGCATTTTTCATCCTGAACTTCTGAAGTACCTTCTCAATATACTTCTCTTGAGACAAGTACAACTTGTTGCAATTTCTGTCTCGCTCAATTCTCATTCCGAGAATGTTCTTTGCTGGACCTAAGTCTTTCATAGCAAAACATTTTCTCAACTCCTTTTTCAACTTAGCAATCCTAGAGACATTCTTGCCAACAATCAAGATATCATCAACATAGAGCAATAATATGATGAAATCATCACCTGAGAGCCTCTGAATAAACACACAATGGTCTGAGCTACACTTCTTGTAGCCTTGCTCCCCCATGACAGTTTCAAACTTCATGTACCATTGTCTTGGTGCTTGTTTCAGGCCATAGAGACTTTTCTTCAGCTTGCACACATAGTCTTCTTTGCCTTTCACAAGAAACCCCTCAGGTTGCTCCATGTATATTTCTTCCTCCAACTCACCATGAAGGAATGCAGTCTTCACATCCATTTGCTCAACCTCCAAGTTGAGACTTGCTGCCATGCCAAGGATTACTCTTATGGATGTCATCTTCACAACCGGAGAAAAGATCTCATCATAGTCAATGCCTTTCCTCTGGCTGAATCCTTTTACAACTAGCCTGGCTTTGTACCTTGGATGTGATGTGTGCTCTTCTTGCTTGATTCTGTAGACCCACTTGTTCTTCAAATTTTTTTTGCCCTTGGGCAACTTCACCAACTCATAAGTGTGATTCTTATGCAAGGAATCCATCTCTTCTTGCATAGCCTTTTTCCACTCCTTCTTGTGCAAATCTTCCATTGCATCTGCAAAGCATTCAGGTTCTGGACCGTCATATAATAACACCACGTATTGATCTGAGGGATACCTGCTGGAAGGAATTCGACCCCTGTTGGATCTTCTGAGTGGAGCAGCTGGTGGACTTTCTGGTGTTGGTGCTTCCTGCTGATCCGGATCATCAACTTCAGCATCATACTCTTGTTGCTGCTGCTGGGGAGCATCTTCTTCACCTGCACCACCATGTACATCATCTTGTACATCTTCTGCATCTACTTCAACTTGCACAGGAGCTGGAGCTGCAGGAACTGGGTCAGAATCAATCATGTCTTGCTGCTGCTAAGGAGGAACCCGCCACTTTGTCTTCACAATATCCTCAATTGTTTGGTCTTCAACAAACACAACATCACGGCTTCTCACAACTTTCCTTGCTATAGGGTCAAATAGCTTGTAGCCAAACTCATCACCACCATAACCAAGAAAAATACACAGTTGTGTCTTCGAATCAAGCTTTGACCTTTCATCTTGAGGAATATGAACAAAGGCCTTGCACCCAAAAACCTTCAGGTGGTCATATGAGACGTCCTTGTCACACCAAACCCTATTAGGAACATCTCCCTGCAAAGGATAACTTGGTGAGAGATTAATAAGATAAACTGCAGTCATCAAAGCCTCACCCTAAAAGTGTTTGCGTAGCTTTGCACTTGACAACAAGCATCTAACTCTCTCCACAATTGTCCTGTTCATCCTCTCAGCAAGACCATTCAGCTGTGGTGTCTTCGAGGGAGTAAATTGATGCCTAATACCTTGCTGCTTGCAATATGCATCAAATGGCCCAATGTACTCTCCTCCATTATCAATGCGAATGCACTTGATCTTCTTCTCAGTTTCTCTCTCAACCGAGGCTTGGAATTGCTTGAATACACCTAGTACTTGATCATTGGTCCTCAAAGTGAAGGCCCAAACTTTCCTGGAAAAGTCATCAATAAAAGTCACAAAGTACTTAGCACCACCAAGAGATCTTACCGACATTTTGCAAACATCGGAATGTATCAAGTCCAGCTTCTCGGGCTTCTTGTGGGGAGGTAGAGTCTTGAAGGCAACTCGGTGTTGCTTCCCTGCAAGACAATCTGAACATTTCTTGATGTGAACTCCTTTCACACCCTTCAACAATTTTTTCTTCACTAGCATTGTCATCCCCTTCTCACTCATGTGCCCAAGTCTCTTGTGCCATAAAGCACAATGACCATCCTTCTCTAGTGCATTGATAGAAGCACTAAAGAGCTTAGCATGAACATGATACAAAACTGAGACCATTTTACCTCTTGCAACAATCATGTTGCCTTTGGTGAGCTTGTACTGCCCTTTTTCAAAACTGCTCAAGTAATCATCTCCATCAAGCAAACCAACCGACATAATATTGAGACGAAGTGCCTCAACATGCCTCATAGATTTGAGGACTAACCTTGTACCATTTGCGGTCTCCAAATGCACATCTCCTTTTCCAATGATGGCTGCTCTATCATTGTTCCCCATCTTCACAACACCAAAATCACCTGATATATAGTTAGTGAAGAGCTCTCTGCAAGATGTAGCATGAATGGTAGCACCGCTGTCCGGTATCCAAATCATCTCGTCACCATCCACAAGGTTGACGGTTTCATCAGAAACAACAGTGATCCTTTCCTCAACAGTGGAACCAAATCTGCCCTCATTTTCTTCATGCATAACAAGCATGATGTCCTCTTCTACTGCAGTAACTCGGTTGCCCTCTGTGTCACTATCACTGTCAACTTGCTTCTGATCTTGTTTCTTCTTTTTCTTTTTGTCTTTCTTCCACTTGTCACATTGCCACTTAATGTGGCCCTTCTGATGGCAGTGATGGCATTCATAATTAGCATACTTACTTTTTGATTTGCTCCTACCTCTTTCTGCCCCTTTACCTGGACCTCTGTTCTTGCTTCTCCCCCTAGACTGAGTGACTAGCACCTCTGAATGTGAGGAAGAAGTGGCTTCAGCCACCTTTCTGGACTCTTCATTTAGTACCCTGGTTTTCACAAGATTCCAAGTGACAACTCCATTAGGTGCTGAATTGCAAACCGTGACCTTAAAGGTCTCCCAGCTATCCGGTGATGAGCCTAGTAGCAGCAAAGCTCTCACTTCATCTTCAAATGTTATTACCATTGAAGAAAGCTGATTTATAATTCCTTGGAATGTGTTCACATGATCTGCAATTAGAGTGCCCTCTTTGTACCTCGAGCACATCAATTGTTTGATCAAGAACATCTTGTTTGTACCTTCTTTCCAGGAAAACAACTCTTCCAATTTCTTCAATAAGGTGCGTGCATGTGTCTCATCAATGATATGGTTCAAAACAATGTCATCGACCCATTGCCGAATAAACCCACAAGCTTGGCGATGAAATACCTTCCACTCACCTTCCTCAACGCCCTCCGGCATCTCAGTGGAGAACATTGGCTTCCAGTATTCTTTCACATACAACAAGTCCTCCATCTTGCCCTTCCATGCTTGATAATTTGTACCATTCAAAGATATCATCCTGCTGGTATTCACTTCCATCTTTCACCACAAGAACTCAGCAATTTGCACAAGCAAAACCAAGGCTCTGATACCACTTGTTGGGGCTGGACAGCAACAATGCGCTGCACAAATTCACCTACATGGCAAATATGCACACTACACAGCCCCCTTTGCTTGGATGAACTTTGAGGACAGCTTCAACCAACAAGTTGTTGGGGAACGTTGCAGAAAATTAAAATTTTTCCTACGGTTTCACCAAGATCCATCTATGAGTTCATCTAAGCAACGAGTCATGGGAGAGAGTTTGCATCTACATACCACTTGTAGATTGCGTGCGGAAGCTTGCAAGGTGATGATGGAGTCGTACTCGACGTGATTCAGATCACCGATGTCCAAGTGCTGAACGGACAGCACCTCCGCGTTCAACACACGTGACGGACGGAGACGTCTCCTCCTTCTTGATCCAGCAAGGGGAAGGAGAGGTTGAGAAGCTTCGCTCCAACGGCAAAGACGACGACGTGGTGGTGTTGGTGCAGAAGATCTCGGCTGGGCTTCGCCAAGCGCTTACGGAGGAGGAGAGGTGTTGGGAGGGAGGGCTGCGCCTTGGAGATTGGAACAGCAGCCCCTTCCTCCCCCTTTATATAGGCACCACAGGGGTGGCCCCCTGAGATCCAATCTCCGGGGGGCGGCCAAGGGGTGGAGTGCCCCTGCCGGTGGGCGCCCCACCCCTAGGGTTTCAACCCTAGGCGCGGGGGTGGGCCTAGGGGCGCACCAGCCCCTGTGGGCTGGTTCCTTCCCCTTTGGCCCATGGGGCCCTCCGGATAGGTGGCCCCACCGGTGGACCCGGGACCCTTCCGGTGGTCCGTGATTTTACGGAGACCCAAACTTTCCCGATGGCGAAACACCACTTCCTATATATTATTCTTTACCTCCGGACCTCCCGGAACTCCTCGTGACGTCCGGGATCTCATCCGGGACTCCGAACAACATTCGGTAGTCACATACTTGACTTCCTACTAACCCTAGCGTCACCGAACCTTAAGTGTGTAGACCCTACGGGTTCGGGAGACACGCAGACATGACCGAGACGACTCTCGGGCAATAACCAACAGCGGGGTCTGGATACCCATGTTGGCTCCCACATGCTCCTCGATGATTTCATCGGTTGAACCACGATGTCGAGGATTCGATCAAACCCTGTATGCAATTCCCTTTGTCAGCCGGTACGTTACTTGCACGAGACTCGATCGTCGGTATCCCAATACCTTGTTCAGTCTTGTTACCGGCAAGTCACTTTACTCGTACCGTAATGCATGATCCCGTGGCCAACACCTTGGTCAACTTGAGCTCATTATGATGATGCATTACCGAGTGGGCCCAGAGATACCTCTCTGTCATACGGAGTGACAAATCCCAGTCTCGATCCATGTCAACCCAACAGATACTTTCGGAGATACCTGTAATGCACCTTTATAGTCACCCAGTTACGTTGTGACGTTTGATACACCCAAGGTACTCCTACGGTAACCGGGAGTTACACGATCTCATGGTCGAAGGAAGAGATACTTGACATTGGCAAAGCTTCTAGAAAACGAACTACACGACCTTTTATGCTATGCTTAGGATTGGGTCTTGTCCATCACATCATTCTCCTAATGATGTGATCCCGTTATCAACGACATCCAATGTCCATAGTCAGGAAACCGTGACTATCTATTGATCACAACGAGCTAGTCAACTAGAGGCTCACTAGGGACACATTGGGTCTAAGTGTTCACACGTGTATTACGATTTCCGGATAATACAGTTATACCATGAACAAAAGACAATTATCATGAACATTGAAATATAATAATACTTTTATTATTGCCTTTAGGGCATATTTCCAACACAAGTAAGCAGCGGAATAACACAAACAACATGCACAAGTGACACAGGATTTAATGTGGAAAAACCTCCTCAACTTGAGGAGTAAAAAACCACGGTTGTGGACCTACCGGTCCATGCAACTTCACTATGAGAATGATGAGTACAAAGTCTTCTCTAGAATATGTAGAGAGATTTACAACACACTCTCCAGGTTGCCAATCGGTAATAGCAACAACAGCCACAAGAGGCAAGATTTCAGCAAAGCAGAGTTTACACAGCTTCTGTACCCTCCAATGTTTTGCAAACTGCTCTTAAACCGCTGAACCAAACAACGCCAAATTTGGCAGACAAGTAGACACATGAGTTCCTGAGATCCCCTCCAAATTTCAGCTCAATCGGACATCGTTTGCCTACCCAAACTGTTCGTCTCCCAAAACTACTCTGTTCTGAAACTGCAGCAGTCAGAGCTAACAAAACCACTCTCAAATCTGATGCTCCACTGACCCAATCCTCAAACCAGCTAACCAAATCGAAGTACTTAAAGTAAGGAACAAGCTCACCAAGTTTGGGGTCGATCCAACCACGTTTGAGCCTCCAATCACCAGCTTGAACACTGTCTAGTCAGATGCAGCAAATCTGGACAGAACCTCTGCTTCTTCTTCTTCCTCTCTCTCAGGTTGTGTTTTCTCTTGTGTGATCTCTCTCTCACTCTCACGAATGGCAGCCACCACCAGCAAGGGGTGGAGTGGCTAGGGTTTTCTTCTTGCTTCACTTCCCTTGGAAGCGCTCTCAACCCTTGGATGCAGCGAAGATCAACGGCTGACATGTGTTGGACTTATGGGCTGATGTTGGGCTGCCAACACACCTCCATGTGGAGGGGCTTAGCCCAACAGATCTTTCGGATAGAGTAATAGAAAAACATAACCGGGAAGGAGATCCTAAGGGGGGTCACCCTCCTGCCTCCGGTCTAACCAAAAGCCAACCATGGCCACCAAACTAGCCTCAAATTTGACCAAAGAACAAAATTCATCACAAACGTTCACCAAAGATTTCCAGAATTTGGATTCTGGACCCTCCCGTAGGGTTGGCATTCAAGGGATCCACATCAGAAAAATACTTGGACATTTGGAGTTTAAGCCATAACACTTGAGGCGAATCATGGTGAATGTGCCTGATGGATTCATGTACCTAGGATAGGGTCATAGACCTGATCTAAGTGCCCTACCCAAGGACACCTATATAAGAGATCACCTTCCAGTCGACCTACGAGGAACCCACTCGACTGGATTGAAGGACTCGACCATGAAGACTCACTCGACCATGAAGACTCACTCGACCACCAGAAGGTCAGAAGGCACTCTGCACTGCAACGGCCTGTAATTGAATAGACTTTATGGTAGTTAAGACACTATAAGTGGGACGTTACCAGTAACGCCCCAGACTTAATGTACTTTAAACCCTTCATTACGTGGGCTGGCAGGGGTCCTGGCGCACTCTATATAAGCCACCCCCCTCCACAGGTAGAAGGGTTTGCACCCCTGTAACACATACACACATATTCCACTCGACCGCCTCAGGGCTCCGAGACGTAGGGCTTTTACTTCCTCCGAGAAGGGCCTGAACTCGTACATCGCTTGTGTTTACAACCTCTCCATAGCTAGGACCTTGCCTCTCCATACCTACCCCCCACTCTACTGTCAGACTTAGAACCACGATAGTTGGCGCCCACCGTGGGGCAGGTGTTTTAGCGATTTGTGGAGAAGTTGCTGTATTTCCGAGTACTTTCATCATGATGACTGCTGGAGTTTTGGTCGAGGGGCGCGAGATCAGTCTCGGCGCTCTCACCTTCGTCGCCGACGACTCCGCGTGGCTCCAGGAGGCTCCACTCGACGTCGATGCGCTCCCCGTCTGCGGTGCGACGCATTTTCGCGCATGTGTCCGCGGCGTTCTGCTGCGGCAACCGTCGACCCCGTATCGGTCGACTCCCCTATCGGCCACCCGTCCGGTCTCCCACCAGCGCAAGCGCTCTGGTCGGTCGAGGCTCCAACGGTGGGTGAAGCATGCGGTGGCTCGCCAGACGGCCACCGCCCAGGTCGTGGCAATTGAGCCCGACGAATCTCTCTACGGCCTGTTCGATCTGCCGACTGGCTCCGTAGAGACTGCATCCGAGTGTGATAGCAGTGATCCGGCGGCGGAAATTCTCATGGTCGACGGACCCCGCAGTCCTCCTGGCTTCGCTCATGGAGGCGGAGTAGGCGGTGGAGGCGACCCCGCACAAAACCACGAAGAGTACCAGCCCGAGACACTCGACTCTCTGCAGAGAGAAGAGCTTCGCCGCAGAACATGGATGCCTGGATACTCCCATCGCGGGAGAAACCCCGAGGCCAGCGTTGGAGGAGGCACGTTTGGCCAAATCTGGCTGAACGCGCTCGTCTGAGAACCTCCAGCGAGCACTCGACGAAAGCCGCGCAACGAAGTTCCCGACGCCAATCGACGCCAACTCTTTCCGCCGACTCGGTATATCGAACCCCAATCCGAACTTAGCAGCCGCAACCCGTATAGCGAGTCCATCCAGCCCTCTCGGTCGGAGGTCGGCAGAGGTTTGATGCAGACGAGAGATTTGCTCCGGCAGCAGGAGACCAAAACTCAGCCGTGTCGCGATCGCAACAGAATTCACGATCGATCCGTCGCTGCGAATACAGCCGGTCGGCTCACAGCCCCAGATCGCCTCCAGCGGCGGGAAGGGCGCGACAACCGGCGAGATCGATCGGAGACAGACACGACCGAGATGACAGGCGTCGAGTGCCCGCTTCCCCTCCGAGGGATGGGTCTTACGCTCCTTGGCGACAGGATGACAAAGCGTCGATTCGGTCTTGGCGAAGAGCTCCAACGACCCTGTGGAACCAGAGCTTCGACGCGCGATCCATTATCGTGCAAGGCTTGGTCGACCGAACAAAGCCCATCGAGGTGGACCGAGAGATGCGCCCACGAGCGATCGAGTGCATGTTTACGTCCAGAGTGTTTTAGCGAGGGCTATCGAGCCGCAGATGATTCCCCCAATTTCAGGTTGGCAACAGGAGTCAGCAAGTTCACTGGTGAGTCCAAGCCTGAAACCTGGCTTGAAGATTACCGAGTGGCTGTTCAGATTGGTGGTGGGAATGATGAGGTGGCCATGAAGCATTTGCCCCTCATGCTGGAAGGTTCAGCCAGAGCGTGGTTGAATCAGTTACCTCCTAGCAGTATTTACACTTGGGAAGATTTGTCCCGAGTGTTCGTCAGAACTTTTGAAGGAACTTGCAAGCGACCAGCTGGTTTGACAGAGCTGCAAGTCTGTGTGCAGAAGACCAATGAGACTCTCCGAGAGTACATTCAGAGGTGGATCACTCTGCACCATACTGTGGAAAATGTGTCTGATCATCAAGCAGTTTGCGCCTTCAAAGATGGCGTCAAGAACAGAGAATTGAGTCTGAAGTTTGGTCGAACCGGAGACATGACCCTGAGTCGAATGATGGAGATTGCTACTGGCACGCATGTGGCGAGGAAGAGGACCGACTCGAGCGGCAAGTACAAGCCAAGTCGATCGGAGAAGGGAAATTTCAGTCGGAAGCGAGCGGAAGCCGAGCCAGCAGCTCTGGAGAAGCC
Source organism: Aegilops speltoides (assembly GCA_021437245.1). Taxonomy (NCBI): domain Eukaryota; kingdom Viridiplantae; phylum Streptophyta; class Magnoliopsida; order Poales; family Poaceae; genus Aegilops; species Aegilops speltoides. The sequence continues at coordinate 523,879,852 of CM038147.1, forward strand.
ACGGCCGTGACTCGTGGAAAGTTCAAGGGGAAGCCAAAAGGATCCTGGAATCCTAAGAAAGTAAAGGACAAAGAAGGAAACGACGTGATGGATATGCCGTGTCACATCCACACGAAGAAAGATGAAGAGGGCAACATCATTTACCCAAAGCACACCACTCGCCAAGGGTCGACTCCTGATCCAGCGGTTTAGGAAAACAGTCTAAGGACAAGGAGAAGGAGTCGACAAGGCGAAGACAAAGAGGACGGTGAGGAAGGATATCCGCATGTCAACTCCACCCTGATGATCTTCGCAGATGTGGAAAGCAAGAGTCGACTGAAAGTCATTAACCGAGAGGTGAACATGGTTGCCCCAGCAAAACCAAGTTATCTGAGATGGTCCCAAACACCCATCACATTTGACCAATTTGATCACCCGATTCATATTGCCACCCCTGGGAGGCAAGCTTTGGTGGTCGATCCAGTTGTCGAAGGTACTTGACTGACGAAAGTGCTGATGGACAGTGGTAGTGGGCTGAACTTGTTGTATGCAGACACACTGAAAGGAATGGGCATCCCGATGTCCCGATTGAGCAACCAGTAACATGAGTTTCCACGGAGTCATACCAGGGAAGAAAGCTGAGTCACTCGGCCAAATAGCTCTGGACGTGGTTTTTGGTGACTCAAAGCATTTTCGCAAGGAAAAGTTGACCTTTGAGGTTGTGGATTTTCAGAGTGCGTACCACGCCATTTTGGGGAGGACAGCCTATGCACAGTTCATGGCTCGACCGTGTTATGTGTACCTCAAACTGAAAATGCCAGGTCCCAAAGGAGTGATCACCATCATCGGCGATCGAAAAAGGCGTAAGAGTGCTTTCGAAGGGCTCAAGATTGCCGATTCCCAGGTGACAGCGGTCGAGTTCGAAGAGTACAAGCAAAACGCAGATCCGAGTGATTTGTTGCGATCTAAGAAACCCGCTACAGAATCTGCATTTCAGTCGTCTGGTGAGACAAAGCCTGTTCACATTCACCCGACTGACCCCAATGCAGCCCCGACCCACATCTCCACAACACTCGACCCGAAATAGGAAGAAGCGCTCATCCAGTTCCTCCGTGAGAACTGGGACATTTTTGCATGGAAGCCAGCCGACATGCCGTGTGTTCCTGGGGATGGCTGAGCATCGCCTCAGAGTCGACAAATCAGCAAAACCAGTCAAAGAGCATCTTCGGCGGTCCGCCGTCCAGAAGAGAAAAGCTATTGGTGAGGAAGTGGCTCGACTGTTGGCGGCAGGATTTATCCAAGATATATACCACTCCGAGTGGCTCGCTAATGTCGTCATGGTGCCCAAGAAGGACAAGTCACTCCGCATGTGCATTGACTTCAAGCACATCAATCGGGCCTGCCCGAAAGATCATTTTCCTCTCCCTCGCGTAGATCAAATTGTTGACTTGACCGCGGGATGTGAGAGATTGTCTTTTCTAGACGCATATTCCGGGTATCATCGATCCGCTCAGATGGACCCGACGAAATAAAACAGCTTTCATCACTCCATTCGGGTGCTTCTGCTATATCACCATGCCATTCGGCCTCAAGAATGCCAGAGCCACATTTATGCGAATGATTCAGAAGTGTCTTCTCACTCAAATCAGTCGGAATGTGGAAGCGTATATGGATGATATCATCGTCAAGTCGCAAAAAGGTTCCGACCTGCTTGCTGACCTCGCCGAAACATTTGCCAACCTCCGAAGGTATGATATCAAGCTCAAGCCATCAAAGTGCACATTCGGAGTTCCTGGTGGAAAGTTACTCGGTTTTCTCGTTTCCGAACGAGGGATCGATGCTAATCCGGAGAAGATCGGCACTATTCTCCAAATGAAACGCCCTGTGCGAGTGCACAATGTCCAGAAGCTTACTGGATGCTTGGCCGCATTAAGTCGATTCATCTCACGACTCGGTGAAAAGGCATTGCCTCTTTACCGACTGATGAAGATGGCAGACAAGTTCGAGTGGACTCCAGAAGCTGATGCAGCGTTTGCCGAGCTAAAAGCTCTGCTCTCCACCCAGCCGGTGCTTGCTGCTCCAATCAGCAAAGAGCCTCTGTTGCTTTATATCGCAGCCACAGGACAAGTCGTCAGTACAGTGCTTACGGTCGAGCGGGAAGAGGAAGGAAAAGCCTTCAAAGTTCAGCGCCCAGTGTATTATTTGTCTGAAGTCTTGACTCCATCCAAGCAGAGATACCCTCACTATCAGAAGCTTGTATATGGGATATACATGACCACAAAGAAGGTTGCTCATTATTTCTCTGATCATTCTATCACAGTCGTCAGCGACGCTCCACTATCAGAGATTCTGCACAACAGAGATGCAACCGGTCGAGTGGGCAAATAGGCGATTGAACTTCTTCCCCTTGATATCAAGTTTGAGGCAAAGAAAGCCATTAAGTCCCAGGCAATAGCAGATTTCCTCGCCGAGTGGATTGAACAACAGCAGCCGACTGAAGTTCACTCGGAGCACTGGACCATGTTCTTTGATGGCTCTAAGATGCTGAATGGTTCTAGTGTTGGGGTTGTTCTGGTTTCTCCCAGAGGAGATAAGCTTAGGTATGTGCTCCAGATTCACTTTGATTCCTCCAACAATGAGGCAGAGTATGAGGCCCTTTTATATGGATTGCGCATGGCCATCTCACTCGGCGTCCGTCGCCTGATGGTCTATGGCGATTCAGACTTAGTGGTCAATCGGTGATGAAGGAGTGGGGCGTGAGAAGCCCAAAGAATGACTGGATACTGCAATGCAAAGAGGAAGCTGGAAAAGAAGTTCGAGGGTTAGAGCTCCATCACATCCCCGATCGAAAAATCAGCAGCAGATGATCCGCAAAGATAGGTTCCAAAAGAGAAGCCATTCCGAGTGGTGTGTTTTTGGAACATATACACACTCCGTCAGTCAAAGAAGATCCTTTCACAGAAGAAGCTCCGCAGCCCAAGAATGCCACAGATCCGACTAAAGTTGAGGTCCCAGCTGTGGTCGACTTGGTCATGGAGGTTTTAGTGGTCACTCCCGACTGGACAATTCCCTATATCGCGTATATCCTGAGAAAAGAGCTCCCAGAGGATGAGGAAGAGGCTCGGCAGATCGTCCGTCGATCCAAAGCCTTTACCGTTATCAAAGGAGAGCTGTATAGAGAAAGCCCGACTGGAGTTGGTCAAAAATGCATAACACCAGAAGAAGGTCGAATCATTCTCAATGATATCCACTCGGGAACCTGTGGTCACCATGCGTCCTCTCGGACCATTGTAGCCAAAGCATACCGAGCCGGATTTTACTGGCCGAGGGCGAATGAGATGGCGAAGGAAATAGTGGACAAGTGCGAAGGATGTCAGTTCTACTCCAATATGTCACACAAGCATGCGTCAGCTTTGAAGACCATTCCACTCGTCTGGCCATTCACAGTATGGGGGTTGGACATGGTCGGTCCCTTGAGAACAGGTCGAAGGGGTTTCACGCATGTACTGGTAGCAGTCGACAAGTTCACCAAGTGGATTGAGGCTAAACCAATCAAGAATCTTGACGCCGGTACTGCTGTTACCTTCATCAGAGAGCTGACGTTCAGATATGGAGTCCCGCACAGCATCATTACGGATAATGGGTCTAACTTTGACTCGGAAGAATTCAGGGATTTCTGCAACTCTCAAGGCACACGAGTCGACTACGCTTCAGTCGCCCATCCACAGTCGAATGGACAAGCGGAACGAGCCAATGGCTTAATCCTCAAAGGTTTGAAGCCCCGACTGATGCGTGATCTCAAGCATGCAGCTGGAGCATGGGTCGACGAACTCCCTTTGGTGCTTTGGGGGTTGAGGACCACACCCAATCGGTCGACCGGAAGAACTCCATTCTTCTTGGTCTATGGAGCTGAAGCAGTCTTGCCGAGTGATCTTCTTCACAATGCTCCTCGAGTTGAACTCTACAATGAAGCAGAAGCTGAGCAAGCGCGTCAGGACGCAGTCGACCTCCTAGAGGAAGAAAGGGAGATGGCTCTGATCCGATCGACCATCTACCAACAGGACTTGCGTCGCTTTCACGCCAGAAATGTGAGAGGTCGAGCATTCCAGGAAGGAGATCTAGTTCTCCGAGTGGATCAGCAGAAACAGCATAAGCTCGCTCCTTCTTGGGAAGGACCCTTCATCGTCACCAAGGTTCTCCACAATGGGGCATACCGTCTTTACAACGTCGAACACAATATCGACGAGCCCCGAGCTTGGAATGCGGATCTGCTCCGCCCATTTTACACCTAAAGTTTTTCACTCGGATGAGTTGTAATAAAGTACTTCTGTAGTTCATGGATTTCAAAATAATAGTGCCATAATTCCTTCATAATTTTCGTCACTTTTTATTTTTGTCCAGTAAAATTTTCCCCCAGTGGATGGCTTAGCCGCGAATCCGTTTCGCCTAAGTTTGTACAAATCCTACCGACTGGTAAGCCAGACTTCCACTCGGAGGCTTAGCCGCGAATCCGTTTCGCCTAAGTTACAAAAATCCAACCGAGTGGTAAGCCAGACTTCCACTCGGGGGCTTAGCTGCAGCCCAGTGCTCGCCTAAGTTATAAAAATCCTACCGAGTGGTAAGCCAGACTTCCACTCGGGGGCTTAGCTGCAGCCCAGTGCTCGCCTAAGTTATTAAAATCCTACCGAGTGGTAAGCCAGACTTCCACTCGGGGGCTTAGCTGCAGCCCAGTGCTCGCCTAAGTTATTAAAATCCTACCGAGTGGTAAGCCAGACTTCCACTCGGAGGCTTAGCTGCAGTCCAAGTACTCGCCTAAGTTATAAAAAATCCTACCGAGTGGTAAGCCAGACTTCCACTCGGAGGCTTAGCTGCAGTCCAAGTACTCGCCTAAGTACAACGTACGCTTGCAAGGAGGACGAGGTGCAGGTCGACTGCGACCCTCTCCTCTGAGCTACGCCATAAGTACAATGTGTGTGCTCACAAGGAGGATGAGGTGCAGGTTGACTGCGACCCTCTCCTCTGAGCTACGCCATAAGTATAATGTGTGCTCACAAGGAGGACGAGGTGCAGGTCGACTGCGACCCTCTCCTCTGAGCTACGCCATAAGTATAATGTGTGCTCGCAAGGAGGACGAGGTGCAGGTCGACTGCGACCCTCTCCTCTGAGCTTCGCCACAAATACAACGTGAAAATCCTACTGAGTGAAGAGCAAACCTCTCACTCGGGGGCTTAGCTGCAGCCCAGCGCTCGCCTAAGATATAAAATCCTACCGATTGAAGAGCAAACCTCTCACTCGGAGGCTTAGCTGCAGTCCAAGTACTCGCCTAAGTTATAAAAATCCTACCGAGTGAAGAGCAAACCTCTCACTCGGGGGCTTAGCTGCAGCCCAGCGCTCGCCTAAGTTATAAAAATCCTACCGAGTGAAGAGCAAACCTCTCACTCGGGGGCTTAGCTGCAGCCCAGTGCTCGCCTAAGTCATAAAAATCCTACCGAGTGAAGAGCAAACCTCTCACTCGGGGGCTTAGCTGCAGCCCAGCGCTCGCCTAAGTTATAAAAATCCTACCGAGTGACGAGCAAACCTCTCACTCGGAGGCTTAGCTGCGGCTCAATGCTCGCCTAAGGAATAAGTCGACTGCAGAAAGCACCTTGCTGTGAACCTGCAAAGGACAATTCGAGCCAAAAGCAATCATATCCAAACATCAAATCCAAGTTTTGGTCGATACCTAAAGGAACCGAGAGTGCTCAAAAAGCCCATTAAGGTTTATCGATTCTGAGCCCACTCGGCATACCGAGGCAAATTTAAAGTGTCGGGCTTAAAGGAAGTTTTTAACCCCTCCTATGGAGGGATGGAAGGAGCAACGAACTCATCAAGGTCGATTCCGTCTGCGATCCGGGTAGCAGCAGCGATGAAGGTTTCCATGAAGGACCTGAAGTCGTGTTTTTGGTGTTAGCCACTCGGAGAGCCGCCACTTGTCTTCTCGCGTCTTTGCGGTGGAATCGGGCCGCACACGAGCAACATCAGCACCGCAACGAGCCGAGGACTTCTTCCACTCTTGCACTCGGTCGGGGGCGGCGTTCGATCGAGCCATCAGCGACTCGAGGTCATTCAGAGTGTCGCCTGGCGAGGCGTCGAGTCGATGCGGGACGTAGCAACCTTCAGCCTTGCAAGGTAGTCCACGACAGCTGCAACACGGGACTCCAGTCTGAAGACATTCATAGCAATATCATCATTCACTGGAGAATTGACGGGGTCAAGGTTTGGTTCCAGCTGGCTAGTCTCTTCTTCAAAGTTTCGACAGAATTCTGCAAGGACAAAACGCCGAGTCAAGACAGTGGTCGAATGGAAGAATCACAGTTGAAAATGTTGGTCGAGTGTAAAAGGTTACCTTCGAGCATAAGGAACAATTTCTGGGCAAGACCACCCAGGAAGGCTTCCAGGTCCTTCTTCTTCCCAGTCAACTGGTTGATCTTCTCGGTCAGAGTAGTCTTGTCAGTTTTCAGTCGGTCAACTTCCTTATTGGCAATCGCCAGAGCAGCTTTCAGATTGGTATTTTCCTGTTCAAGCTTGGTGACTGAAGCTAACTTCTCGTCAGCAAGCTTGGTCTTCTCAGCTAGCTCAAGGTCTTTCTTCTTCTGGGCTTCCTTCACCTTGCCTGCAAGTTATAGCAAAGTCAGATTTTGAAACAAATGAAGGGAAAAAGGAGTCGTCGAGGTCTCACCGAACATACCTTTGGTCTCCTCCTTCGCCTTCGTCAGATTCTCCTGCACCAGCTTCAGGTCCAGCTCCAGCTGAATGTGCTTCTGCTCCAGCTCGGTATAGCGAGCCGCAAGGTCACAGGATTTCTACGAAGAACCAATCGACAAAATATCAAAGATAATTCACTTCCGAGTGGATAAGAGAAAATCACAAGTTTCTAAGACTAGAGCCGAATGCAAGCATTCGACCGTAGTCTCGGGGACTACACCCAGTGGGTGCACTCAGCGTGCCCCCACTAGTTCTATTCAAGACAGAGTCGACCAGTCGACCCACAAAAAAAAATTCTCTTCAGACTATAATCGACTGCCAGCAGTCGACCATAGTCTCGGGGACTACACCCAGTGGGTGCACTCAGCGTGCCCCCACCGGTTTCGGAAATCCATTTGTTTTAGTCGAATGACAGAAAGACTTTACTTATAAAGCCTAAGGCCGACTGCCAGCAGTCGACCTTAGCCTTGGGGACTACACTCAGCGGGTGCACTCAGCGTGCCCCCGCTAACACGGAGTTTTAATCAACACACCTAGTGGGTGACTGCTATGAATTCCAGAAAGAAAAATTTTGATAGCATATCCTAACAGAACAGGCGGTGGTCGACTGACCTGAACGTTGCTTTGAAGGGCGGAGCTGGCGTCGTAAGCTGCTTGGCTCGCATCCCGGATGGTCTTCATCTGCTCCATCATAGCCCCTGCTTGGCATATCGCTTCCTTGGCAGCGCTGGCTTGGTCCTCTGGGACGTGGTGCTTCGTGAAGAGAGAAGGTTGTGCGGCACTCGACGAAGTGGGATGAGCACTCGTCAACGGCACCGCGAAAGACACGGTGTGTCGAGTGGTGTTCTCCCCCTCAGTGTTCAGAGTTTCAGGCACCGTCACATCCTGAGCCACCCGGCCGGCAGATGCTTTCCTGCTCCTTCTGTGCTTCAGCGGTTCCTCATCCTCATCATCATCAGGAAGAGTGATAACAACATTGGATGGAGCTGCAGAAAAGAATCAGAATCAGAGATCACGAATCAGTCGACTAAAAAACGGAATTGAGAGTATAGTACCAGGGTTTGAGGTTGCTGCGTCCTCCATCTCATGGTCGTTATCCTTGCCTGAGGTCTCAGAAGTAGCAGCACTACAGCCCCAAAGAATCAGTCGGTTAACTCAAGCATCAACCAGAGACAAAGCTTACACGAAACAAGAAGACTTGAGCAGTATGTTTACCCTGATATGGTGGGGATGGACACCTTCATCTTCGGCGGGAGCTTGGTTGGTTTTGACGGAGCCACCTTCGACTGCTTCGGCGCCTTCTCAGTCGGCGCCGGAGAAGTGGTTCGAGGGCGTTTGGTCGACTGCGCGGCAGTCGCAACCCCCTTGCCACGTTCAGTCGCAGGGTCATGGACAAGCTTTGACCGCCTTTCTGAGCGCGGTGGTGCAACCTCCTCCTCCTCCTCTTCTTCGTCCTCATCATCATCGTCGTCATCGTCATCATCCTCGGCAGCGTCTGAATCCCATTCCTCAATCGACCAATTTGCAGAACATACGGAAACAAATACGACAAGTATACAATGGAAGCAAGAGCAGAAGTACCTTGTCTGGAACGCTGTGATGGTCGAGTGGAGGAATCCTCCTGGATCCACGGGGATTGTCCTTTTTCCCAGTGACCGCGGCCATCCACCTTTCCACCGTGGCGTCGTCGACTGCTTCCGGGTGGACCCGAGTCTCGTCTTCAGTTCCGCAGTACAACCACATGCAATGGCTCCGGAACTGAAGAGGCTGGATACGTCGCCGAAGGAAAACTTCCAAAAGGTCCATGCCAATAACACCGTCCCGAACCAACTGCACCACGCGATCCATCAACATCTTCACGTCAGCTCTCTCCTTCGGAATCACCTTCAGAGAGGAGGGCTTGTTCACTCGGTCCATGGTGAATTGCGGGAGTCCACTCGACTGTCCCGGCGTCGACTCATTCTTGCAGTAGAACCAGGTCGACTGCCAGCCCCTGACCAACTCGGGAAACGTCATGGCTGGGAAGGTGCTCTTATTCCTCACTTGAATCCCCAGGCCCCCGCACATTTGGACAACTTGGGTTTTCTCATCGCCTGGACTCGCTTTCTTCACGGTCTGAGAGCGACACGTGAAGATGTGCTTGAACAAGGCCCAGTGCGGTCGACAGCCCAGGAAATTCTCACACATGGATACAAACGCAGCAAGATACGCGATGGAGTTTGGGGTGAAGTGGTGGAGTTGGGCTCCAAAGAAGTTCAAAAAACCACGAAAGAAAACACTTGGTGGCAGAGAAAATCCGCGATCGACATGAGTGGCCAGGAGCACGCACTCACCCTCTTCCGGCTGGGGTTGCCACTCTTTCCCTGGAAGCCTTGCGGCGCCGTGGGCGGTCAGCCCGTCGTCGGCCATGTCGAGGAGGTCCTTCTCCCTGATGGTCGACTGGATCCAATCTCCCTGGACCCAGCCCTTCGGCAGGCGAGATCTAGACGAAGACCCGCCGTGGCTGGTGGATCTCCCCTTCGCCTTCTCCGCCGCTGACGCCTTCTTTGCACGCTCCAGCACCGCCGTCTTATCCTTGACCATGGCTGCCGGCGAGATGCGCGAAGAGGAGCTTTGCGGAGGTGAAAGCGGTTGCGTTGGGCGGAGACGAGGAGAGCAGAGAAGAAAGAATGGAGCACTGTTCAGAAAACCCTCGCTGGTCGCATTTATAACGTCCCTTCCGAGTGGGTGACAGGTGGACCCGGTCAATCTAATCATATCCCGAAACAGTTGCATTGACGTGATACGTGGCGGAAAAGGCGGCGCGGGGATCGAGGCGTCTATGTCCTATCCCTTCCGAACGCCAAGATCCGCCCGCTTGCAAGGCTTCCCCAAATTTCGTATCACGTGGAATCCGCGAACGGCAGATCAGTCTGTCAGACGCAAGATCTCCTGCGATCCGTCGCTCGGGAACCGGCGAAGTCCGAAAAGGCACTCGACGAAAGACAAGAATGGATCGAGTCGACTGAAGAAAAGTTGCTCGTTATCAACAAAGAAGATCTTGATCCAGAACGACGCATAGCCAGTATGCAAAAGTCGATCAGAAACAGCATCAACTCCTTCCTCACTCAAGCCTGATTCCATTCGGGGGCTAATGATGGATTCATGTACCTAGGGTAGGGTCATAGACCTGATCTAAGTGCCCTACCCAAGGACACCTATATAAGAGATCACCTTCCAGTCGACCTACGAGGAACCCACTCGACTGGATTGAAGGACTCGACCATGAAGACTCACTCGACCATGAAGACTCACTCGACCACCAGAAGGTCAGAAGGCACTCTGCACTGCAACGGCCTGTAATTGAATAGACTTTATGGTAGTTAAGACACTTTATGTGGGGCGTTACGATGCGCCTGCACTTAATGTACTTTAAACCCTTCATTACGTAATGGCAGGGTCTGGCGCACTCTATATAAGCCACCCCCTCCACAGTGTAAGGGTTCGCACCTGTAACACATACACACATAATCCACTCGACCGCCTCGGGGCTCATAGACGAGGGCTTCACTAGTAGAAAACCACCAATCAGTCCCGGTTCAGAGGGCCTTTAGTCGGTTCGGGAACCGGACTAATGGGTCGTTACTAATACCTCAACCCATTAGTCCCGGTTCAAACACGAACCGGGACCAATGAGCCTCCACGTGGCCCCAGGCGCCGAGCCCAGTCGGGGCCTTTGGTCCCGGTTGGTGGCTCAACCGGGACCAAAAGGCGCCCACGTGTCTGCATTCCAAAGGGCCTGGTTTTTGTTTTTTTTTGAAAGGAGGGGGTTGGGGGTTTTGGGGGTTAATTTAGGTGTTTCATTAGCTAGCTAATTAATAGAGAGAAGTGTCCTCTCTTAATTATGTCCGTGCTTGCTCGACGCCACGTAGTAAATATACATAAGTGATCGAGAGAACCATTCATCATGAATTTCGTCATGCATACCGAGAGAAGTGATCGATCGACCTCTCCTTCTATGAGAGATTGGTCGAACAACAAGTTTTACTGGCTACATACATGTACAATCTATATAAGATCTCTTAATTACAAACCACTAGCATTTGAATTCAAGTTCCACATGGTATTCTCCGCTTTATCGATGACGTGATCAAGAAAGAATCCCGCCAATTCCTCTTGAATTGCTTTCATGCGATCTGGTGGTAGGAGTTCATCCGCATCTGCCAAGTCTAATTAATTTGAAGAAGGGGGTTAATTAATACATATATATGAATGAAACTCAACAGAAATGATGGTGTAATAAAATGAAATTGCGAATATTATTGCTTACGCACTTCATATTGTCTTCTAGAGTAGCCCCGCTTGTTTTTCAATGTCGCGTTGTGGATGAACTCGCACACGTAGTATCCACGTAAATCATTCCCTTCCTCCCGCCACAAGCACTTTACGAGAAATAGAGGTCAATCAAACTGATAATGAAGCATTATATAAATGGCATTGATGAAAGTATAGCTATAGAATCAACGGAGATGCGCCCAAGAGTACTTACTTTCGGGTATGTATATCGCAGCTCCTTCGGCAGTCCCGGAGCTTGTGCGGTGAACTGTTTCCAAACCCTGCAAGACAAAGAAAATATTTGTTATTACTTGAGATATCAAGAAATGAATAAAAAGTTGCCGATATGGTGCGATAATGATCGATTGAACTTACTTGCTGAGCATGTCACCATGTCCGCATAGGTGCTGGGATCTTTCCGTCTCGAGTCTAAGACGGTTACTAGTCCATGCTCAAGCTTAATCTCCGTAAGAATATAGTGGTACCTACACGCCAAGCATAACTCATCAATTACATTAACCTCGCCGAGTAATAAGGAAAACCGAATATGCACACGACAAAGAACACTCACGGGCCGTGGTAAGGAAAGAGTATGGTATCTTTGTTTTGATTTTTGATCAATGATTGTAGCAAGTTGTCCTCGGCCTCTTGGTAGCTTTTTTTAACTAGAAAAACATCTATGATATTTGTGTTAATGAACCCAATATCATAGATTTCATTTTTTTGCACTCGACGATCTTCAATCTGCATAATATATTGAGGATAATTAATTATAAATACATGCAATGAAAGAGCCGAGCTATATATACGACTAATGATGAAATAGTACTTACAGCAGTAGCAAAAGACCATTAATTTATCGAGGGCCTTTTGATTGAAGAACTCAAGAACTCCTCAAATGGAATAGACAACAGATCATTTGAAACGAGGTCGTGCTCCTCTTTAATATTCAGATACAAAGTGTTCATCCCCTCAGACTCTCTGCAGGTTTTCATGTACCAACTGTGGAATCTTCGCATCATTGTTGTCAGAGACTTTTCATCTTTGACGAGAGGCTTCCGTATCAGATCTAAATAAGTCCACCTCCATGAAATCGGAAGTGCATCGTCAGGCAGGTAATCTCCAAGATTGCCATAACCGGCCACCGTGCCCGGAGGATTAGACACATTCAGCGGGGGGCACGATTGCTGTGCTTGTTCGCCGAGCTGGGCAATTTTTTTCCCCTTTGCCCGTTGTTCTTTTGACCTTTTATCCCTGACAGTAGTTCCCGACCGCTTGGCTTGGAGATATGTCTGCTCGAGAATGCTCATAGTTGGTTCTCGGCGGAGACTTTGGTGGTTTCCTCAGGGCATCGAGAGTGCGCTTTGCTTTCACCGGATCGACCTTCTCCTCCGGAGGTGGATGTATCTTTGCTTTAACCCCTTCAAAGAACTCCTTCACTTGGGTCTGCACGATCGTATCGTTTTCCTCCTTGCTCCTCTCATACGGTAACTTCTCTACAGGCTTTAGAGGTGGACCGTATCTGTATTGCCTCTCTCTTCTTGTGCTGCTAGACGCCGGAGCAGACGGAGCGGCGGCGTCTGCCTTCCTTCGTGCTTGCTTACGAGGCGGAGGAGAAGGACTACGACGCGTCGGAGCAGCCGGGCGGGCGGGTCTCTTCCGCCCTTGTCTGGCGAGGCGGAGAAGGAGGAGGCGGAGTGCCGCCACGCCGGAGAAGGGGCGGAGTGCCGCCACGCGTGCCTGATCTTCACTCACGGAGGAGGAGGCGGTGGAGGCGGAGTGCCGCCATGCGTGCCTGATCGTCACTCGCGGAGGAGGAGGCGGTGGAGGAGGCGGAGTGCCTGACTCACGGATGAGGAGGAGGAGGCGGAGGCGTCCAGATTCGAAGGTCGATGAGCTCCTTCCGCCATAGGCATGGAGTCTTCAAAGCGTAACCCAGCCTAGTCTCCCTTCACCGGTAGGGTGCTCAAGCCGAGGTCCTCAAATCCTCCGTTATTTCATCAACCATCACCTTAGCAAATCCTTCCGAATCGGTGGCGGTGATAAGTTGTGCGGGTCCACTAGGATAAACTTGGCCAACAGCCGCCTTGACCTTCAAATTCATGCATCGCGCCATAATGTGGCAATTTTGAGACTCGTGATACCATCCACGGATAGCTGGCGAGAGCCGTCAAGACATGCTCCGGCTGAAGCAGCTCGGTGGAAGCAACGCTGCTTCTGCTGAGATGGCGGGGTAGCCGGGGAAGCTTCGCATGTCGTTTGTTGCGATCTGCTTCTTCGCTCCTCTTCTCGATCCTCTAGCCCCATTACCCTTCCAAGCAGCGCCTGCATTTGGTCATGCTCCACTTTCTTCCTCCTCTCATGGGTTTTGTAACCCCTGCGTCCGGAAAACCAACCTTCCACGGAAGCGAGCCTGGCGTGCCTCGTGTCCGTCCGAGGTGCTCGGATTTCAAAGGGCCATTGTGAGCTCGTCCTTCTCCTGTTTGGAAGGAACGTCCCTCGCTGCGCAAAGATCAATATATTGTCGAAGTTTCTTGACTGGTGTTTGCAGTTGCTCGTTCGTCCATCGACATCGCCTGTTAGGTCCAAGGTTCCGCCAGCCCAAGAACCAAGTCCGCAACGCCTCGCCAGCGATCGCCTCTCGGTTCGATCCCTTTTCAAGCAGATCATGCTCAGCCTTGGACCACTTAGGCGGGCTTTGAGGTAGCCACCGACCCGTGCGATGGTGAAGCGCCTTCTTCGCAGCATTTTTCTTGTTTGTCTCCGACATCTTCTTACTCTTTTCCGATGTCTTGTGGGCCACAAATGCGGGCGATGATCTTTGATCTTCTCATATTTGCCGATGAATTCTGGTGTCTCTTTTTCTCGACAAACTGGTTCAGCTCTTTCCTCCACCTCCTCATTAGGCCAGCCATCTTCTTAAGAGCACAAGACTTGATTAATTGCTCTTTAACTGCTTCTCCGGATCCTCCTCTGGCGGTAGGGTGAAATTTGCCTTCAGCTCATTCCAAAGATCTTCTTTCGCATATCATTGACATAAGACACCTCGGCGTCTTCATCCTTAGCGAGCTTATACCATTGCTGGATGCTGATCGATCCTTTCCTAACAAGAACCCCGCGACCGAGCGAAAAATGCCTTCTTTGTCCGGATGGGTTCAATCGGTTCGCCGTCGGCGCGATTTCTATGATCTCAAACTTTTCATCCGAGCTCAACTTTTCTTTCGGCCTCGCCTCCGCATCAAGTTGTGCTCCATCCGAGGGCTAGAAATTATAAGGAAGAAAGACGACAGACTTAATATGTGTACATATACCAAAACAATGGATGCATCAATTAACTTGTCAAGACGGGCTTAACTAATATATATATACCTGGCGGACTCGGTTCGGTGACTCGCTCGCACGGTCTCCTTCGCCTTGTACCTCCATTGTGTCACCGGAGCCATCATGAACATAGTCCTCCTCTTGTACCGCATTAATGAGTCGAAGCCATCATAATCATAGCCCTCTTCTTCATCCATCCGATCAACGGTGTCGATGAGAAATGACGCAACATCATCACTTCCATTTGCGATTATTTCCCCAACATCGCTTCGCTTTCTTCGTCTCGAGTGCTCCATAGTTTACGCAAATATTGACAACATGTCAATTATTATTCAACATCGCTTTCTCTCTAGGGTTTGGGTGTCCTCGAGAGTTTTGGTCGAGCGAGAGGGCCGAGGGGGCTGCTGCAGTTGTATCTAGAGGGGGTTAATTATATCGACAACGACGCGACATACATATACATATCGGGGAGGGGGTATCGGCTCGTGTTTAAGTTTCTTCTTTCTCCTTTCCTTTCTTTCTTCTTCTCCTCTTCTTTTCTTCTTCTCCCTCGAGAAGGAAAATAATTAAGAAAAGGAAGAAAAGAGGAAGAAGGAAGAAGGAAGAAGAAGAAGAAGTAAAGAAGAAAAAAAGGAGAAGAAGAAAGGAATAGAGGAGAAGAAGAAAAATAGAATTTCTCCTTTCTCCTCTATTCCTTTCTTCTTCTCCTCTTCTTTTCTTTTTTTTCCTCTTCTTATTTATTTCTCCTCTTCTTCCTCTCCTCTTTTCTCCTTTCTTCCTCTTCTTATTTTCCTTTTCCTCTCATTCTTTTAGTATTGCTTGTTTTAAAAAAATGTTCAAATAGAAAATTCCAAAAAAAAACAAAGGTTTTGCCTAATGCATTGTTCATATGAATATACCAACATTTGCATATTCTACAATACACATATATGAACAGAAAAAAACTAATAAAATGAAACATATACATAACATATATGAACATATACATACACATACACATATATGCATTATATGAACAGAAAAAAACTAATAAAATGAAACATATACATAACATATATGAACATATACATACACATACACATATATGCATTATATGAACAGAAAAAAAACTAATAAAATGAAACATATACATAAGATATATGAACATATACATACACATACACATATATGCATTATATGAACAGAAAAAAAACTAAAATAATAAAATGAAAAAAAAAAAAGAGCCTCAGGCGGTGATGCAGCGGCTCACAGCGATGGCGGAGCGCGGGCGAGGGCGACGGCGACGGCGACGGCGACGGGCGCGCGGCGCGAAGCGCGAGCGGCGGCGACAGCAGCGGAGCCACTCGCGGCGACAAGGCGGCAGCGCTCAAGGGCGATGACGGCGAAGGGGCTCGGGAGGACGGCGACGACGGGCGCGGCGACGGCGACGGCGGCGGCGACAGCGGGCGGCGGGCGGCGGCGGGGCAGCTCTGGCGGCGTCGATCGTTCGGCGTCGTCGGGGCAATGTGGCGATGAACGCAAAACGCAAAGTGCCACTTATATACAAGGCGCATTGGTCCCGGTTGGTGGCACCAACCGTGACTAATGCCACCTTTAGTCCCGGTTGGAGCCACCAACCGGGACCAAAGGCCTCAATTTCGGCAGCCCAAAGGGCGGGAAGCTGCGGCCTTTGGTCCCGGTTGGTGGCTCCAACCGGGACTAAAGCCTCTTTAGTCCCGGTTGGTGCCTCCAACCGGGACCAAAGGCCTCACGCCGCCTGCCGGGGCCAAAGTTTAGTCCCACTCGCTAGTTGAGAGGGAGCGCAGTGGTTTATAAGCCCCACCGCCGCTCCCTCTTGAACTCCTTTGAACTGCAGCTTATGGGCCTACTTGCTCCTTCGTTGCTGTTGGACCTTCGGGCCTTCTGCGGCCTGAATCTCGGCCCAAATAGGGATACCGATCGTATTCAGCCGTGGGCGCCCAAGAGGTGGCATTTTTTTTCTTGCTTTATTTAATTTATTTTGTTTCTACTTACAACAAAATACTTATTGTTGTTTTTTTTCTTTTGTTTTCTGCATTATTTATTTTCTTTTGTTTTTGCTCTATTTTTAAATCTTTTTGCTTCTAGTTTTAGGAAAATTATAAACTTTCTGTTAGTGCCATTACTAATTTTCAAATTTGAAAACACTTTTTTTTTTTCTTTCTTGCTTTATTTAATTTATTTTGTTTCTACTTACAACAAAATACTTATTGTTGTTTTTTTGTTTTGTTTTCTGCATTATTTATTTTCTTTTGTTTTTGCTCTATTTTTAAATCTTTTTGCTTCTAGTTTTAGTAAAATTATAAACTTTCTGTTAGTGCCATTACTAATTTTCAAATTTGAAAACACTTTTTTTTGTTTTCTTTCTTGCTTTATTTAATTTATTTTGTTTCTACTTACAACAAAATACTTATTGTTGTTTTTTTGTTTTGTTTTCTGCATTATTTATTTTCTTTTGTTTTTGCTCTATTTTTAAATCTTTTTGCTTCTAGTTTTAGGAAAATTATAAACTTTCTGTTAGTGCCATTACTAATTTTCAAATTTGAAAACACTTTTTTTTTTTTTTCTTGCTTTATTTAATTTATTTTGTTTCTACTTACAACAAAATACTTATTGTTGCTATTTTTAATTATTACGAGGGCGAACCATAAGACATTTCAAATGAACTCTGAAAAAGTTGAAAGTTGGCATGGTATATCATAAATTGCCCCACACATAGCATGTGCATGTACAAAACGAAAAATGGTATCATACTCATCGGCCATAATATAATGGTATCATAAACGAACAATAGTTGCGGAGAAAGTCTTCACTTTTTCTTCGCTTGTGTCATTTGCTTATTGCGCCGTAACCATGGATAATCTTCATCGCTTATCGTGATGTCAGGTCAGCCTTGACTTTAAAGGAGGAATTTCATGAAACTTTTCATAATCTTCGAGACATGTCTGCTTGTCCTCCACTCCCACGATGTCCCTTTTCCCCGAAAGAACTATGTGGCGCTTTGGCTCATCGTATGATGTATTTGCTTCCTTATCTTTTCTCTTTCTCGGTCCATCGACATGTCCTTCACATAGATAACCTGTGCCACATCATTGGCTAGGACGAACGGTTCGTCGGTGTACCCAAGATTTTTCAGATCCACTGTTGTCATTCCGCATCGTGGGTCTACACACTCCGCCTCTGACAGATTGACCCATTTGCACTTAAACAAAGGGACCTTAAAATCATGTCCGTAGTCAAGTTCCCATATGTCCACTATGTAACCATAATATGTGTCCTTTCCTCTCGGTTGTTGCATCAAAGCGACACCGCTGTTTTGGTTGGTGCTCTTTTGATCTTGGTCAATCGTAAAATGTATTCCCATTTATCTCGATCCTTTCCAAATCAATACGGTCAAAGATGGTCCCTCGATAACAAGTACAGCTCCTCACAAACAGTCTGTCACCTCGACACGTGCTTCCAACCAACTGCTGAAAGTCCCGATGTGTTCACATGTAATCCAATCGTCGACCGCCCGGTGTTTGAAGCGCAGATCGTTCTTGTGTTCATCGACATACGGGTCACCAAGGTAGAGTTCAGAGAACTGTAGTGGGCTTGAGACCAAGAATATCCGTCCCTCGCATATTATTGAGTCCTTTCCAAGCGTGTTTTTCCAAATAGTCTCCCCTCATACCGCGATTTAGGGAGACCTATCTTCTTATGGCCAGGAATGAAGTCAACACAAAACCCGATGACATCCTCTCGCTTGATGGCCCATGGAGATGCTTCCTTCGGCCTAGCGATTACGGACATATTTCTTTAGGACTCCCATGAACCTCTCAAAGGGGTACATATTGTGTAGAAATACGGGCCCGTAATGACAATCTCGTCAACTAGATGAACAAGAACGCAAGGCCATGATATTGAAGAAGGATGGTGGGAACACCAGCTCGAAACCGACAAGACATTGCACCACATCACTCCTTAGCCTTGGTATGGTTTCGGATCGATCACCTTCGAGATATTGCATTGAGGAATGCACATAGCTTCACAATGGCTAATCGGACGCTTTCGGTAGAAGCCCCTCAATGCAACCGGAAGCGCTTGCGCCATAATCACGTGGCGCTCATGAGACTTTAGGTTCGAAACTTTTTCTCGCCATATTTATTATTCCTTTATATTCGACGAAAGCCGGTCCGACCTTCATACTAAGCAGGCATTCAAAGAAGATTTCCTTCTCTTCTTTGGTAAGAGCATAGTGGCAGGACCTTCATACCGCTTTGGAGGCATGCCGCCTTTTTCGTGCAAACGCTGCGGGTCCTCTCGTGCCTCACCTGTATCTTTTGTCTTCCCATACACGCCCAAGAAGCCTAGCAGGTTCACGCAAAGGTTCTTCGTCACGCATCACGCCGATCAAGAGCGGACCTCTAGGTCTTTCCAGAGGGTAGGTCCCAAAATATAGATTTCTTCTTCCACATGGGTGCGTGTCCTCTCGGCGTCACTCGGAACAGCTAGTCCGCCGACCCTTTCCAAAGATTACGTGTAAATCATTGACCATAGCAAGTACGTGATCACCGGTGCGCATGGCGGCTTCTTCCGTGATCTGCCTCGCCTTTGAAATGCTTGCCTTTCTTTCGACATTGATGGTTGGTCCAAGAAATCGACGATGGCCCATGTACACATTCTTCCCGCAGCTTGCCGTATATACTATCGCTGTCAAGTAAACAGTGCGTGCATGCGTGGTATCCCTTGTTTGTCCGTCCCGAAGGTTACCGAGAGCGGGCCAATCGTTGATGGTCACGAACAGCAACGCCTTTAGGTTAAATTCTCCTGTTTGTGCTCATCCCACGACGTACACCGCTTCCATTCCACAGCTGTAAAAGTTCTTCAACTAATGGCCTTAGGTACACATCAATGTCATTGCCGGGTTGCTTAGGGCCTTGGATGAGAACTGCATCATAATGAACTTCCGCTTCATGCACATCCAAGGAGGAAGGTTATACATACATAGAGTCACGGGCCAGTGCTGTGATTGCTGCTCTGCTCCCGAAAGGATTAATGCCATCCGCGCTTAAAGCAAACCATACGCCCTTGGCTCACTTGCAAACTCATCCCAAGATTTCTCTCGATTTTTCTCCATGCGACCCGTCGTGGGTGCTCTCAACTTCCGCCTTTCTTACGGTCCTCACTGTGCCATCGCATCAACTTGGCATGCTCTCCGTTTCAACAGACGTTTCAACCGTGGTATTATAGGAGCATACCACATCACCTTCGCAGAACCCTCTTCCGGGGGCTCGCCGTCAACATCACCGTGGTCATCTCGTCGATCTTATACCGTAATGCACCGCATACCGGGCATGCATTCAGATCCTTGTACGCACCGCGTAGAGGATGCAATCATTAGGGCATGCATGTATCTTCGCACCTCCAATCCTAGAGGGCATACGACCTTCTTTGCTGCGTATGTACTGTCGGGCAATTCGTTATCCTTGGAAGCTTCTTCTTCAATATTTTAAGTAGCTTCTCAAATCCTTTATCGAGCACAAGATTCTCTCGCCTTCCATCGCAGCAATTCCAAAGACGGTACCTAGCTTTGTGTTGCCATCTTCGCAATTGGGGTACAACCCTTTTTGTGGTCCTCTAGCATGCGATCGAACTTCATCTTCTCTTTTGACTTTCGCATTGCGGCCCTTGCATCGACAATGACCCGGCGGAGATCATCATCATCGGGCACATCATCTGGTTCCTCTTGATCTTCAGCAGCTTCTCCGCAAGCATCATCGCACATCGTCTGGTTCCTCTTGATCTTCGAGCATCACCGTATTCAGGGGCACATAGTTGTCATCGTACTCTTCTTCTTCGCCGCCTTCCATCATAACCCCTATTTCTCCGTGCCTCGCCCAAACATTATAGTGTGGCATGAAACCCTTGTAAAGCGGTGTGTGTGCAGGATTTTCCGGTCGAGTAAGACTTCAGATTCCCACATATAGGGCATGGACAACACATAAAACCATTCTGCTTGTTTGCCTCAGCCACTTCGAGAAAATTATGCACGCCTTAATGTACTCGGAGGTGTGTCTTGAACCATACATCCATTGCGGTTCATCTGTGTGCATTATATATAATTATGTGTCAAAAATCATTAGAGAGATCATGAATAGATAATTAATTAAGTGACCAAATTAATAGAAGTTCATCATCACATTAAAACCAAAGTACATACATAGTTCTCATCTAACAACATAAAGCTCTGCAGAGCATCTAAATTAATTAAACCATACACTGAAACTATGTAAAACATTTCAATGCGAAACAAATGCGATCATAATCGCAACCAATGTAACAACCGATCCAACGACATAATGATACCAAGCCTCGGTATGAATGGCATATTTTCTAATCTTTCTAATCTTCAAGCGCATTGCATCCATCTTGATCTTGTGATCATCGATTTACATCCGCAACATGCAACTCCAATATCATCTTCTCCTCCTCAATTTTTCTAATTTTTTCCTTCAACAAATTGTTTTCTTCTTCAACTAAATTTAACCTCTCGACAATAGGGTCGGTTGGAATTTCCGTTCAACAACCTCCTAGATGAATAAAATCTATGTCACGTTGGTCGGCATAATTGTCATAAACAATAAATGAACCAATAGTTATGAAAAGATAATATATACCACATCCGAATCATAGATGTGACGAGGGCCGACGGGCGGATACCAAAACCATCGCACTATATAAGATGCAATAATAAAAGTAAGAAAATTATACAAGTATATATCTATCTAAACATACAAATAAGAATATTTTTCCTTTCGGAAAGAAGATAAGAACAAGAGGCTCACCACGGTGGTGCCGCCGATGAGATCGGTGCGGGTGATCGACGACGTTGAAGACGGGATGGGGCGTGACGGACCGCTAAACCTAGACAAATATGGAGGAAAATGGAGCTTGGCGGTCGAGCTTGGAGAGGAGAAACCTTAAGTAGTGTGGCTCGGGCATTCCATCGAACACCTTGTGTGCATATGAGGTGAGCTAGAGCACCACCAAGCCCTCTCCCTCGGCAGAAAAAACAGAGCAAAGTGCTCGCTCTTGCGCTGGGGTATATATAGGCACCACCATTGGTCCCGGTTGGTCGCACGAACCGACTAAGGGTTTCCTTTGGTCCCGTTCGTGCCACTAACCGGACGAATGGTTGTGGGCCAGAGGGGATCATTGGTCCCGTTCATCCCACCAACCGGGACCAAAGGTCCAGACGAACCGGGACCAATGGCCCACGTGGCCCGGCCGCCCTCGGGCTCACTTAACGGGTCCGATGTTTCCATTGGTCCCGGTTCGATTGAACCGACTAATGGGCTGGACCGCCTGACCATTGCCCCCTTTTCTACTAGTGCTTTTACTTCCTCCGAGAAGGGCCTGAACTCGTACATCGCTTGTGTTTACAACCTCTCCATAGCTAGGACCTTGCCTCTCCATACCTACCCCCCACTCTACTGTCAGACTTAGAACCACGACAGTGCCAACACCACTTCATGATTATACATTTGTTCATTAAGGAGGTTTTAATGATTCCCAACCCCCATAGGTTTTGGGTCTGCAAATGATTTTTCATTTAACCAATCAGTATTTCTTCTTGTTGTCTATCCTGTTACAGTAAAAAGCATTGTGATATTTGTCGAAACTACCATGATTAGTCGCAGAAAGGTGATAATATCGCATGTATAACCGCCAAGTAGCACCTGTAGATCCAACTTTAAGCTCAGTACGATGAAATTCAACTTCAAGCTCAATAATACTTGGTCAGAAAGGAACCAATCTTGGAATTAAGAAGATTAGCGATTCTGGCATGCTCAGCAGGGTGGCAAAGAGCAAAGGTGCGGCAGTTCGTCAACTAGACCAAAGGATTAGTCAACTGCCATAAAAGCAACCCGCATTTCTATTGATCTACCATACATCAATCGAAATATACATATTATGTACCTCTAGAAAAATGCAACTCTATATATTTACATAGCAGGTTATAGATAACACATCAGAGCCAAGAAGATGAGATGGCAAGATCGAGGTTCAGGTCAATGTTCAAATCAGCGGAAGCCTCAGGGCGGCGGTGGCCACTAGCCCCTTGACCCCTTGCCGGCACGACGGCCTCCTCAGTGGTCGTGCTCAAGATGTCAGTGTCACTACTCGCGACCTCCTCCTCCCACCAGCCAACCGATAGCGTCAGGTCACACCCCACCGCTGCCCGCTGCTGCTTCTGACACATCTTGCCATTAGCCTGATGTGACCAGCCAGTCGCCTACAACAACGTACATGGTTAATTAGCCATGTCAAGAAGATTAACATATGACAATCACTACCAATGTCTTTCTTCATTGCTATATTTGATGTCTTGACTGGCTCTTGACATTGCTAGTAGCACATTCTAGCTAGAAGCTTCATCTTTGTTTGAAAACATATATAGGACATGCATGTATAGTGGAAGGTAAGTAAGAAAGACAATTAATTTGAGTAATATTTGCTTCCTCTAGATTTGTTGATATGTTAACTTTTAATGGTTGGTTTGCGTATAAGTATAACTTAATTCATGCTTGTCTCTAGCTTTTTTATTGATAAATATGATTCATTACTATAGAAAAGAGATCAATTACACTTGATCTCCGCATCAACATGACGCCAAGAGCTAGTCAAGACATCAGGAATAGGGATGGCAATGGGTACCCATTACCCGCGTACCCGGTGGGTAGAAACCCTATTAAGGTAAGGGTATAGGACAAAAGATTACCCACAGGTATATAAATAGGAAAATATTAAACCCATCGGGTAGAATAGGTACGGGTATGGGATAGCGTAACCCATACCCGTGTACCCATAGACCCACATAAAATCTTTTTTTAGCACAACACAAAATTTATTAAGTGGGCATCCACTATTATCTTAGTTCACACGAGCATGTAAGCCTGTACATTTGCCTAAAAACACTATAGGCACGTAGATGAAATGATGGAAGGAATCCCATATATCACTCTTTCCCTCCGTGATTAACGTGATTGAATACGTGGTCATGTCCCATAATTGGGGAGACCGAGATTGATAACCTTCTCATGTCCTCGTTTCATCTCGTCTCCTTGCCTCCTCGTCCTCCGGCATTGCTACTCGCCGCCGCCAACAGCCGCTCCCTGCCTGGCTCCAGTTGGCTCGCCGTTGCCAGCGCCTCCAGTTGATCGGACGCCATGGATATTGTGAATGAGGACCATAGCTTACCTGAGGACGGTGACCGGGAGTAGGAAATGTAGCTCACGCTCTCGCGTACTGAGACACACGACGGCGACTACAAGGGCCAGGAGCATGGCACGACTACCTCGACCCCAATCCTAACCGGCTTCATAGGGTGCTGCCATTCGTCTCTGTCCTCCAGGAAAGGGCCAAGTCCCCGACTGGTGTAAAGTTCATTCACCTCCTGCTTCGGCATCCAAGGCGCAGCGTCGTCACAACACAACAACGTCAAGCCGGCTGCCCCGCCCTGTCCCGCTTAAACCATCGTCTACTACCACCAAGCACAACAACAAGATCAACGCTATTTTTACTTGGTGAGTTTCGATTTTGTGTATGCTTTCATGAATACTATCATTGATCTTGTAGTTTCTTTGTATAATAGATGATGTTATGCGTTCGTGCATATACAAGCATTGATTTTGCGTATACATGACGTATATAACTACTGTGATGAGTATGTTTTTTTATACAGATGATGTGTAGAGATGTTAAGATATACTGTATAAATTAGGATGATATGTTGTCGTTTATGACCATTTGTTGCTCTAGTTGATGTGTGCACACATGGGTATTTTTACCCATGGGTACCCATCTACCCTGTTGGGTGATGGGTATAGGGAAAAATGGTACCCGTTGACGGGTATGGGTAAGCTCACGGGGATGGGTAAGGGTATGGGGTAACTCCACCCGTACCCAAACCCGATGGGTGCCATCCCTAATCAGGAAAGATGTACAACAATAATCCTAGACGCACGGAAGAATACCTAAACGCTAATTAACCCCCCCCCCCCCTTATTTTCATGGGGGTGGGCCCTGCCTCCCTCCTAATCTCCTATCAAAAACTACCACCTAATTACAATCCTTGAATCCGTAAGAACCAGTCCGTGTGAGTACATTACTCGATGTACACAATCAAATTAACTAACGAAAACACTTTATGCTAAAAAAACTAACGAAGACACTTGATAATTACTACTAGTTCCCCCTACCTTCTCTGGTGTATTTAGCATGCCGGAGGAGTTCCATTGCAGCCGCCCTCTACTCTGCTCCCAGCTCCTGAAAACCTCCTCAATGGACGGTCTGCACAATGAGATAGCTAGCATGTTTAACAAACTCAATCATACAAACGTATAAAAATTAATTAAGAACGGAATTGATGATGCAATTATTGGTAGTACTCACATTTGGCACGGCGGTGACATCGAGTGGTGGCCGCGATGAAACACAGCGTAAGAGGGAATGTCGATCCTGTCTGAAGCCGACGTTGCCGTGATGTTCCCATCGATGCAGTGATCTTGACGACGATTCACTGATGCATGGGGTGGATTGCTGCTGCTGCTGCCGCTAGAGCTTGATCTGTACATCTGGAGATGGCTTTTGATGTGAGATATACTGACTCCCTTTGTGCCCATCAGCTGAAGAATTCGCTTTGGTGTTGCCTCTGCGCACACAAGATATGTGAAGAGAATTGATGTCAGCACCAGTACATCGACCGGCCTTGAAGAAATGAACTAAACATTGGTACTCTTGGTTATTTATTTATTTTTGCTGTATAGCTCCTTTTTATTTTTTCTGGACATTATCC
Organism: Aegilops speltoides; assembly: GCA_021437245.1. Lineage (NCBI taxonomy): Eukaryota > Viridiplantae > Streptophyta > Magnoliopsida > Poales > Poaceae > Aegilops > Aegilops speltoides. The sequence goes on from CM038147.1 coordinate 523,905,068, forward strand.
TTTGTACTTTTTTAAAAAAAATCAATAAAAATACGCAGCAGAGTCCTGTTGTTTCCCTCAAAAAGTTGTGACGACAGCACAGATGAATGGCAGAAAAGATTAATCAAAATCATTTTTTTTGCGGGGTGATCAAAATCATGATGAGTGCTGTTTATTTTTTGCAAAAACGGCAGGTCCGCTGTCACTTATTGCCAAAGTGAGCCAATATTAAAGGAGAGATTAGAGAGAGACAGAGAGATCAAGCACGCGGTTGTGAGTGAGCATCAATTTGATGGAACGGCAGGAAGACAATATTATCATTTTTCATCATGCATGCATATCACGTGGGGCTTTCTTTGATCATAATACCTCTGAGATGCACCGTAAAAAAACGTATGAGAAGCAAGAAGCAAGAACTAACCGTCCTGGCCGCCGAGGCAGTCCACGGCCTCGATGAACTGCCGGTGAAGCTCCTCCGTCCAACGCATCCGCGGCTCGTCCGACCGGTTGTACTGCCGGACACCTCTCCTCTCAAATCCTCTCATGCTTTTATCGTCCTCTCCCTGCAGCTAAGCTATCCAGCCTTCAACTCGATCCGATCAATCCCAAACCCAAGCTTCTAGTATAAACACAGCTGATGATGCTTCTCAAGAATCAAGTTCCAATATATTATATATATGTAGAGAGAGAGAGAGAGAGTTTTGGTTTGGCTAAGCAATGATGAACTCGAAGCTCAAGTGCTATTTTTATAAGCACAAGCGTACTATATAGGGCCGATGTATGTGCAAGGGAGAAAGAGGGAGAAGAGGCTGACTTTGCTGACCTAGTCCAGTCAAACATCCATATGCTCACTTAACTTAGGTAGCTACCTAGAGAACAGAGGCCGGGAAGAATCAAGAGGAACGAGCCCAAATTCCAGAAAAAGTTGGCCTGTCCACATCCACGAGAGACAGCTCAGACTTAGTTGATTTGTGTGGGTCTCTTCCCTGCACAGTGTGACAGGCATATTATATGTGAACAGTTCACCCGTTTGACAAACTAACCAAGACATTGTCCACTTCGTATGTGAGATTCAAGCTTGTTCGACGTCTCAGCATTCATCTCAAAAAAGAAAAGAAAACGTCACAACATTTATTTTCTGTCACTCTCTCTGTCGCTAGGTTTGACAAACTTATCAAGGAAACTATAGTACTCCCTCCATCCCAAAATAAATGACTCGACTTTGTAATAACTTTATACGGAGGGAGTATATAGCAACATTCGTATGGCCTACGCTCGTTGAGATGTCGATACATACATACGTAGAGTTGACTGCGTTCGATAGACCTAAATTCAGTCAGAGAAGTAGGACATCAGGCTAGCTAGCTGAAATATATGTCTAAAGTCAATTCAACTCTCTGACATTCCATGCATGGATTTCCCTAGGGCAATGGGAAACCAAACTAGTGAATGTGAATATGTATATATGGCCATTGCTGCATAGCGTGTGTGAAAGCATGTGGAAACGTATATATTTTCGTTTTAGAAAATTCTATTTCAAGAAGTTTATAGAGTTCAAGTTGCTAATTCAATTTGTTGCCTTGTGTTGATTGCAGAAAGAGATGGCTAGCTAGACAGAAAATTTTAACTTTTGACCAACTATATGAGGCGGACATATATAGATATGACTTGCCAAATTAAGTCACATAATTATGCCGTTTGAATAGTTCCAAGGATTTATCAAAAAAAAAGGTCCCAAGTATCAGATCGATGCAAAGTAGTACTCCCTCCGTCCCAAAATTTTTGTCTTAGATTTGTCTAGATACGGATGTATCTAACACTAAAACGTAACTAGATACATCCGTATTTAGAAAAATGTGAGACAAGAATTTTGGGACGGAGGAAGTATATATGTGGCTGCCATTGGAACCTTGCAGGCAGGCGCCATCAAGTCAAGGTAGCAGTTCCCCGCAAAAAAAAAGGTCAAGGTAGCAGTTTGTGATTACCTATCCGCCTAGCAATCTAGTGACATCGCTATCGAAGAAAATGAAGCATTCTCTACATATGGGAAATGAATCGTGGACTTTCAGACCACATTTTTAGAGAAGGGAAAAGGAGAAAAATGTTCCATCTGTCCATATCTCAATCAACAAATCCAGATTCACGGATGACTTACCAGTTTAGTTTAGATTATAGATAGGGACAATGATGCGGCCCTTTGAAATTCTTTCCCTAGGTAGCTATAGATGTACCTAAAATGCTAGGGGTAATTTTACACATCAAAAGTAATTAATCTGTGAGAATATGTGATAGTCTTTGATCGTTAGTCCAGAACTTTAGATGAATCTAAAATAAAAAATAAATAAAAGTACATAAAAGTTCTAAAGAATTCTGTAAAATACATACATACATATATGATAATTTATCTCATAAGATACATGTCTATGCTTATTATGGGGTGACTTATATAATTTTAAAATTTTGGTTACCCAATATAACTACTTGCGCTCTGTAGAATAATCAAGGTTGTGTTGCTTTTCAATGTTGTTTACGCCCTTCTCTCTTTAATAAGGATTAAATATGAGAGTATTTTGCAGGTTAAACATATAGATAAAAGTCTATTCGCACACAGAATTGTTGTGCTTTTTTTTTGCGAAAACAGATTCAAGTCAGACCAAGCAGAATTGTTGTGCTTGGTCTGAGTTGAACCCCAAACTATGAAATTGGCGAGATTAAACCTTGAATTTTCTAAACATGTTAAATGAACCGTAGTTATCTTTCAAAATATGATTTTGTATTTCAAGACTTACAAAAATATTGAAAACTTCATGGATATAAAGAGTGTTATGAAATGATATTCACAAAAGATCATCAAAAGATACAACTACCCGCATCACGTGTAGAAAGGACAAGAGAGATTCATTTAGCTTTCGTAATTCTTGGATGGAACATAGATGATCAAGTTAGCTGTTGTTTTTCACATTTTATTACTTTGTAGCATTTCCACGGTCCACACATGTGAATTATTTCATATTTTGTGAGATCTTAGAATATGAAACCACTATCCAAACCTCAAACCAGTTATTTAGGGTGATTTTGTATCTTTAGAATTTCAGGAGAAATCTAAAGATCATGAACATGAGGGATGCTATGTACGGATCAAGAACCAGCAGGATGAATTTATTTATCTCTATATATTTATGCACATCACACACATATTCCTATTTTTATGGAATTGTACATGTTATACATCCCTAGCATTTCTACAACTATGGATTTTTCCATAGCGCTCGACATAGCATGCCACGGGTATTTTGTTAAATATATTAAACTTAATTAATCAACGAACATTTGTGGAAGTGCCTATTGTTTCCTCCCATGTCATCTAGAGAAATCCAAAATTTAAGTAAATAATTTCTAATTCATGAAAACCAAAATAATTTAGTTAATTGCCCTACACATACACTTCATCTCCTAACATCTATGTATATGCTAGAAATCTTTGGGATGGGTTATAAACTCTAAAACTTCCGTTAACAACATATTACTACTGGCGGTATGTAGAATATTCAAGTTTTGTTGCTTTTTCCAAGTTCTCTATATGCCTTCCTCTGATGCATGATGGAAACATATGAGCATGTTTTACATCTTAAATTATAGTGCAAAGTCTATTTTAAACATTTTACCATTGCGCATCGTCTAAGTTCAACCTTGATCCATGAAAATGTCTAAATTGAAGCTTAAACTATCTAAAAATGTTTAAGATGGTCCTATATTTAATTTGAAAAATGATTTTGTATGTTTGACTTTAAAATGAAAAACTTCATGAATCGAGGAAATGCTACAAAATGATAACCTGCAAAAATCATTAAAAATACACTATTTATGTCATGTGAGAAATGAGGATTATTTACTTCGCTTTTCATGTATATATGGTATTGGTTGCTATTGATACGGGGAAATATCAGGTACTCCCACCTTTAGGGTGCTCCCAGTGCTCCAAAACTCGGTAGCACGTTTTTAAATGTTCAAAAAATTCTGAAAGAAAACCCAACTCATTGACACAACATCAAAGTAGCTTGAGAAACATAAAGGATAAATTCAACAGTAAATAGTATAGAACATAAGTTGGGCTTTAGATTAGGCCCATTATCACATTGATGTCCATTTTGTCATTTTTGTATCTCGAGCAATGTTTCGAATTTTGATATGAATTATTTTGACAACATACATTGATGTTGTGTCAATGTGCTGGATTTTTTTCAGAATTTGTTTGAACATTTAAAAATGTGCTACCGAGTTTGGAGCACCGGGAGCACCCTAGGGGTGGGAGTACGAGATATTTCCCCCCATTGATACTTATCATGTTTGACAGTTATAGCATTCACTCTTGAACTGTTTCATATGTTTAGGGAGCCTTAGAATATGGAACCGCCATCCAAACCTTAAACCAGCCAATTGGAGTTGGCTTTGCATGTTCAAAGTTTTAGAAGAAAAAAATGCTACAGATGGTGAACCTGCAAAAATCAACCAAAAAGAATGTCGATTTACCTTCTGTGTTAAAAAGGTAAGAGCAATTTATTTTATCTCTATATCTTCATGCATATGACATGAAATTGTGCACATGGATTGATTAAAAATGTCTTTACACCCTATGTAATTAAATTAATTTATTATAAAAATAGTAAAGCTGGGCTAGCTAGGCCATTCCATGGTGATTTGAGATCCATAACCGTCTGATATGGCTTATAGAAGCACCACATCGTTCGGTCATCCGGCAAAGCATCCCCCAACCTTGATTAACTAAAAAAGGGCCATTGCTCCAGACTATTCTCAGAACCTTCTCCTGAACCGGGGCCATGCCATGGGCCACGAGACCGCGAGGATATTGAGGCCTTTGGGACTTGGATCGAGAGTGTACTTTGATGTTCCTATCAGTTCCGTTCGTCTCCATGCTTTTCAGCTTCCGCTGCTCTATCTGGTGGGCCATTGAATCTGCAGTTGGGGGCGGCAGCAGCGTAATAGTGAGGATGAAACTTGGCTCTCTTCCTCGTGCTACTTTCTCTGGTTGTGTCAATGAGTTCATGCCCTGTTTGCCTCCTACTTTTAGCCGGATCATGACAAATGTTGGGTGCAATCTTGGACACTCCTCAATGATTTCTGACGACTTTAGAGGTGAACCCTAGAAGCCTCCAACATCACTGCAACCTCTCCCATTGGTGCCCAGATCCCCTCCTCGACTCTAGCAGCGGAGTACCACCATTTTGACAGATGAGGCGGTCGATCTATGGTAATCCTGTCAATTGGCAGGCTACCGGTAGCGGGGGGGAGTGGCTTTGGGGAGAGGATGTGTCAGTGGGCGATGGGAAGGCAATGGTGAAGGTGTTGTGTCGCGGCGAGGAGGAGTATGCAGTGGGTGACAGAGCAATTTCGTAGTGTTTCTGGTTTTGAAAGTTGTGTATGTCATACTCTTGGTACAACTAGATAAAGGGGGTTTCGACACTTGTTATGTGAAACCAACAAATTCATATCTTTAGTACTTAACAGATGGAGTCTCAATTATTTATTTGACACTTTCAACAGATGGAGTTTTAATTATTCATTTTTAAATACCCATTTCTTTCTGCTGTTAGAAAACAATATTACAAAGAAACAAGTGGTTTGGCGCTCTCATCTTAATATGTTGGCTTTCAGGTTTTGGGGCAAGTGCTTGTGATTATATACTCAGCTATACCAGCAAAACCTCTTCACTTTAAATCTTATCATATTCTTATCTATTGATGTAATCAGTTTGTGGACACACATAACTCATATTTTGCCATCTCAAGCAGGAATATTACTGTTACCGTCATTATCAAAACTCAAATCTTTGGAAGCACATAAAACCTAAAAAATAAAGTTGTGATCGATCTAGTAGATGTCCATTCCGTCAATTCTGTCTGCTCCATTTCGTTGTTAGATAGCTACATTATGCCTTTTCGTAGTGTAAATTTGTGTTCTTGGCTTCTTGCTGTCAAAGAATGATTATTCATTGGTTTCGTGTTTTGTTTATTATTGTACAATTAGGAGGTTTATTGCATGCACATAATCTTGTGCCTATCTAATTTTGAAGGTTTAAGGACGGGTGCGGCAATGCGCTCCCGTGTGGTCTACATATGAGCTGGAGGCTGGCACATGTTTGGCATTAACGTCGCGCGGGGGGATGAATAGTTTGTGCATATATTTTGGTAGCTGTTAGTTCATTCTCGAAGTTTGTCCACAAAAACCATAGTGATATTGGTTTTTATAACAAAAAATGTCACATTCTTTCCGGAATATGCTCTTATCAATGAGTTGGTTGCTATCCTAGTGCAATATCCGAAACATTTGGGAAACCTGAAGGCGGCCATCAACAAGGATGTAGTACCAAGAAATTTATGTCCTGACATAGATGGCGATTTATCTTTCCCCACAAAAGTAAAGATGGTGATTTAGCAGTAAATTTTGACATAGATGTGATTTAGTGGGTTCTCAACGTGTTGCTAGCTTATTGCTTCTATGCAAATTTTCTTAGTAATTTGTACGCGAGAGTAAAACTGTGTAACAATTAGCTGGGTGTATCTCAGATGCAAAGGCTGGGAGACATAACAAATGTGTTTTTTTAGATGGACATAACAAACATTTGAGATGGGACTAGAATGTGGATCAGTGGTTACAATATAATGGGAACCTTACCGTTGGTGAAAACGGTCGCCATGTACGTACACCTGTCGGCCGAGCAATGACAGTTTGAAATCCATGGCGCATGCACGTGCGTACGCACGCAATCAAGCAAGAGTTTTGAATTGTACATATATATTTAGCCTCTAGTCATTGAGGCCGTTCCAAAGACACGCTTGACAAAGCTCAACCACTGGAACGTAAGATAAATATATGCCATATAGGTGTGCGTACGGACACGACTTGTTTACTTACGCATGCATGCACTCAAACATATTCGGTGTTTCCAGTGGACACACGCTATATACGATAGCAAGCCGCATGAAAAATATAAAAATGCGGCCGGGTCTAACTCCATGAGCTATGCCCAGCCGGGGATAATTGACGATAACCCCCTTGTTGGCAAATCATTGATCATATACCCCCCGCCGCTGTCTCTGACATGTGGGGTTTAAGTGGCCTGGAGGGTTATCATCAAATCATCAGTAGTACTGTTTGCAGTCGTCTTCGTGCTAATCAAAGACGGTGCCGACTTCTTAACTGACAATTAAGCTGACCCTTGATTATCATCACATGGCTAATTTCAACGTGACAGCGGCCGCTCATACTTTTTGGCCGGCGTGTCACCTTTCGTCAAGTCTACCCACAGTCTTCTCTCTGGCGCGGCGATCTATTGGCAATTTATATATTGTGTATACCCTTCTTTGTCATTTGCGTTTTGTTAATGTCAATGTGCACAACGCCAAATCAATATATTTAGATCCTCGTGAGGCCAGGGCGCCAGCCAGGCCTCGGGGGCCATTGGTCCCGATTCGTCTAACACTTTTGATCCCGATTCCAGACACGAACCGGGACCAATGGGCCTCGCTCCTGTCCCAGCAACTTTAGTCTCGGTTGGTGGCTGGAACCGGGACCAAAAGTTGTCCTTTAGTCCCGGTTTTAGCCACAAACCGGGACTAAAAGAGAAGCCTATATATACCCCCGCCCCTGCCCGCTCAGTGCTCTATTTTTTGGCTGGCCGTGTGGGAGAGGTGTGTGTTGTTCTAGCTCTCACCTCCTATGCACATGAGGTGTTCGATGAAATACCCGAGCCATACCTTAAGCTTTCTCCTCTCCAAGCTCGACCTCCAAACTCCATTTTCCTCAAAATTTGTCTAGGTTTGGCGGTCCGTCTTGTCCCGTCCCCGTCCTCACCGCCGTCGATCGCCCGCACCGATCTCGTCGCCGGCACCACTGTGGTGAGCCTCTTGTTCTTATCTTCTTTCTAAAACAATCTTACTTGTATGATTTAGATAGATACTTGTATAATTTTCTTACTTTTATTATTGTTTGTTATTATATAGTGCCATTGTTTTGGTATCCGCCCCCGTCGGCCCACTTCCTATCTATGATTCGGATGTGGTATATTATCTTTTATAACTATTTGTTTCATTTAGTGTTTATGACAATTATGCCAACCAACGTGACATAGATGTTTTTATCTAGGAGGTATGTGATGAAGTCATGTACCTAGGGTAGGGTCATGGACCTGTCCAAAGTACCCTCCCCAAGGACATCTTCAGAAGAAGCTGCCTTACAGTCGACCAAGAGGGATTCCACTCGACGGACTCGAAGGCACTCGACCATGAAGACTCACTCGACCACCAGGAGATTAAGAGCCACTCTGTATCCAAACGGTCTGTAATTAAGTAGTCTTTATGGCCATGATGACACTTTATGTAGGGCGTTACCAGTAACGCCAATCCTTTATGTACTTTAAACCCTGCATAACTGAGGGCCGGAGGGGTCTGGCAGACACTATATAAGCCACCCCCTCCTCAGTGTAAAGGGTTCGCACCCCTGTAACTCATACGCATATAATCCAGTCGACCGCCTCCGGGCTCCGAGACGTAGGGCTGTTACTTCCTCCGAGAAGGGCCTGAACTCGTAAATCTCTTGCGTGTACAACTACTCCATAGCTAGGATCTTGCCTCTCCATACCTACCCCCCATTCTACTGTCAGTCTTAGTACCACGACAGTTGGCGCCCACCGTGGGGCGGGTGTCTTAGCGATTTTTGGAGAAGTTGCAATTGTTCCGATTGCCTTCATCATGGTTTTTGGCGGAGTTCTGGTTGAGGGCCATGAGATCCATCTCGGTGCGCTCACTTTCATCGCCGACGACTCTGCTTGGCTCCAGGAGGCTCCACTCGACATCGACGCGCTCCCCGTCCGCGGTGCGACGCATTTTCGGGCGTGTGTCCGTGGCATCCTGCTGCGGCAACCGTCGACTCCTGTGTCATCCTTCCTCCCTGTCTCCCGCCAGCGCAAGCGCTCTGGTCGGTCGAGGCTTCAGCGGTGGGTGAGACACGCAGTGGCTCGCCAATTGGCCACCACCCATGTCGCGGCAATCGAGCCCGACGAATCTCTCTACGGCCTGTTCGATCGTCGACCGCTCGTGAGATCGCATCCGAAAAGCGACAAAGATGATCCAGCGGTAGAGGTTCTGATGGTCAATGGGCCTCGTAGTCCTCCAGAATTCCCTCGCACCGACGAGATAGACGGCGGAGGTGACCCCGCTCAGGCCCACGAGGAATATCAACCCGAGCCACTCACTTCTCTGCAAAGGGAAGATCTTCGCCGCCGGAACATGGATGCCCTGCATACTCCCATCGCAGGAGAAACTCCCGAGGCTCGTGCCTTGGAAGACGCGCATTTGGCCAACTTGGCTGAACGCACTCGACTGGAGAACCTCCAGCGAGCACTCAACGAGCGTGCGCGGCAACGAGTACCCGACTCCAGTCGACGTCAGCTCTTTCTGCAACCAACTCAGGTATATCGAACCCCGATTCAGAATTTAGCAGCTGCGGCCCGCATAGCAGAGTCAATTCAGCCCTCTCAGTCGGAGGCTAGCAGAGGCTTGATGCAAATCCGGGATTTGCTCCGGGCAGCAGGAGATCAGAATTCAGTTGTGTCACAGTCGCGCAATAGGATTCACAGTCGATCCGTCACTGCGAACACAATCCAGTCGGCTCATAGCCCAAGATCGCTTCCGCGGCGTGAGGGACGTGAAGGTCGACGTGACCAATATGATGATCGATTCGATCGTGATGATCGGCGTCGAGTGCCCACTCCTCCCCCAAGGGGTGGGTCTTACGCTCATCGGCAGCAAGATGATAGGCGCCAGCTCAGTGTTGGGCGACGAGCTCCGGTTGACCCCAGGGAACCAGGCTTTGACGCGAGATCCATCATTGTGCAAGGTTTGGTCGATCCGAACAGAGCTCATCGAGGTGGCCATGACAGAGATGCGCCCACTAGCAGCCAAGTCCATGTTTCAGGTCCAGAATGTTTTAGCAGAGCCATCAGAGCCGCAGTGATACCCCCCAACTTCAGGTTGGCGACTGGGGTAAGTAAGTTCACCGGTGAGTCCAAGCCTGAAACCTGGCTTGAAGACTACCGAGTGGCGGTACAGATTGGCGGCAGTAATGATGAGGTGGCCATGAAGCACTTACCACTCATGTTGGAGGGTTCGGCCAGGGCGTGGTTGAATTAGTTAGCTCCTAGCAGCATTTACACTTGGGAAGATCTTTCCCGAGTGTTCGTCAGGACATTTGAGGGAACTTGCAAGCGACCAGCAGGATTGACAGAGCTGCAAGTCTGCATGCAAAAGTCGAATGAAACCCTGAGAGTTACATCCAGAGATGGATCACTTTGCATCATACCATGGAGAATGTGTCTGATCATCAAGCGGTCTGTGCCTTCAAGGATGGTGTCAAGAACAGAGAGTTAAGTCTGAAGTTTGGTCGAACCGGGGATATGACCCTGAGTCGAATGATAGAGATTGCCACCAAATACGCCAATGGTGAAGAAGAGGATAGACTCCAGAGTGGCAAGTACAAGCCGAGTCAGTCGGAAAAAGGAAACTCCAGTCGGAAGCAGAAGCGGAAAGCCGAGCCAGCTGCTCTTGGAGAGGCTCTCGCCGTGACTCAGGGCAAATTCAAAGGAAAGCCCAGAGGATCCTGTAACCCCAAGAAGGTGAAAGATAAGGAAGGAAATGACGTGATGGATCTGCCGTGTCACATCCACATGAAGAAAGACGAAGAGGGTAACTTCATCTACCCGAAACATACCACTCGCCAATGCCGGCTCTTAATTCAGCAGTTTCAAAGGAAACATCCCAAGGATAAGGAAAAGGAGTCGGACAAGGCAGAGGACAAAAAGGACAGTGATGGAGGATACCCCCATGTCAATTCCACCCTGATGATTTTTGCTGATGTGGAGAGCAAAAGTCGACTGAAAGTCATCAACCGTGAGGTAAATATGGTCGCACCGCGCATACCAAGTTATCTGAATGGTCTCGATCGCCATTATATTCGACTCACCGATCATCCGACACACATAGCCACCCCTGGGAGGCAAGCTTTGGTGGTCGACCCGGTCGTAGAAGGCACTCGACTGACTAAGGTTCTGATGGATGGTGGCAGTGGATTGAATATATTGTATGCGGAGACGCTGAAAGGAATGGGCATTCCATGTCCAGACTTAGTTCTAGCAACATGAGCTTCCATGGAGTCATTCCTGTAAAGAAAGCTGAATCACTCGGCCAAATAGCTCTAGACGTGGTTTTCGGCGATTCGAAGCACTTCCGTAAAGAGAAGCTGACATTTGAAGTTGTGGATTTCCAGAGTGCTTATCACGCTATTTTGGGCAGGCCAGCTTATGCACGTTTCATGGCTCGACCATGTTACGTGTACCTCAAACTGAAGATGCCTGGCCCCAAGGGTGTGATCACCATCACTGGCAATCGGAAAAAGGCCGAAGAGTGCTTTCAGAAGGGCTCAAAGATTGCCGATTCCCAGATAACAGTGGTGGAGCTGGAAGAGTATAAGAAAAATGCAGATCCGAGTGATTTATTGCGAGCCAAGAAGCCCGCCACGGAGTCAGCATTCCAGTCGTCTGGTGAGACGAAGGCTGTTCACATTCACCAGACCGACCCCAATGCTGTTCCGACCCATATTTCCACCACACTTGACTCTACAATAGGAAGAAGCGCTCATCCAGTTCCTCCGTGAGAATTGGGACATCTTTGCATGGAAGCCTGCTGACATGCCGGGTGTTCCCAGGGGGCTGGCTGAGCATCGTTTACGAGTCGACCCAAAGGAAAAACCTGTCAAAGAACACCTTCGATGGTCCGCCGTCCAGAAGAGAAAGGCCATTGGCGAGGAGGTGGCTCGGCTTCTGGCAGCAGAGTTTATCCAAGAGATATACCACTCCGAGTGGCTCGCCAATGTCGTCCTGGTCCCCAAGAAGGACAAGTCACTTCGCATGTGCATTGATTTCAAACACATCAATCGGGCCTGCCCGAAAGATCATTTCCTTCTCCCTCGAATCGACCAAATTATCGACTCGACTGCGGGATGTGAGAGATTGTCTTTTTTAGACGCCTATTCCGGGTACCATCAGATCCGTCTATATGGACCCGACGAAATCAAAACAGCTTTCATCACTCCATTCGGGTGCTTCTGCTATGTCACCATGCCATTCGGCCTCAAGAATTCCGGAGCTACGTTCATGAGGATGATTCAAAAGTGTTTATCACTCAAATCAGTCGGAATGTGGAAGCCTACATGGATGATATCGTGGTCAAGTCACGAAAGGGTTCCGACCTGTTGACTGGCCTCGCTGAAACATTTGCCAATCTCAGGAGGTATGATATCAAGCTTAATCCATCAAAGTGCATATTCGGAGTTCCTGGTGGAAAGTTACTCGGTTTTCTCGTTTTAGAACAAGGAATCGACGCTAAACCAGAAAAAGTTGGCACTATACTCCGAATGAAACACCCTATGCGTGTGCACGATGTCCAGAAGCTTACTGGATGCTTGGCCGCGTTAAGTCGATTCATCTCTCGCCTCGGTGAAAAGGCATTGCCTCTTTACCGACTGATGAAGAAGGCAGACAAGTTCGAGTGGACTCCAGAAGCTGATGCAGCGTTTGCCGAGCTAAAAGCTCTGCTCTCCACCCAGCCGGTGCTTGCTGCTCCAATCAGTAAAGAGCCTCTGTTGCTTTACATTGCAGCCACATGACAAGTCATTAGTACAGTACTTACGGTCGAGCGGGAAGAAGAAGGGAAAGCCTTCAAAGTTCAGCGCCTAGTGTATTATCTCTCTGAAGTTTTGACTCCATCGAAGCAAAGATATCCTCATTATCAGAAGCTTGTGTATGGGATTTACATGACCACGAAGAAGGTTGCTCATTATTTCTCTGATCATTCCATTACAGTCGTCAGCAACGCCCCACTGTCAAAGATTCTGCACAACAGAGATGCAACCGGTCGAGTGGCGAAATGGGCGATTGAACTCCTTCCCCTTGATATCAAGTTTGAGGCAAAGAAAGCCATTAAGTCCCAAGCGATAGCAGATTTCCTTACCGAGTGGATTGAACAACAGCAGCTGACTCAAGTTCACTCGGAGCATTGGACCATGTTCTTTGATGGCTCTAAGATGTTAAATTGTTCCGGTGCTGGGGTAGTTTTGGTTTCCCCCCGAGGAGATAAGCTCAGATATGTGCTCCAGATCCACTTTGATTCCTCCAATAATGAAGCAGAATATGAAGCACTTTTGTATGGGTTATGCGATGGCCATTTCACTCGGCGTCCGTCGCCTTATGGTTTATGGCGACTCAGATTTGGTGGTCAATCAGGTGATGAAGGAGTGGGACGTTAGAAGCCCAGCCATGACTGGATACTGCAATGTAGTGAGGAAGCTTGAAAAGAAATTCGAAGAGTTAGAGCTCCACCATATACCCCGACTGAAGAATCAAGCAGGTGATGATTTGGCGAAGATAGGTTCCAAGAGAGAAGCCATTCCCAGTGATGTGTTCTTGGAGCATATCCATACTCCATCAGTCAAAGAAGATCCTTTTACCGAAGAAGCTCTGCAGCCTAAAAGTGTGACGGATCCGACTGTTGTTGAAGTCCCAGCAGTGGTCGACCTGATCATGGAAGTTCTGGTGATCACTCCCGATTGGACAGTGCCGTATATCGCGTATATCTTAAGGAAGGAGCTCCCAGAGGATGAAGCGGAGGCTCGACAGATCGTCTGTCGATCTAAAGCCTTTACCGTGATAAGGGGTCAGTTGTACAGAGAAAGCGCGACTGGAGTTGGTCAGAAATGCATAACGCCAGAAGAAGGTCGAACAATCCTTGACGACATCCACTCGGGGACCTGTGGCCATCATGCGTCCTCTCGGACCATCGTAGCCAAAGCATACCGAGCCGGATTTTACTGGCCAAGAGCGAATGAAATGGCAAAGGAGATAGTTGACAAGTGTGAGGGATGTCAATTTTACTCCAATATGTCACACAAGCCCGCCTCAGCTTTAAAGACCATACCACTCGTCTGGCCCTTCGCGGTATGGGGGCTGGATATGGTTGGACCCTTGAGAACAGGCAGAAGCGGTTTCACACATGTGCTGGTAGCAGTCGACAAGTTCACCAAGTGGATTGAGGCTAAACCCATCAAGAACCTTGATGCCGGCACTGCTGTCAGCTTCATCAGAGAGTTGATATTCAGATATGGAGTCCCACACAGCATCATCACTGATAACGGGTCAAACTTCGATTCCGAGGAATTCAGGGTGTTCTGCACATCTCAGGGCACACGAGTCGACTATGCTTCAGTCGCTCATCCTCAGTCGAATGGACAAGCAGAGCGGGCTAATGGCTTGATTCTCAAAGGGTTGAAACCCCGATTGATGCGTGATCTCAAGCATGCAGCTGGAGCATGGGTCGACGAGCTTCCCTCAGTGCTTTGGGGGTTAAGGACCACGCCTAACCGGTCGACTGGGAGAACTCCGTTCATCTTGGTCTACGGAGCTGAAGCGGTCTTGCCGAGTGACCTGCTTCACAACGCTCCTTGAGTCGAGCTCTACACCGAAGCTGAAGCAGAACAAGCACGGCAGGATGCAGTCGACCTTCTAGAGGAAGAAAGGAAGATGGCTCTGATCCGATCGACCATTTACCAGCAAGACTTGTGTCGCTTCCACGCCAAAAACGTGAAGATTCGAGCCTTCCAGGAAGGAGATTTGGTTCTCCGAGTGGATCAGCAGAAACCACACAAGCTCGCTCCTTCTTGGGAAGGTCCCTTCATCGTCACCAAGGTTCTCCACAATGGAGCGTACCGTCTTTACAACGTCGAGCACAAGATCAACGAGCCCCGAGCTTGGAACGCGGAGCTGCTCCGCCCCTTTTACACTTAAGTAGCCGCTCGGAAATGTAATAAAAGCACTTCTGTAGTTCATTTTTCAAAAGACAATAGTGTTATAATTTTCCCAGTGATTGTTGTCACTAATGTTTGTTCAATAAAATTCCCCCCCCCAGTGGGTGGCTTAGCTGCGAATCCGTTTCGCCTAAGTTTGTAAAAAAAATCCTTGCCGAGTGGTGAGCCAGCCTCCCACTCGGGGGCTTAGCTGCGAATCCGTTTCGCCTAAGTACTTTAAAATCCTGCCGAGTGGTGAGCCAGCCTCCCACTCGGAGGCTTAGCTGCAGTCCAAGTACTCGCCTTAGTTTTAATAAAATCCTACCGAGTGGTGAGCCAGCCTCCCACTAGGAGGCTTAGCTGCAGTCCAAGTACTCGCCTAAGTTTCAATAAAATCCTACCAAGTGGTGAACCAGCCTCCCACTCGGGGGCTTAGCTGCAGCATAGCGCTTGCCTAAGTACAAGTATAACATGCGCTCCGCAAGGAAGACGAGGTGCAGGTCGACTGCTACCCTCTTCTTCCAAGCTACGCCACAAGTATAATATGCTCTCCGCAAGGAGGATGAGGTACAGGTCGACTGCCACTTTTCCTTACGAGCTACGCCACAAGTATAATGTGTGCTCCGCAAGGAAGATGAGGTGCAGGTCGATTGATGCCTTCTTCCTCGGAGAAACGCCGCAAAAATCCTACCGAGTGCAGACCTCCCACTCGGGGGCTTAGCTGCAGCCCGGTGCTCGCCTAAGTTTTGAAAATCCTACTGTCGGTGTCAAAACCGGCGGATCTCGGGTAGGGGTCCCGAACTGTGCGTCTAGGCGGATGGTAACAGGAGACGAGGGACACAATGTTTTTACCCAGGTTTAGGCCCTCTCGATGGAGGTAATACCCTACGTCCTGCTTGATTAATATTGATGATATGGGTAGTACAAGAGTAGATCTACCGCGAGATCAAGGAGGCTAAACCCTAGAGGCTAGCCTATGGTATGATTGTTGAGATGTAATGTTGTGTCCTACGGACTAAAGCCCTCCGGTTTATATAGACACCGGAGAGGCTAGGGTTACACAGAGTCGGTTACAATGGTAGGAGATCTACATATCCGTATTGCCAAGCTTGCCTTCCACGCCAAGGAAAGTACCTTCCGGACACGAGCCGGAGTCTTCAATCTTCTATCTTCGTAGTCTGGGAGTCCGGCGGATATTGATAGTCCGGCTGTCCGGACACCCCCTAGTCCAGGACTCCCTCAGTAGCCCCCGAACCAGGCTTCAATGACGATAAGTCCAGCGTCCTTGTAGTCTTCGGCGTTGCAAGGCGGGTTCTCCTTCAATTCCATGTTCTGCCGAATGTTGTCCGCTTCACCTCGAATCTCGTGCTTCTTGGCTTCTACGCCAAATTATGGCCCTCTTCCACGCGTCGCACGAATGCGAAAAGCCAGGAGTCTTTACATTTTACCCCGGTTGTGCGGGTCACCGCCTATTAAAGGGGTAGGGATCCAGATCCAAACCGCACCATCTTCCTCCCGCCAGATACTCCATCGGCGCCTCGACCTGAAATCCATTCCACCATGGATCGTCAACGCGCTCTTCCTCACGCGCTCCCCAGCCATCGCCGGGATTGGAGGAGGTGCTCTATTTCGCACAACGAGCTAGTAAAGCTCCAAACGGAGGGATTGCTTCCTCCGGCCTTCATGGTTCCGGTCCGAGCCGGACTGGTTACTTATCGAGGAGGGACGCAGGCGGAGGACACCCCAAGCCCCAACAGGGGGGAGCGGGTGTGTTTCGTCCCTTATCTAATAAGGGGGCTCGGATTTCCAATACACCTGTTCCTCCGCGGGCTCCTGAAGTTCTATGGACTCCAGCTCCACCACCTCACGCCCGCTTCTGTGTTGCACATCGCGGGCTACGTAGCTCTTTGCGAGCTATTCCTGGGCATCGAGCCCCATTTCGCATTGTGGAAGAGGTTGTTCTACCTCGTACCCCGTTCTCACCTCGTATCATTGTGGAAGAAGTTGGAACACATCCGGTATCATTCTATGGGCAGGGGCCCTTCGATCGAAGAGAAGAGCATAGTTCAAAAACTGAAGGAGGCACTTCATCAGGAAGAGGTGTGGATCAGGCAGCGCTCTCGCGTCCCTTGGCTCCGGGAGGGGGGTCGTAACACATCTTATTTTCAAGCTCAAGCCGCCTAGCGCAAACGTATGAATAAAATTCAGGGCCTGACACGGGCTGACGGATCGGTGTGTGCGAATGAAAGTGAGGACAAGACTGAAGTGCAAAGCTGTAGGGGAACGTAGTAATTTCAAAAATTTTCCTACGCACACGCAAGATCATGGTGATGTATAGCAACGAGAGGGGAGAGTGTTGTCTACGTACCCTCGTGAGACCCGGCGAAGCGATCACAACGTAGAGGAAGTAGTCGACGTTCTCCTCGCGATCCGACCGATCCGGCGCCGTTACTCCGGCGCCCCGAGTTCTTGACACACGTACAGCTCGATGACGTCCCTCGACTCGATCCAGCCGAGTGTCGAGGGAGAGTTTCACAAGACGACGGCAGGTGGCGATCTTGATGTTTCACCGGCGCAGGCTTCGCTTAAGCTTCATGACGATATAACCGAGGTGGAATATGGTGGAGGGGCACCGCTGCGGCTAAGGAACGATCTAAAGATCAACTTGTGTGTTCCAAGGTGCCCCCTGCCTCAGATATAAAGGAGCAGGGGGAGGGGCGGCCCAAGGGGAGGCGCCCAGGAGTCCTACTCCTCCGGGAGTAGGATTCCCCCAATCCTAGTTGGACTAGGATTCCTGGAGGGAAAGAGAGAGGGGGGCGGCCCTTCTCCTAGTCCTAGTAGGACTAGGGAAGGGGGAGGCGCCCCACCTAGGGCTGGCCCTTCTCCTTTCCACTAAGGCCCATCGAGGCCCATTTACCTCCCGGGGTTCCGTAACCTCCGGTACTCCGAGAAATTCCGCTTTTGCCCTAACCATTCGAACTCCAAACATAGGCTTCCAATATATCAATCTTTATGTCTCAACCATTTCGAGACTCCTCGTCATGTCCGTGATCACATCCGGGACTCAACTCCTTCGTACATCAAAATACATAAACTCATAATAACCGCCATCGAAACCTTGCGTGCACGGACCCTACGGTTCGAGAACAATGTAGACATGACCTAGAACTATTCACGGTCAATAACCAACAGCGGACCTGGATGCCCATATTGGTTCCTACATATTCTACGAAGATCTTTGTCGGTCGACCGCATAACAACATACGTTGTTCCCTTTGTCATCGGTATGTTACTTGCCCGAGATTCGATCGTCGGTATCCAATACCTAGTTCAATCTCGTTACGCGCAAGTCTCTTTACTCGTTCCGTAATACATCATCTCACAACTAACTCATTAGTTGTAGTGCTTGCAAGGCTTCATGATGTGCATTACCGAGAGGGCCCAGAGATACCTCTCCGACAATCGGAGTGACAAAACCTAATCTCAAATACGCCAACCCAACATCTGCCTTTGGAGACACCTGTAGTACTCCTTTATAATCACCCAGATTACGCCAGACGCTTGGTAGCACCAAAGTGTTCCTCCAGCAAACGGAGTTGCATAATCTCATAGTTACAGAACATGTATATGTCATGGATAAAAGCAGTAGCAACATACTAAACGATCGTGTGCTAAGCTAAGGGAATGGGTCATGTCAATCGATCATTCTACTAATGATGTGACCTTGTTAATCAAATAACAACTCCTTGTTCATGGTCGAAACATAACCATCTTTGATTAACAAGCTAGTCTAGTAGAGGCATACTAGTGACATGTTGTTTTGTCTATGCATTCACACATGTATCATGTTTCCGGTTAATACAATTCTAGCATGAATGATAAACATTTATCATGAAATAAGGAAATAAATAATAACTTTATTATTGCCTCTAGGGCATATTTCCTTCAGCCTCCCACTTGCACTAGAGTCAATAATCTAGATTACATAGTAATGATTCTCACACCCATGGAGTCTTGGTGCTGATCATGTTTTGCTCGTGGAAGAGGCTTAGTCAACGGTTCTGCGACATTCAGATCCGTATGTATCTTGCAAATCTCTATGTCTCCCACCGACTAAGTCCCGGATGGAATTGAAGCGTCTCTTGATGTGCTTGGTCCTCTTGTGAAATCTGGATTCCTTCGCTAAGGCAATTGCTCCAAGATTGTCACGTAAGATTTTCATTGGACCCGATGCACTAGGTATGACACCTAGATCGGATATGAACTCCTTCATCCGACTCCTTCATTAGCTGCTTCGAAGCTGCTATGTATTCCGCTTCACATGTAGATCCCGCCACGACGCTTTGTTTAGAACTGCACCAACCGACAGCTCCTCCGCTTAGTGTAAATACGATCCGGTCTGCGATTTAGAATCGTCCGGATCGGTGTCAAAGCTTGCATCAACGTAACTGCCACGATGAGCTCTTTGTCACCTCCATATACGAGAAACATATCCTTAGTCCTTTTCGGTATTTCAGATGTTCTTGACCGCTGTCCATGATCCACTCTGGATTACTTTGGTACCTCCTGCTAAACTTATAGCAAGGCACACATCAGGTCAGGTACACAAGATTGCATACATGATAGAGCCTATGGCTGAAGCATAGGAACATCTTTCATTTTCTCTCTATCTTCTGCAGTGGTCGGGCATTGAGTCTTACTCAACTTCACACCTTGTAACACGTGCAAGAACCCTTTCTTTGCTTGATCCATTTTGAACTTCTTCAAAATTTTGTCAAGGTATGTGCTTTGTGAAAGTCCAATTAGGCGTCTTGATCTATCTCTATAGATCTTAATGCCCAATATGTAAGCAGCTTCACCGAGGTCTTTCATTGAAAAACTCTTATTCAAGTATCCCTTTATGCTATCCAGAATTCTATATCATTTCCGATCAGCAATATGTCATCTACATATAATATCGAAATGCTACAGAGCTCCCACTCACTTTCTTGTAAATACAGCTTCTTCAAAAGTCTCAGACAAACCCAAATGCTTTGATCACACTATCAAAGCGCTTATTCCAACTCCGAGATGCTTGCACCAGTCCATAGATGGATCGCTGGAGCTTGCACACTTTGTTAGCTCCTTTGGATCGATAAAACCTTCGGTTGCATCATATACAACTCTTCTTCCGTAAATCCATTCAGAATGCGGTCTTTACATCCATTTGCCAAATTTCATAATCATAAAATGCGGCAATTGCTAACATGATTCGGACGGACTTAAGCATCGCTACGGGTGAGAAGGTCTCATCGTAGTCAATCCCTTGAACTTGCCGAAACCCTTTGCGATAAGTCGAGCTTTATAGACGATAATATTACCGTCGCCGTCGGTCTTCTTCTTGAAGATCCACTTGTTTTCTATTGCTTGCCGACCTTCGGCAAGTCAACCAAAGTCCATACTTTGTTTTCATACATGGATCCCATCTCGATTTCATGGCCTCAAGCCATTTTATGAATCTGGGCTCACCATCGCTTCTTCATAGTTCGTGGGTTCATCATGATCTAGTAGCATGATTTCCGAACAGGATTACCGTACCACTCAGTGCGGATCTTACTCTGGTTGATCTACGAGGTTCTGCAAGAACTTGATCTCAAGTTTCATGATCAACATCATCAACTTCCTCACTACTTGGTGTAGGTGTCTCAGAAACCGTTTTCTACGACGAACTACTTCCAAGTAAGGGAGAAGGTACTATTACCTCATCAAGTTCCACTTTCCTCCCACTCACTTCTTTCGAGAGAAACTCCTTCTCTAGAAAGGATCCATTCTTAGCAACGAATGTCTTGCCTTCGGATCTGTGATAGAAGGTGTACCCAACTGTCTCCTTTGGGTATCCTATGAAGACACATTTCTCCGATTTGGGTTCGAGCTTATCAGGTTGAAGCTTTTTCACATAAGCATCGCATCCCCAAACTTTAAGAAACGACAACTTTGGTTTCTTGCCAAACCATAGTTCATAAGGTGTCGTCTCAACGGATTTCGACGGTGTTCTATTCAGTGTGAATGCGGCCGTCTCTAGAGCATAACCCCAAAACGATAGCGGTAAATCTGTAAGAGACATCATAGATCGCACCATATCTAGTAAAGCACGATTCTGACGCTCGACACACCATTACGCTGTGGTGTTCCGGTGGCGTGAGTTGCTAAACTATTCCGCATTGTTTCAAATGTAGACCAAACTCAGAACTCAAATATTCACCTCCACGATCGATCGTAGAAACTTAATTTTCTTGTTACGATGATTTTCAACTTCACTCTGAAATTCTTTGAACTTTTCAAACGTTTCAGACTTATGTTTCATTAAGTAGATATACCCATATCTGCTTAAGTCATCTGTGAAGGTGAGAAAATAACGATATCCGCCACGAGCCTCAACATTCATTGGACCACATACATCTCAGTATGTATGATTTCCAACAAATCTGTTGCTCTCTCCATAGTACCGAGAACGGTGTTCTAGTCATCTTGCCCATGAGGCACGGTTCGCAAGTGCCAAGTGATTCATAATCAAGTGACTCCAAAAGTCCATCAAGATGGAGTTTCTTCATGCGCTTTACACCGATATGACCTAAACGGCAAGTGCCACAAATAAGTTGCACTATCATTATCAACTCTGCATCTTTTGGTTTCAACATTATGAATATGTGTATCACTACTATCGAGATTCATCAAAATAGACCATTCCTCAAGGGTGCATGACCATAAAAGATATTACTCATATAAATAGAACAACCATTATTCTCTCGATTTAAATGAATAACCGCCTCGCATCAAACAAGATCCAGATATAATGTTCATGCTCAACGCAGCACCAAATAACAATTATTTAGGTCTAAAACTAATCCCAAGGTAGATGTAGAGGTAGCGTGCCGACCGCGATCACATCGACTTTGGAACCATTTCCCACGCCGCCGTCACCTCGTCCTTTGCCGAGTTCGCTAATCAGTAGTCCCTGCTTCGAGTTGCAAATATTAGCAATGTAACCAGTATCAAATACCAGTGCTACTACGAGCTCTAGTAAGGTACACATCAATAACATGTATATCACATATACCTTTGTTCACCTTGCCATCCTTCTTATCCGCCAAATACTTGGGGCAGTTCCGCTTCAAAGGACTATCGCTTGCGGAGAAGCACTCGGTTTCAGGTTTAGGGCCAGACTTGGGTTTCTTCTCTTGAGCAGCAACTTGCTTGCTGTTCTTCTTGAGATTCCCTTCTTCTTCCTTTGCCTTTCTTCTTGAAACTAGTGGTCTTATTGACCATCAACACTTGATGCTCCTTCTTGATTTCTACCTCCATGCCTTTAGCATTGCGAAGAGCTCGGTATAGTCTTTACTAACCCTTGCATATTATAGTTCATCACGAAGCCTTTGTAGCTTGGTGGCGGTGATTGAAGAATTACATCAATGACACAATCATCCGGAAGATTAACTCCCAATTGTGTCAAGTGATTGTAGTACCCGGACATCTTGAGTATATGCTCACTAATGTAACTGTTCTCCTCCATCTTGCAGCTATAGAACTTATTGGAGACTTCATATCTCTCAATTCGGGCATTCTGTTGGAATATCAACTTCAACTCTGGAACATCTCATATGCTCCATGACGCTCAAAACGTCGTTGAAGTCCCGGTTCTAAGCCGTAAAGCATGGCACACTGAACTATAGAGTAGTCATCAGCTTTGCTCGCCAGACGCTCACAACATCTGGCGTTGCTCAAAGAAGAGTTGTCACCTAGCGGTGCATCCAGACGTAGCTCTTCAGTGCAGCAATGAGGATGATCTCAAGTTACGGACCCAATCCGTGTAATTGCTACCATCATCTTTCAACTTTGCTTTCTCAAGGAACGCATTAAAATTCAACGGAACAACAAAGACGAGCCATCTATCTACAATCAAACATAAACAAGCAAGATACTATCAGTACTAAGTTCATGATAAATTTAAGTTCAATTAATCATATTACTTAAGAACTCCCACTTAGAAAAACATCTCTAGTCATCTAAGTGATCACGTGATCCAAATCAACTAAACCATAACCGATCATCACGTGAAATGGAGTAGTTTTCAATGGTGAACATCTTATGTTGATCATATCTACTATATGACTCACGCTCGACCTTTCGGTCTCCGTGTTCCGAGGCCATATCTGCATATGCTAGGCTCGTCAAGTATAACCCGAGTATTCTGCGTGTGCAAAACTGGCTTGCACCCGTTGTAGATGGACGAGAGCTTATCACACCGATCATCACGTGGTGTCCGGGCACGATTTAACTTTGGCAACGGTGCATACTCGGGAGAACACTTCTTGATAATTTAGTGAGAGATCATCTTATAATGCTACCGTCAACCAAAGCAAGATAAGATGCATAAAAGGATAAACATCACATGCAAATCAATATAAGTGATATGATATGGTCATCATCATCTTGTGCTTCGTGATCTTCATCTCCGAGCACCACCATGATCACCATCGCCACCGGCGCGACACCTTGATCTCCATCGTAGCATCGTTGTCGCCTCGCCAAACTTATGCTACTACGACTATCTCTACCGCTTAGTGATAAAGTAAAGCATTACAGGCGATTGCATTGCATACAATAAAGCGACAACCATATGGCTCCTGCCATTGCCGATAACTTCGTTACAAAACATGATCATCTCATACAATAAAATATAGCATCACGCCTTGACCATATCACATCACAACATGCCCTGCAAAAACAAGTTAGACGTCCTCTACTTTGTTGTTGCAAATTTTACGTGGCTGCTACGGGCTTAAGCAAGATCCGCCTCACCTCGCATCAAAACCACAACGATATTTCGTCAAATAGACTCGCTTTAACCTTCTTCAAGGACCGGGCGTAGTCACACTCGGTTCAACTAAAGTGAGAGAGACAGCACCCACCAATCACCTTTAAGCAACGAGTGCTCGTGGCGGTGAAACCAGTCTCGCGTAAGCGCACGCGTAATGTCGGTCCGGCCGCTTCATCTCACAATACCGCTGAACCAAAGTATGACATGCTGGTAGGTAGTATGACTTGTATCGCCCACAACTCACTTGTGTTCTACTCGTGCAAAACATCAAACCATAGAAAAACCTAGGCTCGGATGCCACCGTGTGGGGAACGTAGTAATTTCAAAAATTTTCCTACGCACACGCAAGATCATGGTGATGTATAGCAACGAGAGGGAGAGTGTTGTCTACGCACCCTCGTGAGACCCGAAGCGAAGCGATCACAACGTAGAGGAAGTAGTCGACGTTCTCCTCGCGATCCGACCGATCCGGCGCCGTTACTCGGCGCCCCGAGTTCTTGACACACGTACAGCTCGATGACGCCCCTCGTACTCGATCCAGCCGAGTGTCGAGGGAGAGTTTCACAAGACGACGGCGTGGTGGCGATCTTGATGTTTCACGGCGCGAGGCTTCGCCTAAGCTTCATGACGATATAACCGAGGTGGAATATGGTGGAGGGGGCACCGCACACGGCTAAGGAACGATCTAAAGATCAACTTGTGTGTTCCAAGGTGCCCCCGCCCCAGATATAAAGGAGCAGGGGAGGGGGCCGGCCAAGGGGAGGCGCTGGCCAGGAGTCCTACTCCCTCCGGGAGTAGGATTCCCCCAATCCTAGTTGGACTAGGATTCCTGAGGGGGAAGAGAGAGAGGGGGGCCCTTCTCCTAGTCCTAGTAGGACTAGGGAAGGGGGAGGCGCCCACCTAGGGCTGGCCCTTCTCCTTTCCACTAAGGCCCATCGAGGCCCATTTACCTCCCGGGGTTCCGTAACCTCCGGTACTCGGTAAATTCCGCTTTTGCGGAACCATTCGAACTCCAAACATAGGCTTCCAATATATCAATCTTTATGTCTCGACCATTTCGAGACTCCTCGTCATGTCCGTGATCACATCCGGGACTCAACTCCTTCGGTACATCAAAATACATAAACTCATAATAACATCGCCATCGAAACCTTAAGCGTGCGGACCCTACGGTTCGAGAACAATGTAGACATGACCTAGAACTATTCACGGTCAATAACCAACAGCGGACCTAGATGCCCATATTGGTTCCTACATATTCTACTGAAGATCTTTGTCGGTCGACCGCATAACAACATACGTTGTTCCCTTTGTCATCGGTATGTTACTTGCCCGAGATTCGATCGTCGGTATCCAATACCTAGTTCAATCTCGTTACGCAAGTCTCTTTACTCGTTCCGTAATACATCATCTCACAACTAACTCATTAGTTGTAGTGCTTGCAAGGCTTCAGTGATGTGCATTACCGAGAGGGCCCAGAGATACCTCTCCGACAATCGGAGTGACAAAACCTAATCTCAAATACGCCAACCCAACATCTGCCTTTGGAGACACCTGTAGTACTCCTTTATAATCACCCGATTCGCTTGTGACGTTTGGTAGCACCCAAAGTGTTCCTCCAGCAAACGGAGTTGCATAATCTCATAGTTACAGGAACATGTATATGTCATGGATAAAAGCAGAGCAACATACTAAACGATCGTGTGCTAAGCTAAGGGAATGGGTCATGTCAATCAGATCATTCTACTAATGATGTGACCTTGTTAATCAAATAACAACTCCTTGTTCATGGTCAGGAAACATAACCATCTTTGATTAACAAGCTAGTCTAGTAGAGGCATACTAGTGACATGTTGTTTTGTCTATGCATTCACACATGTATCATGTTTCCGGTTAATACAATTCTAGCATGAATGATAAACATTTATCATGAAATAAGGAAATAAATAATAACTTTATTATTGCCTCTAGGGCATATTTCCTTCAAAAGCTTCTATCAAAATTTGTATCAGTCACAAGGCTACTCGGACGCCAATAATCTGTTATCATATGTTCCTGTTAAAGTCACAGAGGCCATGAACATGGAATTAACAAAACCATACACCGCCGATGAGATGAGATTGGCGCTGTTTCAAATGGCACCGTCGAAAGCTCCCGGGGTGGACGGCTTTATTGCTGGGTTCTACCAACGACACTGGGATTTGTTGGGTGAGGTAGTGACCCAGGCAGTCTTGGACTTCTTAAATGGAGGTGAATTACCCTCAGGTTTGAATGATACATCCATCACTCTTATACCCAAGGTTAGACACCCCCAAATGATCTCCAATATCGCCCCATTGCGCTCTGTCCGTTTTTGTATAAGATAGCAGCCAAGGCTATCACCAATCGCATGAGGGGCATCACGGATGGCGTTATTAGTGAGGAGCAAAGCGCTTTTGTGCCTGGCTGACTCATTACAGACAACGTCTTAGTTGCATATGAAAGTGTGCATATAATGAAGAGAAGGAAAAAAGGTAAGAATTTTTCTTCTGCGTCAAGCTTGATATGATGAAGGCTTACGACCGTGTCGAGTGGCACTATCTTGAAGCAATATTGACCAGGTTGGGTTTCAATATTTCTTTTATCAGACTGACTATGAAATGTGTCTCCTCTGTCCGGTTCTCCATTCGGGTTAATGGCGAGCTACTTCCATATTTTACGCCTTCCAGGGGGTTCCGTCAAGGAGATCTGGTTTCGCCGTACTTATTTCTTCTTTGTGCAGAAGGATTTTCCTCATTGCTTAAGTATTACAATGATGGAGCGGTTGATATGGGCTTGAGGGTGAGCTACAGATCACCTTGGGTGACCCATCTATTATTGCTGATGATAGTTTGATTTTCATTAATGCAAGCAACCCAAGTGCACTCCGTCTGAATGACATTTTGTCAATTTATGGTGATGCCTCAGGTCATTGTGTAAACCGTGAAAAAAGTTCTATCTATTTTAGTACTAACACACCTGATTCTTTGAGGCAATTTCTGAAGGCAACATTGAACATCCAAGTTGAAGCTTTCAGTGCAAAATATCTTGGACTCCCAACTATTGTGGGTCGCATTACAAGTGGCACGTTTGAACACATCAGTGAAAGAGCCCGTGGAAAAATTCAAGGATGGTCATAAAAATTACTAGCTTGTGCGGGCCATGAGGTCTTGCTGAAATCGGTGGTTCAGGCTATCCCGACCTATCCAATGAGTACACTCCTGTTGACAAAGAAAGTTTGCAAGAGAATACTTCTCCTATGGTGAAATATTTTTGGAGCAGTTATCTAGATAAAAATTCTATGCATTGGGTGTCCTGGAAAGAGCTGGCCACACCTAAGTGCAATGGAGGGATGGGGTTCCGAGACCCGCATCAATTCAATCTTGCCATGTTGGGCAAACAGGGTTGGCGATTAATGACAAACGCTACCTCGCTGCGTGCAAGAGTTCTCAAGGGTCGTTATTTCCTCGACAGCGACTTTATGCATGCCTCGGCACCGAAGTCAGCCTCGGCCAGTTGGAAAGCTATTATAGCAGGAAGAGAGGCCCTAGGGGCTGGTTTGATTTCTCGTGTTGGGGATGGCAGCACAATAGCAGTTTGGACAGACAAATGGATTGCTGGTACAATATATATGACACCAATTTTCAAACCACCGGACACCACCATTGAAACGGTGGCTGAGCTCATTGACACAACCAACTGGTCTTGGCGGCAGGATGTGGTTAGGGAGACTTTCATTGCCCCAGATGCTGAATCCATTCTAAACATTCCTATTAGGCAAGGGGGAGGTGAGGATTCTTTTGCTTGGGCATTCGAGAAATCAGGCAACTACAATGTGAAGACGGCTTACCGTGCTCTAATGACTCAGAAAGAGCTATTGGCTCTAGAGGAAGGGACAGCTACCGGAACCTCAGGAGATGATCAACAGTTGTGGAAGGCCTTATGGAAATTGAATGTCATACCGAAAGTGATAGTTTTCTGGCGGAGAGTTCTTCGTGGGATTCTTTCGGATGAAGATACTCTCAACTATCGTCATATTGCACCAATTAATCGGTGCAAGGTTTGCTTAGCAATGAGGGAGGATCTGGAGCATGCTCTCATTCATTGTTCCCATGCGCAACGCTTCTGGGACGAGGCATGTGCATGGTTTGGTATTCGTCTCCCTCATCTCCACCCCGATTCATGGGCTCGCGATATCACATGTGACCCCCGTTTCTCTTATGATGACCGAGCCAAGATCACCACTGTCATGTGGTCAA
This sequence comes from Aegilops speltoides, assembly GCA_021437245.1. Taxonomy (NCBI): domain Eukaryota; kingdom Viridiplantae; phylum Streptophyta; class Magnoliopsida; order Poales; family Poaceae; genus Aegilops; species Aegilops speltoides. Next base: position 523,933,091 of record CM038147.1, read on the forward strand.
TTGGGCGCTCCCGCAACAGAATCAAGCACGACGAAGAAGGGAGGGATCCAACATCGACGATCAGAGCAATCAAGGAGGCTATTTCCCTCCTTCAGCTTTTGCGAAAGGCAGCCTCAATTTTGCTTGGATATGGCTGGCGTCCACCTGATGATGGCACTGTGAAAATCACAACGGATGGCGCGCTGAATTTTGCGGAGGGGCGGGGCGGTGCAGGTGGCGTCGCGCGGTCTTCTTCGGCTTTGCTAGGCTCATGGTGCAAGCCGTTTATATGGGGATCTCTGATCCCTTGATCATGGAAGCTTTCTCTCTGCGAGATGGAGTTTTATTCGCCACCCTTCGAGGATTCTCGCATGTGATAATGGATGTTGACTGCATGGAGTTGGTGACACTTTGGAACACTTGCCACAATTCTCGCTCAATTGTGGCCCCGATTCTATTAGAAATAGGAGAGCTTAGTAATCATCTTACTTCTTTTGTCATTCAGGATGTTAACAGGTCAGCAAACCTACCGGCGCATCTTTGTGCTAAGCACGCTTGTACTTTGAATGTGACCGACTGTTGGCTTGATGTAACTCCTAGCTTCCTAGTGACCAGCCTGATGGCTGATTGTCCTAGGAATGCTTTCATATGAATAAAGCTCTCTGAATTGCCCGCAAAAAAAGTGACCTTTATATCTAGTAGGAGTAGTAGAATTTTTCATTTGATTAGTTGGTCTGAATAGCATGGACGTATTACGTACACCATCATGTACGGCAATTAGTTACCAGCAGCCGTGTTATTCAATGGCATACAGCGATAGTTTACTCACGAAGCAACCATCCAAAGCTCCCCGAGAATTATTCCCTCTTCTGGTAGTTATTTTTTTCAAACCTATCAAAAATGTCAAAGCTCGGTCTGAACTCTGAAGACTTGATGCAAGAATGGGCAAAGTCAACCAGACTTACACCCGAAGTTACTGCTACATGTTTTTTTTGCTTCTATTTGCACTCCCACGCGTTGATCATATCAACATTGACGAGTTTTTCTTCTGCCTATGGATTTCGTTCTGTGGTGTGGAATGTGAAATGAACGGCCGATCACTAGAAATTCTTGTTTTGGAGTCGCAATTTTTCTACGATATGGTATGGAACATTGGGGAAAAAAACCTAGCAGCCATCCTTGATCGAGTTTGTTAAGTCTGTGTGAACTGACACCGCCGTGTTTTTTTTGGCAGGACACCACCATGTTGTTGCAACTATGGGTGTCTCCAATTTGGTTGTCCAGGATAAAGTCGAATTAGCCATATTCATGTTGCTCAATGGCCTCAATGATGGTTTTGCAACTGCATTGGAAGACGGAGATGAGGGGGCGAGCAGGGGCATTAGAACTCTTGTTTGCTAATAACTTTGTTATATCCACTCCCTCATAAAGTTCACAATACTAAACCAGGCAACTGACGCTTGTCAAGATCAAAAGTTGGTCTCATCCTTGATTGAGTTTTTTAAGTCTGTGTTGGTAGATAAGTTGGCCGATCAAGGTTGTCCTATTTGTTTGTGGACGAGTATCTATTGTGTTGGTTTCCTATAGTTACCAAATAACTCTCTTCTACTTATTTAGTAGAGTGAGGCCTTTGGACAACTGTTTCAAAAAATATAGCCCCCTCCCACTCCCAAAACAATATTGACTATACATGGTTAGCTTTTAGTAGAGTCCAAACTTTGCCTCGGAGATTGGATCTAGGTGGACAAGACACATGGCAGTGTGATGACCGTCGATGATAGCATGGCATGCCCAAAAAGAAGCTGTTAGTGATGAGCCAAAAGGCTGGAACTCACATGGTCTGCTCTGGCGTGTCCAACTAAATCTTTGGTGAACTAGTTGATGCACCGAATTGCGTACTACACACTAGAGCAACTAGTCTATTAGTGCATAAAACTAAAAATTGTGATGACACACACAATACCAGTCTGATACATTAAACATGTGATCTAAACCATTTAGCTCACTTCCGGGTGAAAGATCTGGAAAGGAGGGAGGAGGGGAGGCAAGTTAATTGACAAGTAACTTGACCGGATCCACATGTAACTTCTTTTTGCTTGGTGCAAAGTCAAAGTGGCGGTGCCTAGCCTAGCTCACGGCCACATCTTTTTCTATGAGTTTGTAGCCAAAATTTGTAGGAAATCCTCGTGGTCAGTGAATAGTCGCGCAATGAAACTAGCTAGGCAGGGGCGATGAACCTAGCTAGGAGAGGGAGATGGTATTTGCGCGAATCCTGGAGATCACTAGTCGGTTGGCATCGACATCCATAGCTTCAACAAGCGGACTCCACTGCTACAAGAGAGCGATCATTTTGAACAAGTAATCACAGCGTTGAATAGGGAAAATAGGTTCAACAGTAAACTTGTTACGAGTCGTCCATAAATACCGACAAAGCACTTGTTACGAGTCATCCATAAATACCAACAATGCACGGGAAAAGGAAACCAAATTACACGGATAAATTGCTTCAATTGATTAGCGGAAAGCGGGAATAGATCGGGAAAATTTCTTGAATTCCGGTCAGCACTCAGCCACAATCAAATGCAACTCCAAGGGAGTTTATCTACAGCGCATCTAAATAGGATGTGCACTGTGTTTTCATTCTCTCCAGAAAGAGAACATGTCGCCATAGCATTGCCATTGTGTTTTAAATTTTTATCACTAGCTGGCACACAACGCATGATTGCCTGCCAAAGGAATAATTTGATCTTAAGCGCGATCTGTGCATCCCAAATGCCATTGAATCGATTGGAGCGTCGCCCCTACGCAACAATCGGAGTAAAGGGACTTAACAGAGCACTTGCCAGAGGACGAGTGAGGACAAAGGAGCTGATCAGAAGCCTCTGAGAGGTTTCTGAACAGGGCAGTGAACTCCTCCCAGTTCGACACCTCTCCGGGAGACAAGAATCATCGGCGAAAACCAAAATCCCAGTTATTAGCAGCTACCTTTGAAATGGATATCTTTGAGTTAGAATAATAGGAAAACATAACCGAGAAGGAGATCCCAAGGGGGGACACCCTCCTACCTCCGGTCTAACGAAAAGCCAACCATGGTCACCCAACTAGCCTCAAATTTGACCAGAGAACGAAATTCATCACGCACTTTCACCAAAGATTTCCAGAATTTGGATTCTGGACCCTCCCGTAGGATTGGCATTCAAGGGTTCCACGTCACGAAAATACTTGGCCATTTGGAGTTTAAGCCATAACACTTGAGGTGAATCATGGTGAATGTGCCACCACCACTTCGTGATTATACATTTGTTCATTAAGGAGGTTTTAATGTTGCCCTCCCACCCCCATAGGTTTTGGGTCTGCCATGATTTTTCATTTAACCAATTGGTATTTCTTCTTATTGTCTATCGTGTTACAATAAAAAGCATTGTGATCTTTGTCGAATTTACCATGATTAGTCGCAGAAAGATGTAGTATAAACATCGGTAGAAAAAGAAGAAATGGTAAGGATAACTTCCCCACCCCCCACCACCCATGAACTGTGTCCATCCCGCCAAGTAGCACCTCTAGATCCAACTTTAAGTTCAATAGGATGAAATTCAACTTCAAGCTCAATAATACTTGGTCAGAAAGGAACCAATCTTGCAATTAAGAAGGTTAGCAATTCCGGTATGCTCAGCGTGGTGGCAAAGAGCAAAGGTGTGGCAGTTCATCAACTAGACCAAAGGATTAGTCAACTGCCATAAAGCAACCCACATTTCTATTGATCTACTGTACATCAATAGAAATATACATATTATGTACCTCTACAAAAATGCAACTCTATATATTTACATGGGAGGTTATGGATAACACATCAGAGCCAAGAAGATGAGATGGCAAGATCGAGGTTCAGGTCAAGGCTCAGATCAGCGGAAGCCTCAGGGCGGCGGTGGCCACTGGCTCCTTGCCCCCTTGCCGACATGACGACCTCCTCAGTGGTCGTGCTCGAGATGTCAGCATCACTACTCGCGGCCTCCTCCTCCCACCGGCTGATCGATAGCGTCAGGTCACACCCAGCCGCTGCCCGCTGCTTCTTCTGACACGTCTTGCCATTAGCGTGACGTGACCTGACAGTCGCCTACAACAACGTACATGGTTAATTAGCCATGTCAAGAAGATTAGCATATGACAATCACTACCCATGTCTTTCTTCATTGCTATATTTGATGTCTTGACTGGCTCTTGACATTGCTAGTAGCACATTCTACCTAGAAGCTTTATCTTTGTTTGAAAACATATATAGCATATGCATGTATAGTGGATGGTAAGTAAGAAAGACAATTCATTTGAGTAATATTTGCTTCCTCTAGATTTGTTGATATGTTAACTTTTAATGGTTGGTCTACATATAAGTTAATTCATGTTTGTCTATAGTTTTTTTATTGATAGATATGATATATTAATAAAGAAAAGATATCAGTTACAACTGATCCCTGCATCAACACGACGTCAAGAGCTAGTCAAGACATCAGGAAAGATGTACAACAGTAATCCTAGATGCACGGAAGAATACAAACATCTGAACGCTAATTAATCCCGCCCCCTATTTCCATGAGGGTGGGCCCTGCCTCCCTCCTAATCTCCTATCAAAAACTACCACCTAATTACAATCCTTGAATCCTTAACAACCAGTCCGTGTGAGTAGCATTACTCCATGTACACAATCAAATTAACTAACGAAAACACTTGATAATTACAGTAGTTACGCCTACCTTCTCTGGTGTATTTGGCATGCCGGAGGAGTTCCATTGCAGCCGCCCTCTACTCTGCTCCCAGCTCCTGAAAACCTCCTCAATGGACGGTCTGCACAATGAGATAGCTAGCATGTTTAACAAACTCAATCATACAAACGTATAAAGATTAATTAAGAGCAGAATTGATGGTCCAATTATTGGTAGTACTCACATTTGGCACGGCGGCGACATCGAGTGGTGGCCGCGATGAAACACAGCGTAAGAGGGAACGTCGATCCTGTCTGAAGCCGACGTTGCCGTGATGTTCCCATCGACGCAGTGATCTTGACGACGATTCACTGATGCATGGGGTGGATTGCTGCTGCCGCTGCCGCTAGAGCTTGATCTGTACATCTGGAGATGGCTTTTGATGTGAGATATACTGACTCCCTTTGTGCCCATCAGCTGAAGAATTCGCTTTGGTGTTGCCTCTGCGCACACAAGATATGTGAGGAGAATTGATGTCAGCACCAGTACATCGACCGGCCTTGAAGAAATGAACTAAACATTGGTACTCTTGGTTATTTATTTATTTTTGCTGTATAGCTCCTTTTTATTTTTTCTGGACATTATTCTTTGTACTTTTTTTAAAAAAATCAATAAAAATACGCAGCAGAGTCCTGTTGTTTCCCTCAAAAAAGTTGTGACGACAGCACAGATGAATGGCAGAAAAGATTAATCAAAATCATTTTTTTTTGCGGGGTGATCAAAATCATGATGAGTGCTGTTTATTTTTTTGCAAAAACGGCAGGTCCGCTGTCACTTATTGCCAAAGTGAGCCAATATTAAAGGAGAGATTAGAGAGAGACAGAGAGATCAAGCACGCGGTTGTGAGTGAGCATCAATTTGATGGAACGGCAGGAAGACAATATTATCATTTTTCATCATGCATGCATATCACGTGGGGCTTTCTTTGATCATAATACCTCTGAGATGCACCGTAAAAAAAACGTATGAGAAGCAAGAACTAACCGTCCTGGCCGCCGAGGCAGCCCACGGCCTCGATGAACTGCCGGTGAAGCTCCTCCGTCCAACGCATCCGCGGCTCGTCCGACCGGTTGTACTGCCGGACGCCTCTCCTCTCAAATCCTCTCATGCTTTTTTATCGTCCTCTCCCTGCAGCTAAGCTATCCAGCCTTCAACTCGATCCGATCAGTCCCAAACCCAAGCTTCTATTATAAACACAGGTGATGATGCTTCTCCAGAGTCAAGTTCCAATATATATATGGAGAGAGAGAGAGAGAGAGAGAGAGAGAGAGAGTTTTGGTTTGGCCAAACAATGATGAACTCGAAGCTCAAGTACTATTTTTTAAGGTACAAGCGTACTATATAGGGCCGATGTCTGGAATGTATGGATCCAAGGGAGAGCAAGTGAGAAAGAGAGAGAAGGCTGACTTTGCTGACCTAGTCCAGTCAAACATCCATGCTCACTTAACTTAGGTAGCTACCTAGAGAACAGAGGCCGGGAAGAATCAAGAGGAACGAGCCCAAATTCGAGAACGGAAAGTTCCTGTGTAGCTCAGGCTACATGAACCTCTTATTCTCAACCCTCGAGAAAAAGTTGGCCTGTCCACATCCACGAGAAACAGCCAAGTAGTATCGATTTGTGTGGGTCTCTTCCCTGCACAGTGTGACAGGCATATATGTGAACAGTTCACCCGTTTGACAAACTAACCAAGACGTTGTCCACTTCGTATGTGAGATTCAAGCTTGTTCAACGTCTCGGCATTCATCTCAAAAAAGAAAAGAAAACGTCTCAGCATTTATTTTCTGTCGCTCTCTCTGTCGCTAGGTTTGACAAACTTACTCAAGAAAACTATAGTATTCCCTCCATCCCAAAATAAATGACTTGACTTTGTAATAACTTTATACGGAGGGAGTATATAGCAACATTCATATGGACTACGCTCGTTGAGATGTCGATACATACATACGTAGAGTTGACTGCGTTCCATAGACTTAAATTCAGTCAGAGAAGTAGGACATCAGGCTAGCTAGCTGAAATATATGTCTAAAGTCAATTCAACTCTCTGACATTCCATGCATGGATTTCCCCAGGGCAATGGGAAACCAAACGCATCTACTGAATGTGAATATGTATATATGGCCATTGCTGCATAACGTGTGTGAAAGCATGTGGAAACGTATATATTTTCGTTTTAGAAAATTCTATTTCAAGAAGTTATAGAGTTCAAGTTGCTAACTCAATTTGTTGCCTTGTGTTGATTGGAGAAAGAGATAGATAGCTAGACACAAAAGTTTAACTTTAGACCAACTATATGAGGCGGACATATATTGATATGACTTGGCAAATTAAGTCACATAACTATGACGTTTGAATAGTTCCAAGGATTTATCAAAAAAAAAGTCCCAAGTATCAGATCGACGCAAAGTTCTCCTCTTCCCACGGAAATTTATCGACCAACAGTTTATATATATGTGGCTGCCATTGGAACCTTGCAGGTAGGATAAAACGCCATCAAGTCAAGGTAGCAGTTTGTGATTACCTATCCACCTCGCAATCTAGTGACGTCGCTATCAGAGAAAATGAAGCATTCTCTACATATGGAAAATGAACTGTGGACTTTCGGACCACATTCTTAGAGAAGGGAAATTGAGAAAAAGGTTCCATCTATCCATATCTCAATCAACAAATCCAGATTCACGGATGACTTACCAGTTAGGTTTAGATTATAGATAGGGACAATGACGCCGCCTTTTGAAATTATTTCCCTAGGTAGCTATAGATGTACCTAAAATGCTAGGGGTACTCTTACACATCAAAAGTAATTAATCCGTGAGAATGTGTCATAGTGCATTTTTTCACTCATTGATCATTAGTCCAGAACTTTAGATGAACCTAAAAATAAATAAAAATAAAAGGACATAAAAGTTCTAAAGAATTTTGCAAAATACATACATACATATATGATAATTTATCTCATATGATACATGTCAATGCTTATTATGGGGTGACTTATATAATTTTAAAATTTTGGTTACCCAATATAACAACTTGAGGTCTGTAGAATAATCAAGTTTGTGTTGCTTTTCAATGTTGTTTACGCCCTTCTCTCTTTCATAATGATTAAATATGAGAGTATTTTACAGGTTAAACATATAGAGAAAAATCTATTTTGCACAAAAAATTGCTGTCGGTCTGACTTGAACACCAAACTATGAAATTGACTAACCTATAAGTTGTTTCCTAGTAGTGTGTTGGTGAAGATGTCTATAAACGTTAACCTATGAAATTGACATTATCACCAAACTATGAAATTGACTAATCTATAAATGTTAACTTCAACCCTAATCTATGAAAATGTCTAAATTGAACCTTAAACTATCTAAAAATGCTTAAAATGGTCCTATATTTATTTTGAATAATGATTTTGTATGTTTGGCTTTAAAATGAAAAACTTCATGAATCACGGGAATGCTATGAAATGATAACCTTCAAAAATCATTAAAAATATACTATTTATGTCATGTGAGAAATGAGGAAAGACAATCATTTACTTGGCTTTTCGTGTATATGTGATCTTGGTTGCTATTGATACTTATCATGTTTGACCGCTATAGCATTCAGTCTTGAATTGTTTCATATGTTTAGGGAACCTTAGAATATGGAACCACCATCCAAACCTTAAACCAGTCGATTGGAGTTGGTTTCGCATCTTCGAGAAGTTTTAGAAAAAAAAGGAAATGCTACATATGGAGAACCTGCAAAAATCAACCCAAAAGAATGCCGATTTACCTTTTGGATTAAAAAGGTCAAGAGGAGTTTATTTTATCTCTAGATATTCTTGCATATGACATGAAATTGCGCAGATGGATTGATTAAAAATGTCTTTACACCCAATGTAGTTAATTTAATTTATTATAAACATAGTAAAGCTGAGCTAGCTAGGTTGTTCCACGATGATTTGTGATCCATAACTGTCTGATATGGCTTACACATGCACCAGATTTTTTGGTCATCCGGCAAAGCGTCCCCCAACCTCGATTAATTGAAAAAGGGCCATTGCTCCAAACTATTCTCAGAACATTCTCTTGAATCAGGGCCATGCCATGGGCCATGAGACCGTGAGGAAATTTAGGCCTTTGGGACTTGGATCAAGAGTGTACTTTGATGTTCCTGCGAGATGCATTCATATCCATGCTTTTCAGCTTCTGCTGCTCTATCTTGAGCGCCATTGAATCGGTTGTTGGGGGGAGGCAACATAATAGTGAGGATGAAACTTGGCTCTTATCCTCATGGTACTTTCTTTGGTAGTGTCAATGTGTCCATGTCCCATTTGCCTCTTGTTTTTAGCCGGTTCATGATAAATGCTGGGTGCAATCTTGGAAACTCCTCAATGTTTTCTGGCGACTTTAGAGGTGAACCCTAGCAGCCTCCAACACCGCCGCAACCTTTCCCAATGGCTCCCAGATCCCCTCCTCAAACCTAGCAGCAGAGTACCATCGTTTTGGCAGATGAGGCAGGCGATCGGTGGTAATCCTATCAATTGGGCGGGCTGACGGTAGCGGTGGTGTATGGCTTCAGGGAGGGGATGTGTCAGTGGGAGATGGGGAGGCAATGGTACGGTGTTACGTCGCAGCGAGGAAGAGTTTGCAGTGGGTGGCAGAGCAATTTGGTAGCGTTTCTGGTTTTGAAAGTTGTGTATGTCATACTTGAAGGAAATATGCCCTAGAGGCAATAATAAAGTTGTTATTTATATTTTCTTATATCATGATAAATGCTTATTATTCATGCTAGAATTGTATTAACAAGAAACTTAGTACATGTGTGAATACATAGACAAAACAGAGTGTCCCTAGTATGCCTCTACTTGACTAGCTCGTTAATCAAAGATGGTTATGTTTCATGACCATAGACATGTGTTGTCATTTGATGAACGGGATCACATAATTAGATAATGATGTGATGGACAAGACCCATCCGTTAGCTTAGCATAATGATCGTTAAGTTTTATTGCTATTGCTTTCTTCATGACTTATACATGTTCCTCTGACTATGAGATTATGCAACTCCGGAATACCGGAGCAACACCTTGTGTGCTATCAAACGTCACAACGTAACTGGGTGATTATAAAGATGCTCTACAGGTGTCTCCGAAGGTGTTTGTTGGGTTGGCATAGATCAAGACTAGATCATTGATGGCGCGCGTTGCCGCGCCCGTCTATATAGAATTTCTTAATCTTAAATATAGAAAGACATGAATCATGAACTTTAATTAAATTTGCATCTAGTAATCTATTTGTTAGCAATAGTAGAGACATGAACTTCAGCTGGCTTGCAAAAAGGTATTGGGATAGTATGCCAGGACATGGTGTTTTCTTCGGTCTAATGGGCTTCAATCAGTGCGAGAACACGTGATGGTGTAGATGGTTAAACTAAGCAAAGGAAAGTGTGCTCGATCATATTTGGGACTGTAGATCAGTACACAGCGTATAGTGATGTTTCTAGAAAAGGATAAGATAAAACTGCACTTTGTTTTCTTTGGTACAAAGGGAGAACACATTCTACAATACAACGTTTTGATATTTTGCAATGGGAACTTCTAGAAATTTTTAGTGTGGGGAGAAAATACATGATGCACTAAATATATATATCTGATATGTTGCTAACTAATCGATCTTAAATAAAGTTGCACACCATTATTTTTTCTGTGTGTTGGCCAGTCATAACATGCACATTTTTAGTATTTTGCTTTCATGAATCAAAGAATTAAGAGAATGCACACATGGACATCCAAGAAGAAATCTGATTTGTGCATTTCATCGAACAAAGGACCGACGAAATCTGAAGCTAATAAAGGGGGCAAAGATAGTAGTATGAAGGAAAGGCACATACGATTGAAGATTTGTAGTGTCCTTTGAGCTACAGCAGTGATTCAGTGGTACACATGCACCGGAGTGAGAGGGCGCCCGTGACGCTGAGGATTAGCCAGATATTGCTTCTCACCACGCAAGCACCGGCCACAATGGCACCTGCCGTGTACCGCGTCCGCTCAAGTTGCAGAGCAGCCAAAGCACTCCATGCACCTGTTCATCCCAGAAACTGTGAGATGAGTGAAAAACAGTCCTACCTTCAGATTCTTTAATCATTCTGATATGTATAATGAATATGCGATGCAAATTTGAAAAAAGGGTAAAATAAAAATCATAGATTAGGGTGCCCAAACCAATTTCATCTCCAACTTAAAATGAGCAATAAACATGCCCACTCACCGATTCCATGCAGATCAAACTTCTAGGGTTCCTTTTCCATGGCCGGACCGCCATGGCAATGGACTGATTTCACAGCAAGCAGACACGAACAAGTGACCTGATGACTTGCATTCGCTTGTTTGTCCGGTGGTCTGGTAGCAAGCAGGTACGAACAACAGCTGTGATGTCCTGAAATTCTGAAGCCAGGTGTTATATAGAAGATTGTAAGCCCCAAGAATGTTACAGCATTGACAGACAGCGGCACTTTTGCGTTATCTGACTATATGTAGCGGCATAGATAATGTTTCTAACTGATTGCAACATGGTCAAAATGAGTGGTTATCATTTTTATAAGAGAAAATATGGACTTGTCCTGTTAGTGTAAGACCTACAGTTTTTATTGGCTAATAACCTGATTTGGAAAACAAATGTGTTAGGCAAAGAAGCATATGCAGGAGCATATTCTTCAGAGCAGCAGTTCCGTAACAGCCAAAGCACTCCGTGCTCCCACTCGTCCCAGAAACTGCGAGATACTGAAAAACAGTCCTACATTCAGATTCTTATAATCATTTTGATATATATAACGAATATGTGATGCAAATTTGACAAAAAGGTAAAAAATAAAAATCATAGATTAGGGTACCCAAACCAATTCATCTCAAACTCGGATGACCGATCAGCATGCCCAAATAAAGGTGTATATGCAAAATCCTAGGCTAAGCGCCCACTCACCGACCCACGTAGATCAAACTTCTAGGGTTCCATTTGAATCAAAGAGAGGGGGGTGGTGAATGCTCACGGAATGCATGAGGGTACCTCTCCCTTGCGAGGACAGTGCCGCGAGCGGTCTTGGCGGAGGCGTGCGGCAACGGGGGCGGCGGCGGGGGTGTCCAGTCCGGGTTCGAGCCGTCGACTGGACCTCCTCCTTGCATCGTTTCCGCACCCCTCGTCCATCCAATAGAGCTCCTCGCGTGCGTTGGGGGGACTGGATGAACGCTATGGAGGGAGTGTAGAGGGGAGGACGAAAGTGTTGGAAATATGCCCTAGAGGCAATAATAAAAGTATTATTATATTTCATTGTTCATGATAATTGTCTTTTGTTCATGATATAACTGTATTATCCGGAAATCGTAATACACGTGTGAACGCATAGACCACAATATGTCCCTAGTGAGCCTCTAGTTGACTAGCTCGTTGTGATCAACAGATAGTCATGGTTTCCTGACAATGGACATTGGATGTCGTTGATAACGGGATCACATCATTAGGAGAATGATGTGATGTACAAGACCCAATCCTAAGCATAGCATAAAGATCGTAGTTAAATGCGCTAGAGCTTGGCCAATGTCAAGTATCTCTTCCTTCGACCATGAGATCGTGTAACTCCCGGATACCGTAGGAGTGCCTTGGGTGTATCAAACGTCACAATGTAACTGGGTGACTATAAAGGTGCATTACAGGTATCTCCGAAAGTATCTGTTGGGTTGACACGGATCGAGACTGGGATTTGTCACTCCGTATGACGGAGAGGTATCTCTGGGCCCACTCGGTAATGCGTCATCATAATGAGCTCAAGGTGACCAAGGTGTTGGCCACGGGATCATGCATTACGGTACGAGTAAAGTGTCTTGCCGGTAATGAGACTGAACAAGGTATTGGGATACCGACGATCGAGTCTCGGGTAAGTAACGTACCGATTGACAAAGGGAATTGTATACGGGATTTGATCGAATCCTCGACATCGTGGTTCAACCGATGAAATCATCGAGGAGCATGTGGGAGCCAACATGGGTATCCAGATCCCGCTGTTGGTTATTGCCCGAGAGTCGTCTCGGTCATGTCTGCGTGTCTCCCGAACCCGTAGGGTCTACACACTTAAGGTTCGGTGACGCTAGGGTTGTATGAATATGAGTATGCAGCATACCGATTGTTGTTCGGAGTCCCGGATGAGATCCCGGACGTCACGAGGAGTTTCGGAATGGTCCGGAGGTAAATAATAATATATAGGAAGTGGTATTTCGGCCATCGGGAAAGTTTCGGGGTCACCCGGTATTGTACCGGGACCACCGGAAGGGTCCCGGGGGTCCACCGGGTGGGGCCACCCATCTCGGAGGGCCCCATGGGCTGACGTGGGAGGGGAGCCAGCCCATAGTGGGCTGGTGCGCCCCCCTAGGCCCACCCCCTGCGCCTAGGGTTGAAACCCTAGGGTGGGGGGCGCACCACATGCCTTGGGGGGCACTCCTCCCCCTTGGCCGCCGCCCCCTTGGGAGATTGGATCTCCCAGGGCCGGCGCCCGGGTCCTATATAAAGGAGGGCAGGGGGAGGGCAGCCGCACCCATTGCCTTGGCGCCTCCCTCCCCCTGCTACACCTCGTCCTCCTCCCGTAGACGCTTGGCGAAGCCCTGCTGGAGTTCTGCTGCATCCACCACCACGTCGTCGTCTTTCTTTGGATCATCATCAACCTCTCCTTTCCCTTGCTGGATCAAGAAGGAGGAGATGTCTCCGTCCGTCGTGTGTTGAACGCGGAGGTGTTTTCCGTTCAGCACTTGGACATCGGTGATCTGAATCACGTCGAGTACGACTCCATCATCAACATCCCCTTGCAATCTTCCGCGCGTGATCTACAAGTGGTATGTAGATGCAAACTCACTCCCTTGACTCGTTGCTTAGATGAACTCATAGATGGATCTTGGTGAAACCGTAGGAAAAATTTTAATTTTCTGCAACGTTCCCCAACAGTGGCATCATGAGCTAGGTCTATGCGTAGTTCTCTAATGCACGAGTAGAACACAATTTTGTTGTGGGCGTGGATCTTGTCAACGTGCTTGCCTCTACTAGTCTTTTATTGCTTCTGTGGTATTGTGGGATGAAGCGGCCCGGAGCAACCTTACACGTACGCTTACGTGAGACCGATTCCACCGATTGACATGCACTAGTTGCATAAGGTGGCTGGCGGGTGTCTGTCTCTCCCACTTTAGTTGGAGCGGATTCGATGAACAGGGCCCTTATGAAGGGTAAATAGAAGTTGACAAAATCACGTTGTGGTTATTCGTAGGTAAGAAAACGTTCTTGCTAGAACCCAATTGCAGCCACGTAAAAGATGCAACAACAATTAGAAGACGTCTAACTTGTTTTTGCAGCGATTGATCATGTGATGTGATATAGCCAGAAGTTGTGATGAATGATGAATTGTGATGTATGAGATCATGTTCTTGTAATAGGATTCACGACTTGCATGTCGATGAGTATGACAACCGGCAGGAGCCATAGGAGTTGTCTTTATTTTTTGTATGACCTGCGTGTCATTGAAGAACGCCATGTAAACTACTTTACTTTATTGCTAAACGCGTTAGCCATAGAAGTAGAAGTAGTCGTTGGTGTGACAACTTCATGAAGACACGATGATGGAGATCATGATGATGGAGATCATGGTGTCAAGCCGGTGACAAGATGATCATGGAGCCCCGAAGATGGAGATCAATGGAGCTATATGATATTGGCCATATCATGTCACAACTATATAATTGCATGTGATGTTTATTATGTTTATGCATCTTGTTTACTTAGGACGACGGTAGTAAATAAGATGATCCTTACAAAAAATTCAAGAAGTGTTCTCCCTAAGCGTGCACCGTTGCTACAGTTCGTCGCTTCTAAGCACCACGTGATGATCGGGTGTGATGGATTCTTACGTTCACATACAACGAGTGTAAGACAGTTTTACACAAAAAACACTTAGGGTTAACTTGACGAGCCTAGCATGTACGAGACATGGCCTCGAACACGGAGACCGAAAGGTCGAACACGAGTCATATGGAAGATACGATCAACATGAAGATGTTCACCGACAATGACTAGTCCGTCTCACGTGATGATCGGACACGGGCTAGTCGACTCGGATCGTGTAACACTTAGATGACCGGAGGATGTCTAATCTGAGTGGGAGTTCATAATTTGATTAGAACTTTATTATCATGAACTTAGTCTAAAACCTTTGCAAATATGTCTTGTAGATCAAATGGCCAACGCTAATGTCAACATGAACTTCAACGCGTTCCTAGAGAAAACCAAGCTGAAAGATGATGGCAGCAACTATACGGACTGGGTCCGGAACCTGAGGATCATCCTCATAGCTGCCAGGAAGCAATATGTCCTAGAAGGACCGCTAGGTGACGCTCCCATCCCAGAGAACCAAGACATTATGAACGCTTGGCAAGCTCGTGCTGATGATTACTCCCTCGTTCAGTGCGGCATGCTTTACAGCTTAGAACCGGGGCTCCAAAAGCGTTTTGAGCATCACGGAGCATATGAGATGTTCGAAGAGCTGAAACTAGTTTTCCAAGCTCATGCCCGGGTCGAGAGATATGATGTCTCCGACAAGTTCTATAGTTGTAAGATGGAGGAAAACAGTTACACAAGTGAGCACATCCGAAGATGTCCGGTTTGCAAACCGTATGACCCAAATGAACATTAACCTCCCGGATGAGGCGGTCATTGACAGAATCCTCGATCGCTCCCACCAAGCTACAAGAGCTTTGTGATGAACTACAACATGCGGGGATGGTGAAGACCATTCTGAAGTGTTCTCGATCTCAAGTCAGCAGAGGCTGAAATCAAGAAAGAACATCAAGTGTTGATGGTCAATAAGACCACTAAGTTCAAGAAGGGCAAGGGCAAGAAGAACTTCAACAAGGATGGCAAGGATGTTGCCGCGCCTGTAAGCCGATTCTTTGGGAAGAAGTCAAAGAATGGACCCAAGCACGAGACCGAGTGCTTTTATTGCAAGGGAAGGGTCACCGAAGCGGAACTGCCCCAAATACTTAGCGGATAAGAAGGCCGCAACACCAAAGGTATATTTGATATACATGTAATTGATGTGTACCTTACCAAGACTCGTAGTAACTCCCGGTATTTGATACCGTGCCGTTGCTCATATATGTAACTCACAGCAGAGCTGCGGAATAAACGGAGATGGCGAAGGGCGAGGTGACGATCGCGTCGGGAATGGTTCCGAGTCGATGTGATCGCCGTCGACACGCTGCCTCTACATTTACCTACGGGATTAGTTTTGAACCTTAATAATTGTTATTTAGTGCCAAGTTTGAGCATGAACATTGTATCCGGATCTCGTTTATACGAGATGGCTACTCATTTAAGTCCGAGAATAATGGTTGTTCGATTTATATGAGAGATATGTTTTATGGTCATGCTCCGATGGTCAATGGTTTATTCTTAATGAATCTCGAGCGTAATATTACACATGTTCATAGTGTGGATGCCAAAAGATGTAAAGTTGATAACGATAGTCCCACATACTTGTGGCAGTGCCGCCTTGGTCACATTGGTGTCAAGCGCATGAAGAAGCTCCATGCTGATGGACTTTTAGAGTCTCTTGATTATGAATCGTTTGACACATGCAAACCATGCCTCATGGGCAAAATGACCAAGACTCCGTTCTCCGGAACAATGGAGAGAGCAACCAACTTGTTGGAAATCATACATACCGATGTATGCGGTCCAATGAGCGTTGAGGCTCGCGGAGGATATCGTTATGTTCTCACTCTCACTGATGACTTGAGTAGATATGGGTATGATTACTTAATGAAACACAAGTCTGAAACCTTTGAAAAGTTCAAGGAATTTCAGAATGAGATGGAGAATCAACGTGACCGAAAGATAAAGTTCCTACGATCAGATCGTGGAGGAGAATACTTAAGTCACGAATTTGGTACACACTTAAGGAAATGTGGAATCGTTTCACAACTCACGCCGCCTGGAACACCTCAGCGTAACGGTGTGTCCGAACGTCATAATCGCACTCTATTAGATATTGTGCGGTCTATGATGTCTCTTACCGATTTACCGCTATCATTTTGGGGATACGCTCTAGAGACAGCTACATTCACTTTAAATAGGGCACCGTCTAAATCCGTTGAGACGACACCGTATGAATTATGGTTTGGGAAGAAACCTAAGCTGTCATTTCTAAAAGTTTGGGGATGCGATGCTTATGTCAAGAAACTTCAACCTGAAAAGCTCGAACCCAAGTCGGAAAAATGCGTCTTCATAGGATACCCTAAGGAAACTGTCGGGTATACTTTCTACTTGAGATCCGAGGGCAAGATCTTTGTTGCCAAGAACGGATGCTTTCTGGAAAAAGAGTTCTCTCAAAAGAAGTAAGTGGGAGGAAAGTAGAACTCGATGAAGTACTACCTCTCGAACGGGAAAGTGGTGCAGTGCAGGAAACCGTTCCTGTGATGCCCACACCAACTGAAGAGGAAAACAATGATGATGATCAAGGTACTTCGGATCAAGTTGCTACTGAACTTCGTAGGTCCACAAGGACACGTTCCGCACCAGAGTGGTACGGCAACCCTGTCCTGGAAATCATGTTGTTAGACAACGGTGAACCTTTGAACTATGAAGAAGCGATGGCGGGCCCAGATTCCAACAAATGGCTTGAAGCCATGAAATCCGAGATAGAATCCATGTATGAAAACAAAGTATGGACTTTGACAGACTTGCCCGATGATCGGCGAGCGATAGAAAACAAATGGATTTTTAAGAAGAAGACAGACGCGGATGGTAATGTTACCATCTATAAAGCTCGACTTGTCGCTAAGGGTTATCGACAAGTTCAAGGAATTGACTACTGACGAGACATTCTCTCCGTAGCGAAGCTGAAGTCCGTCCGAATCATGTTAGCGATTGCCGCATACTATGATTATGAGATATGGCGATGGACGTCAAAACGGCATTCCTTAATGGACATCTTAAGGAAGAGCTGTATATGATGCAGCCGGAAGGTTTTGTCGATCCTAAGAACGCTAACAAAGTATGCAAGCTCCAGCGATCCATTTATGGGCTGGTGCAAGCATCTCGGAGTTGGAACATTCGCTTTGATGAGATGATCAAAGCGTTTGGGTTTATGCAGACTTATGGAGAAGCATGCGTTTACAAGAAAGTGAATGGGAGCTTTGTAGCATTTCTCATATTATATGTAGATGACATACTCTTGATGGGAAATAATATAGAACTTCTGGACAGCATTAAGGCCTACTTGAATAAGTGTTTTTCAATGAAGGACCTTGGAGAAGCTGCTTATATATTAGGCATCAAGATCTATAGAGATAGATCGAGACGCCTCATAGGTCTTTCACAAAGCACATACCTTGATAAGATTTTGAAGAGGTTCAAAATGGATCAGTTCAAGAAGGGGTTCTTGCCTATGTTACAAGGTGTGAGATTGAGCTCAGCTCAGTCACCGACCACGGCAAAAGATAAAGAACAGATGAGTGTCATCCCCTATGCTTCAGCCATAGGATCTATTATGTATGCCATGCTGTGTACTGCACCGATGTAAACCTTGCCGTAAGTTTGGTAGCAAGATACCAAAGTAATCCCGCAAGGAACACTGGACAGCGGTCAAGAATATCTGAAGTACCGAAAAGGACAAAGGACATGTTTCGTTTATGGAGGAGACGAAGAGCTTGTCGTAAGGGTTACGTCGACGCTAGCTTCGACTCAGATCTGGATGACTCTAAGTCACAAACCGGATACGTGTATATGCTGAATGGTGGAGCGATGCTGGTGCAACCGCAAGCGAGCGTCGTGGCGGGATCTACGTGTGAAGCGGAGTACATGGCAGCCTCGGAGGCAGCGCATGAAGCGATTTGGGTGAAGGAGTTCATCACCGACCTAGGATTCATACCCAATGCGTCGGGGCCGATCAAACTCTTCTGTGACAACACTGGAGCTATTGCCCTTGCCAAGGAGCCTAGGTTTCACAAGAAGACCAGGCACATCAAGCGTCGTTTCAACTCCATCCGTGAAAATGTTCAAGAGGGAGACACAGAGATTTGCAAAGTACACACGGATCTGAATGTCGCAGATCCGTTGACTAAACCTCTCTCGCGAGCAAAACATGATCAACACCAGAACTCTATGGGTGTTCGATTCATCACAATGTAACTAGATTGGTGACTCTAGTGCAAGTGGGAGACTGTTGGAAATATGCCCTAGAGGCAATAATAAAAGTATTATTATATTTCATTGTTCATGATAATTGTCTTTTGTTCATGCTATAATTGTATTATCCGGAAATCGTAATACATGTGTGAACACATAGACCATAATATGTCCCTAGTGAGCCTCTAGTGACTAGCTCGTTGTGATCAACAGATAGTCATGGTTTCCTGACTATGGACATTGGATGTCGTTGATAACAGGATCACATCATTAGGAGAATGATGTGATGGACAAGACCCAATCCTAAGCATAGCATAAAGATCGTGTAGTTAAATGCGCTAGAGCTTGGCCAATGTCAAGTATCTCTTCCTTCGACCATGAGATCGTGTAACTCCCGGATACCGTAGGAGTGCCTTGGGTGTATCAAACGTCACAACGTAATCGGGTGACTATAAAGGTGCATTACGGTATCTCCGAAAGTATCTCATTGGGTTGACACGGATCGAGATGGGATTTGTCACTCCGTATGACGGAGAGGTATCTCTGGCCCACTCGGTAATGCGTCATCATAATGAGCTCAAGGTGACCAAGGTGTTGGCCACGGGATCATGCATTACGGTACGAGTAAAGTGACTTGCCGGTAACGAGACTGAACAAGGTATTGGGATACCGACGATCGAGTCTCGGGTAAGTAACGTACCGATTGACAAAGGGAATTGTATACAGGATTTGATCAAATCCTCGACATCGTGGTTCAACCATTGAAATCATCGAGGAGCATGTGGGAGCCAACATGGGTATCCAGATCCCGCTGTTGGTTATTGCCCGAGAGTCGTCTCGGTCATGTCTGCGTGTCTCTCGAACCCGTAGGGTCTACACACTTAAGGTTCGGTGACGTTAGGGTTGTATGAATATGAGTATGCAGCATACCGAATGTTGTTCGGAGTCCCGGATGAGATCCCGGACGTCACGAGGAGTTCCGGAATGGTCCGGAGGTAAAGAATAATATATAGGAAGTGGTATTTCGGCATCGGGAAAGTTTTGGGGTCACCCGATATTGTACCGGGACCACCGGAAGGGTCCCGGGGGTCCACCGGGTGGGGCCACCCATCCCGAAGGGCCCCATGGGCTGACGTGGGAGGGGAGCCAGCCCATAGTGTGCTGGTGCGCCCTCCTAGGCCCACCCCCTGCGCCTAGGGTTGAAACCCTAGGGTGGGGGGCGCACCACATGCCTTGGGGGGCACTCCTCCCCCCTTGGCCGCCGCCCCCTTGGGAGATTGGATCTCCCAGGGCCGGCGCCCCCCCTGGGGTCCTATATAAAGGAGGGCAGGGGCAGGGCAGCCGCACCCATTGCCTTGGCGCCTCCCTCCCCCTGCTACACCTCGTCCTCCTCCCGTAGACGCTTGGCGAAGCCCTGCTGGAGTTCTGCTGCATCCACCACCATGCCGTCGTGCTGCTAGATCATCATCAACCTCTCCTTTCCCCTTGCTGGATCAAGAAGGAGGAGACGCCTCCGTCCGTCACGTGTGTTGAACGCGGAGGTGCTGTCCGTTCAAAGACTTGGACATCGGTGATCTGAATCACGTCGAGTACGACTCCATCATCATCATCCCCTTGCAAGCTTCCGCACGTGATCTACAAGTGGTATGTAGATGCAAACTCACTCCCTTGACTCGTTGCTTAGATGAACTCATAGATGGATCTTGGTGAAACCGTAGGAAAAATTTTAATTTTCTGCAACATTCCCCAATAGAAAGGGCTATGGAGGAAGTGTAGAGGGGAGGGGGTTGGACCATACCGGCGGTGAAGTAGACCCGTAGCATCATGTCGCGGATCGACGGCGTATCGAGGAGGGAGTGACGCCGCCGCATCGAGAGGAGGAAGGACGGCGACGCGGAGGAATAGAGGGGAACCGTTCGTTCGGGGGCTGGGCAACGTGGGCTGTTAGCGTGGGAGTGAAAATAAGTGGGCTGGCCCAATTATGGACAGGAAGAGGAGGTCGCTCCGCGGAGCAGCGGCCCGCGAGACGGCACGCGACGCGCGCGGGCGAGGAATGATGCCCGAATTTGATCTGGATCGTAGGTTCGACGATCCGACGACAGAGGCAGTCAAATGGCTGTGGAGGCTTGTAGCTAGCCTCGTTATACTGTTTCTCAATAAGGATTTGTCACTCCGTGTATCGGAGAGGTATCTCTGGGCCCTCTCGGTAATGCACATCACTATAAGCCTTGCAAGCAATGTGACTAATGAGTTAGTTACGGGATGATGCATTACGGAACGAGTAAAGAGACTTGTCGGTAACGAGATTGAACTAGGTATGATGATACCGGCGATCAAATCTCAGGCAAGTAACATACCGATGAAAAAGGGAATGCCGTATGTTGTTCGGTTTGACCGATAAAGATCTTGGTAGAATATGTAGGAGCCAATATGAGCATCCAGGTTCCGTTAAGGATGGCAATGGGTGGGGTTTGGATCGGGTTGAACAATATCAAATCCATATCCATATCCATGAAGACAGTCTTTGCCCGCCCATGAAAAATCCATGGATGAAAATTTGTGTCCATGTCCAAATACGATGGATATCCATACCCACTGGATATCCATTGGGTCCTCTCGAGACATATAAATATGACATAACACAATATTAACATAAACTCTTCCATTCTTCAAGTCGTGGCAGGCTAGGCTTCACTTATAGCAAATCAACATCCACTAACAACCTAAGATCATTTAGTATTTTTCTAACAGATGAGA
Source organism: Aegilops speltoides (assembly GCA_021437245.1). Classification (NCBI taxonomy): domain Eukaryota; kingdom Viridiplantae; phylum Streptophyta; class Magnoliopsida; order Poales; family Poaceae; genus Aegilops; species Aegilops speltoides. Next base: position 523,954,777 of record CM038147.1, read on the forward strand.
ATGACGAGTCATTTAAGGAGGTAAAAATAAGGGAAGGGGTGGTAGAGTATGTTATGGAGGGGATTGAATGTCAACTAATAAAAGTTACGATGGGGATTGTGTAATTTCTTATGCATGTTTTAGATAAAAAAAGTGTAAAATTGTTGTGGGACATATGACCGTGGGGCAGGGATAGCAGATTTTCTCCCATTAAGTCATACTATCGGGTCGGATTTGGGTATATCCATGGGTACAAGATTATATCCATGCCCTTTCCACGAACAATCGGGTCGGGTTTGGGCGCCGCCATGGACACAAAAGCATATCCAAACCCTATCCATTCGGGTCGGATATCCATGGATATCCATGTCCATGGATAAAATTGTCATCCTTAGTTCCGATATTGGTTATTGACCGGAGATGTGTCTTGGTCATGTCTACATAGTTGTCGAACCCGTATGGTCCGCATGGTTAACGTTCGATGACGATTCGTATTATGAGTTATGTGTTTTGGTGACCGAATTTTGTTCGGAGTCCCGGATGAGATCACGGACATGAAGAGGAGACTCGAAATGATCGAGTGGTAAAGATTGATATATTGGAAGGTTACATTTGGACACCGGAATGGTTTCAGGAAGTATAGATAAGTTTCGGAGTACCGGGAGGTTATGGGAACCCCCCGGGGGACTATTGAGCCTTCATGGGCCCTAGTGGAGAGAGGATGCCGGCGGCTAGGTGGAGGCGCCCCCCTCCCCCAAGCCCAAACCGAATTGGACTAGGGGTGGGGGGCGCGGCCCCCCTTTCCTTCTTCTCCTCCACTTCTTTCCCCTTCCCCCTTCTCCGGAAAGGAAAGGGGAATCCTACTAGTACTGGGAGTCCTAGTAGGACTCCCCCCTTGGCGCGCCCCCTCTAGGCCGGCCGCCCCCTCCTCTCCTCCTTTATATACGTGGGCAGGGGCACCCTAAAGGCACAATAGTTGTTTCTTAGCCGTGTGTGGTGCCCCCCTCCATAGTTTACTCCTCCGGTCATAGCATTGTAGTGCTTAGGCGAAGCCCTGCGCAGATCACATCACCATCACCGTCATCACACCGTCGTGCTGACGGAACTCTCCCTCGACCCTCTACTGGATCAAGAGTTCGAGGGACGTCATCGAGCTGAACGTGTGCTGAACACGGAGGTGCCGTACGTTCGGTACTTGGATCGGTTGGATCGTGAAGACGTTCGACTACATCAACCGTGTTAAACTAATGCTTCCGCTCTCGGTCTACGAGGGTATGTGGACACACTCTCCCCCTCTTGTTGTTATGCATCTCCTAGATAAATCTTGCGTGATCGTAGAATTTTTTTGAAATTGCATGCTACGTTACCCAACAATACTCTTGGTACAACTAGATAAAGGGGGGCTTCAACACTTCTTGTTATGTGAAACAAACACTTCAGATCTTTAGTACTTAACAGATGGAGTCTCAATTATTTATTTGACAATTTCAACAGATGGAGTTATAATTATTCATTTTTAGATACTCAGCTAGACCAGCAAAACCTTTTCTGTTGTTAGAAAAAAATATTACAAAGAAACAAGTGGTTTGTCGCTCTCATCTGAATATGTTGGCTTTCAGGTTATGGGACAAGTGCTTGTGATTATATACTCAGCTAGACCAGCAAAACCTTTTCACTTTAAAACTTATCTTATTATTATCTATTGATGTAATCAGTTTGTGGACACACATAACTCATATTTTGCCATCTCAAGTAGGAATATTACCGTTTCCGTCATTATCAAAACTCAAAGCTTTGGAGGCACATAAACCCTAAAAAATAAAGTTGTGATCGATCTAGTAGATGTACATTTCGTCAATTATGTCTGCTCCATTTTGTTGTTAGATAGCTACATTATGCCTTTTCGGAGTGTAAATTTGTGTTCCTGGCTTCTTGCTGCCAAAGATTGATTCTTCGTTGATTTCGTGTTTTGCAATTTGTTATTGTAGAATTAGGAGGTTTCTTGTGCCTAACTATTTTTGAGGGTTTAAGGATGGGCGCTCCAATGGTCTAGTTCTACTCCCTCCGTCTGAAAAAGCTTGTCCCTCAAATGGATGTATCTAGCACCATTCATTTGAAAGGCAAGCTTGGGACAAGTTTTTTCGGACGGAGGGAGTACATATAAGGTGGAGGCCGGCACATGTTTGGCATTAACTTCAGGGGTGTCCCATGAATATGACGTGCATATATTTTTGTAGGTGTTAGTGCTCGAAGTTGACCACAAAAACCATAATGATATTGGTTTTTATAACAAAAAATGTCAAAAAAATACCAGAATATGTTCTTATCTATGAGTTGGTTGCTATCCTAGTGCAGCATCGGAAACATTAGGAAAACCTGAAGGCGGGCATCAACTTATTGCTAGCTTAATTATTGCTTCTATGCAAATTTTCTTAGTAATTTTTTTTGCAAGACTTAAACTGTGTAACGATTAGCTGGGTGTACCTCAGATGCAAAGGCTGGGAGACATAACAAATTATTATTCTTGAGATGGAGGTAACAAACATTCGAGATGGGACCAGAATGTGGATCAGTGGTTACGATGGGAACCTTGCCGTGATGAGCTTTGCCACTGAATTGGCGTTGCTGAAAACGGTCGGCATGTACGTACACCTGTCGGCCGAGCAAATGACAGTTTGAATTCCATGGCGCACGCACGTGCGTACGCACGCGATCAAGCAAGAGATTTGAATTGTATATATATTTAGCCTCTAGCCATTGAGACTGTTCAAAGAGTTTGACAAAGCTCAACCACTGGAACGTACGGACACGCTTACTTACTTACGCATGCATGCACGTACGTCAAACATATTCGGTGTTTCCAGTGGACACACGCTATGTACGATAGCAAGCCGCGAGAAAATATAAAATGCGGCCGGGTCTATCTATCTACTATTCATGGCCATCACGGTCGATGAGACTAGCTAACTCCATGAGCTATGCCAGCCGAGGAAGGAACATGTGTGTACTTGTCTTGCCAGCTTTTGTGTGTCGCGTGCAAGACTAATCTAAATATCTTACCAAGTGGAGCTAGCAGCTAAGTGTGGTAGAGGCTAAAGTCAAGGGGCATGGTGTTTAATTTGAATATCAAGCACACCATTGTAGTAGTCTTCGTGCTAATCAAAGACGGTGCCGACTTCTTAACTCACAATTAAGCTGACCCTTGATTATCATCACATGGCTAATTTCGACGTGACAGCGATCGCTCATACTTTTTGGCCGCCGCGTCACCTTTCGTCAAGTCTACCCACAGCCTTCTCTCTGGCGCGGCGATCTATTGGCAATTTATATTGTATATACCTTTCTTTGTCATTTGCGTCTAGTTCCTCGTCGAGGCTTCCACTCCCTCTGTTTGAAAATACTTTGCATAATAGTTTTATCTTGAGTCGTATTTTGTGAAGTTTGATCAAGTTATATGAAAAGAATATATCAATGTGCACAACGCCAAACCAATATATTTAGAAATGTATTTCCAAACTGCATTTATTTTTGTACTGTAGATTTTGATATTATATTTCAATAAAAATTGTTCGAGCAGGGCAGAGTTCGACTCAAGACAAAACTACTCCCTCCGTTCGGAATTATTTGTCGTAGAAATGGATGTATCTAGATGTATTTTAGTTCTAGATACATCCATTTTCGAGACAAGTAATTCCGAACGGAGGGAGTAGAAATTATCCTAAACCATGTAAAAAGTGCCACATGCTCGATCTTAAAGGAAGGATATAAAGCGGAATCCACTATTGAAAGGATGAAGCTAGCTAGTTTGTCCTGCACGTAGTACCTATCGTAACTTTGGAATTCCATACACCCATATTAGCTTTTTTTCGACTAGGTGCACGTGCACGTGCACATAGGTTGTGTGTTTGATGTGAATTCCCTTAATATTTTAAACCGACTTGCGTGACTTTTTACCCCGCTGAACCGAATGGAAAAGCCCTAAGAGCAAGTACAATAAAGCCGAGTCAGCGGGCTATAAGAAATAAACTAGTATATTTTTGCTTAGTTGGAGGAAAGAGAAAAGAATAGAGAAGGTAAGCGGGCTCTTCGTGAAGAGCCAATTTCTAAAGACGCGCTTCCTGGGCATTTTATGAGAATGAAAGGTGGGCCACATAATAAAAAAAATAAGACACTCTTTTGATCTACTATCAGCATATTGGTGACTATAAACGCTTATAGATGACGTAAGATTTGGCTTATAACCAAAGAAATTAGCTATACTATTAACCATGCTCTAAAAAGGCAGACTGCACCCCAAGGTCGTGGTGCCTGCCGGACGGCATCTCGCTCGTGTCGCGTGCCTCCAATCTCCAAAACTCCAAAGCTTCCACGGGGCCCCAGTGCATCGCAGCACACATTCGACTAGTTAATCCAATCACGCGGTACATGTGGATGTTCTTACGTGTGTCGATAGAGCACAATTTTCTAACATGCAGTTTCATAGCTTACGTAAGAGATAATGGCAAAGTTTGGTACAGTAGTACATACTATAATTTCTAGGGTTTATCAGCTGCATATAAGTAGCCTTCATCTAGAATTTATCACTTGATTAGTTTGCTCTGAATAGTATGGACGTACTCACGTACGTACACCATCGTGTACGGCAATTAGCTAGTCACCAGCAGCCGCGTTTTTCAACGGCATGCTGCCACAGTTCCCTCACAGAGCAACCATCCAAACCTCTCCAGGAATTATTCCCTCTCCTGTTTTTTCCTCTCTCTTTCAAACCTGCCGAAAAAGTCAAAGCCCGGTATAAACTCTGAATTGAACGGGCAAAGTCAACCAGAACTAGATTACACCCAAAGTTACTGTTGATTTTTTGCTTGTGTGTGCACTTTTTTTTCGAGAAACTTCCAATCTATTCATCTTCAATCATGGCAGTACAAAACAACAGAGGTAATAAAAATTACAGCCATGTCCGTGGACCATCTAGCGACGACTACAAGCACTGGAGCGAGCCGAAGGCGCGCCACCATCATCGCCCCTCCCTCACTGAAGTCGGACAAACCTTGTTGTAGTAGCACTTCATGCTTGATCATGCCGACATCAGCGAAATTTAGAGTTTTTCTCCTGCGTACAGATTCGGTTATGTGGTATGGAATGTGAAACTAACGTCCAGTCACTAAAAATTCCCATTTTAGAGTCGTTGTTTTTGTACAATATTGTATGGTAATTTTACTGGAAAAAACCAGCCGCCCATATTTGCTTGTGTCAATGGACACCAGCATGTTGTCCCAACTAGGAGCGTCTCCTCCCTCAAAAAAAAAGGAATTTCTCCAGTTTGGTTATCTAATATGAAGTCGAACTAGCCATATTCAGGGACGATGGGTGACGACGTTGCTTGATGATGGTTTTGCAACCACATTCAAGGCGAAGATCGCAACCCCCCCCCTCCAAAATTCAGATTTTGTGAAGAATACTTGGCATTTGAACTCTTGTTTTCTGATCAGTTTGTTATATTCCTCCTCCCCCACCCCTTCATAAAGTTTATAATACTAAACGAGGCAAATTAGCCTCGTCAAATATCAAAAGTTGCTCCGTTCTTGATCATGTTTGTCAAGTCTGTGTTGGTAGATAAGTTGGTCGGTCGAGGATGCCCTATTTGTTTGTTAACGAGTGTCTATGGTGTGGGTCACTAATAATCGTACTACTCTCTTGCACTTTTTAATAGAGTGAGGTCTTTAGACCACGGTCCGAAAACATTAGCCCCCTCTCACTCAGTGGCGGAGCTTCATGGGGGCCAACCTGGGCGGTGGCCCCCCCAGCCCAAGAAAAAAACACCTACTACTCATTAGTTTTTCCGACATATGTTCAGTAAAAATAGCCTAAATCTCATAGTTTTGCCCCTCCTTGGCCCATTGCCCCTCCAAAGATTTGGCCCAAGCTCCGCCACTGCTCTCACTGTCAAAACACCATCGACTTACATGGTTACTCCCTCCGTTTCAAAATAGATGACTCAACTTTGTACTAACTTTAAATAAAATTAGTACAAAGTTGAGTCATCTATTTTGGAATGGAGGGAGTAGCTCTGAGTGGAGGCCAGACTTTGCCTCAGTGATTGGATCTGGGGAGGTGGACACAATGGTAGCATGATGGCTGTCGACGGTAGTGTGGCGGTCCAAAGAAGTTGTCGGTGACAAGCCAAAACGTCCAGAGCCATTTGACACATCAGACTAAACCCTCGGTGACCTAGTAGTAGTCGATGCACCGAGTCGCATACCACGCGCTAGAGCAACTAGTCGACGCATAAAACTCAAATACCGCGGTGACGCACAAAGAAAACCGGTCCGATACATGAAACGCGTGATCTAAACCACTTACCCTGCTTCGGGGTGAAACCTCAGGAAAGTGGGGAGGAAGGGAGGCGGCGAGTTAATTGACAAGTAACTTGAGCGGATCCCCACGTAACTTCTTTCCTCCTCGGTGCAATGTCAAAGAGGCGGTGCCAAGCCTAGCAGGCAGCCACATCTTCCCGCGGAGTTCGTCGCCGGAACCCGCAGGAAATCCCCGCGGCCGGTGAACAGTCGGCGTCGGGGAGCCATTTTCCTCGTGTCTACAGTGTTCTCCGTCCATTCCCGACGCCGACTTCTCTCCCACCCGAATCCACCACAGCGGTCAAACCACGTCGCATCGCACCACACAGCCCGCGACCGCGACCGGTTCGTTCGTTCGTTGCCCGAACGCATCTGCGGCCCAGGCAGGCTACCACGGGGCGGCCCAGTGACGACAGAAGGCCTGGGCCGAAACTCCCCGGGCCCGGCCCGTCGCCCCGGGCTTCTTCGAGTTTCTCTCACTACGGCTACCTCTCTCTCTGGTCCCCTCCTCCTCGTGTCCCATTTCAAACGGCCACCTCCGTCCCCGTCCCGTTCCCGTTCCGATCCGGCGGCGGCGCGGCGGAACCCTAGGCCCCCGGCGGAGCCCCGATGTGCGGGTGCGCGGAGGCGCTCCTGAGGGCGGTGGTGGCCTTCTTCGACGCCGTCCTCGTCGACTGCTTCCTCTCCTGGTTCCGCCGCCGCCGCCCCGGCCCCGACAGCCCCGCCTCCGCCCACCGGGTAAGCCAACCCTACCTCTCCCTCGCGTCCGGCTCCTCGATTCGTTCGTGCTTCGAGCCCAGGCGGTGATGGATTTTTTATTTTGGTGCGTTCGCGTCCGTGCAGGATCCGCTCGTGCCCAAGGGCCGGGGAGGGGAGGCGCTCCCGGCCTCGGACGAGGAGAAAGGTACGTATCCTCGATTTACTCCCTCAGATTTGCGATTCCGGCCGTATGAATTTGGTGTGCTGTGGTTAACCTCTGTGCCGCTCCCCTTGGATGCCTGTGTGGTGGTGTTTCAGGTTTTGCAGAGAGCACAGGGTCGAATGAGCAATTGGCAGGTGGCGACGACACCGACGAGGAGCTTAGGCGAGAGGTACGCCTACCGGAGCACAACTAAACGAATCTCTGTTACTTTTTCAGTCGCACGTGGGGAACGGATGTGCGGTTCTTGTTACCGTCAGGTTGTAGTTCCTAGGCTGAGAGCATAAATCAGCTTTGCAAATTGCGCATGTGCTTCCACGATGCGCGCGATGTGTGTGTGGATGGTTTATAGATGGAGAGACCAGGTTCACACAGTGCCTGGTGATAGCTAGGTGAACTCCTGTCCCTGTTTTGGGTCACAGATGTGGGGAATTAATGGTTGTGCGCTTGCTTATGGTTACAGTGACTGTCAGATTGTGGTTCCAGGCTGATGTCGTGATTGCATATCTGTTACTGCATTTCCCTGATGCGCACAACGTATTTGGATAGTTTAACATGGAGAGATTATGTTTACACAGTACCTAATAACTGGATGAGCCGAGGCCCCTTTTTCGAGTCACACGTGTGGGGAATGTTTGTGTGAGACCATTTTGACTGTCCCATTGTAGTTCGACGGATCTAGCTTCACTTTTTGACTGTAATATTTGTTACCTTTAGGTACCCATCTGCTACAAGGTAGCATTTTAGATTGAATTTGATCGTGCCTGTATTTCTGTGTTGAGCATTATGGTAGCTTATAGGAAGGGGTTTAGGTTTGCCCAGAATCACACTGCACCTACTAGCTGTGGCATACAATTTTCCATGACAAGGGCTTTAGTTAGTGTATTTTGTCAAATGCACACTGCAAATAACTAGTTTATATGTTATGAACAAATAAAAAGATGGTCCTGGAATTTCATAGACTGGGTGTTGTATATGGTAAATCATTCTTTTTATATGTTCTGGTTATAAAAATAGAATATTCCTGTATGTTATGACCAAATAAAAGGATGGTTCTGGAATTTCATGGACTGGGTGTTGTATATGGTTCTGTATTTCCCTGACGCGCACAATGTATGTGGATAGTTTAGATGGAGAGATTAAGTTTACACAGTACCTGATAACTGGATGATCTTATGTGCCTTCTTCAAGTCACACATGTGGGGAATGTTTGTGCAACCATTTTTATGGTCCCAGTGTAGTTCGACGGATCTAGGTTCATTGTTTTATTGTAGTTTGTGTTACCTTTAGGTTTCCATCTGATACAAGGTAGCAGTTTAGGTTGAATTTGATTGTGCTGTATTTCTGTGTTCAGCATTATGGTAGTTTATATGAAGAGGTTTAGGTATACCCAGTATTTGTACTGTACCTACTAGCGGTGGCATACAATTTTCCATGGCAAGTGCTTTAGTTAGTGTATTTTGTCAAATGCACACTGCAAATAACTACTTTATATGTTATGACCAAATAAAAGGATGGTTCTGGAATTTCATGGACTGGGTGTTCTATATGGTAAATCATTCTTTTTATATGTTCTGGTTATAAAAATAGAAAATTCCTGTGTTCCTTTTTGACTGCATGAAAGCAAATGTGCGTATGGCATAGCCAATATACACACAGCTGTATGTACATTTGCATTTTTTAAAGTATATCTGTAAAAGTTACACTTTAATTGTCCTGTAGCTGTATAAGTAAATCCAATGTTTTCAACAGTTCACGAGCTTGATTCATTGCACCTGCTGATAATAATTCTATTTTACGCATTGGAACATATGGGGCTTAGTCCAGAAATTTTCATCGTTTCTAGTCCTATCTTATTAGGAAAGCTCACTGGTGTTGGTATTATTGACCAAAATGTAGTCTGTTCTGATCTCTTTTTTTTTTTTGTCTTCTGCATTTGTTTACTTTTTACGTTCTGGCAGTACCTGACTTTGTTTTCAGAGCTTGGGGGTATGTAAAATATTCCAAGAAATAAGGTGTTTTTATATTCTATCCTAATTTGAATTTTCATGTGGCTCTTAAATCCACCCAGGCAGTTCACCTCCAGTTGTACGGCACAATATCGCAAACCCCGGCTGAACTTCGGAATGTGTCATATGAAAGTAATTCTGAATCCGCTAATGAGGTGGGGACAGTATCTATGGAATAATTTTGTTATTAGTTTCATATCTCTGATGCCTTCTTTTTGGATATGCAGTCTGATGACATGTCCATCAAATGTGAGGAGGATTTGATGACTGAAGTTGAAGTTTCACAAGATAAATCACTTGATTCTGTTCCTCGATCAGTTCTCCGTGATAAGTCTCCATTCTGGAGCATGCAAAATAGGTTCTCTGACTGCAATGGTTCACCCTTCCCGACACCTTTGGTTCTCAGAGATGATATGCAGACCCCTGGAACAATGTATGCTTCACACACAGGGTCTACTATGTCTAGGAAGCGTGTGCGCACCCGCAAACAGTTTGTCTATCCTGTCTTGAGGCCCATTGAGAACAAGCTTCAGCAAATGGAACCGCCAGAAGATTCTTCACCAATGCTGCCCTCCAGTTCTCCAAAACGTACAAATTTGGGAGCAGGTCATATCAAGAAGCAGACCTCTTCAAATTCAGTTGCTAAGGTGGGATTCTCAAAGTCTCTGCCATTCAGTTTTCCCAGTGAGAATGCTTCATACCAAGAAAAAGGATCACCCCCTTCGGAGGAGTCGAATTGCCAAACCAGAAGCCCGAATCTATTGGATGGTGGAGCTCTATCAAAATCAAATTCAGATGAAAAGCGTGCTGCAATGAGTCTGACCCACTGGCTAAAACCTTCATACACAGACAATGAGAATCAAGGCGTTGTCACTTCATCTGCTTCCAACCAACTGCATGATGAGAACGCGCTTTTCACGGATAGCCCCGTCTTCACGGCAGCTTCTGGGATGGACGCAGATGTCGAGAACCCTACTCCAAGGTTTCCCAAGGCATGGGATGGCAATGGCATTCCCAACACAACCACCAAGTACAAGGAGGTATGTGCTGATGGTTCATCGTTTGTCTAGTAACGCATACCCAAACTTATGGTTAAGATGAGCTAACCATTCTGAGATGTCACTGGTGCTAGGATCAAAAGGTCAGCTGGCATGCGACACCGTTCGAGGAGAGGCTGCTGAGGGTTTTGTCGGATGAGCAGCCTAGCGCTCCGAGGTTTGTTCCTTTCTATACATGGCGCAATTTTTGCCTTTTGTTTTTTTTGCTTTTTCAGCTCTTTTGCCATGCATCAAACTACTTGCCACCCAACCCATTGCGCATTTCACTGATCCGGTGCTAACATCATGGTTCTAACACAGGAAGCTTTCAGAGGAGACTTGTTTCTTGTAGAGGAGGAGACTTGATGGTGGAGGGAATGTTGATATATGTCAGTCCTCAACCTTTGAAGCTGCGCGCCTGAATGCTACATCTTTTTTTGTCACTCCACCATATACCTGCCACCAAACTTTCGCCGCCTTCACCGTGATGCAATGTTACATACAAACGGTAGAGGTGTTATACTGCTGCTATGAACATCATCAACCTCTGGTAGAGGCTTATATAAGATGTAAGAAATGTTACTTAGCTGTCCTGTCTGTCTGTAATACCCTTTCTGCTGCATACACAATACTGTTGTAGCTTGTGACTGCTGACACTGAGCAGTGAGCTGACGTTACACCTTACAGTTGCCTTGTCGTTATACAGAATTCAGTCCTGGAATTGTCATGTTCCTTGGTTTTAAAATGCTCGGCTGTGTTCCGCGGTTACAAATACAAAACTGGCCTGTTGTTATAGAAATGTGATGTTCATGGAAACATCAGTTGAGTAACTATGGCATCTGAACCGTTTACAACTATATTACATTTTTCACACGTTTCAATTTCTTTTTCCTGTCTGAAAGGCAGGACGTATGTATACAAAAATATTACATACACGCATTTGAAATTTTGTTACACGCACTGCGTGTAGAAGTGTAGTCCTAACCAACTCACTGCCAAGCACCTTTTCTGGTGTGGGTGCTGGCTCTGTATCTGTACACGAAATCACTCCGTCGAAGCGTGCACTTCTTGCCCTACATGGAGCCATCTCTCTGCGACGGTCTCTTCTTCTCCGCTCGAACCGTCTTCATAGTTCAACAGGACACCGAACAAAATCTTGCCCTGGAATCATATGAACAGCATAAAAAATTACATGGCGAAAAACGCAAGTGCCGGCTCGCTCAGCAGGCAGGCGACTCACCTTTTCTCGCCGGTAGGAGGCCAGCGTTGCCAGCGGTTCCTTGGACTTGATCACCTGCCCCGCGTTCTGGTGTAGGTTGATCATCTGGCAACGGTTGCATCCTCCCATGGACTGCACATAAACAGTCCGGCAAACGAAAGGAGTGATTCAGCAACGTTTGGTGAACAGGTGTGATATGTCGAAATAGCTAGCCTCAGGATTTTTGTCAAATAAAGGAGGTTGGTCACTCTGAAGTTATAACAAGGAAGTTCAATTGTGTGCACAAAAAAGCCCTTCTGTCGATGGATGCTGAAAGGAAAAGAACACTTACAGTAAAATAGGCATCTCCAATGTGAAGCCTCTTCCAGTTGTCCTCTCTGTATGGCGTCGACCCAGAGATAACAATGTTGGGCCGAAATCTCATTGCATCAACAAGAACGTGCTGCTTACCATTTCCATTGCCTGCAAAATGCTTACATCACGTTATCCCAAGAAAATGCTGTGCAAACAAGACTGTATTATCTGAGGCAGTCAACATTGCTAGATATTCAATGATTTCAATGAACAATTAGAGCCCTTCTTGGTCATTTTGCAATAAGTAGGGAACGGGGAAAGAAAACTGCATACTTGAACTAAGCCGACTGTTCAGGTCAGAGACACTCTCTTCAGATATTAGTAGCAATTGTCCTTCGTTGACAAAACTAAGTTTGCTTCGAGTATCCCTGCATAGACGACCGTTCTTGCCAGTAGATGTGCAGAAACTGTTCCTGGAGCTTGAACATCTCATAAAGGTACAATGGCGTCCAATAGCTTCGCTGAACCATGCGTTTACCTTCTTGTCATAACTTTGTACCTCGTACCTGAAGCAAATTGCAGGATTATTCTAAGTCTGAAGCTACGTGAAAAACTCGAGACCGTCTCCAAATAAAAAGGCAGCATCGAATAAACCCAACACCAAATGGTGAGTGGAAAGGAAGTTGATCAAATAATTGTAAAAGTCGGTACGGTTCTTACCTTTGGCCATACACATCTACTTCTGCAGTTAGATGAGTCAGATTCTCCAGAAGAGAAATCTGCAATTTATCCTTTTGTTTGGGTGACTCTACGAAGAGTTTCCCAAGTTCCAGGTTTATCAATGTCCGGATAGAGCCCAACTCTGGTACCTGAAGAATATGAAACACGATTAAGACCGGAAGAAATCCTGACAGACAGATTCGCAAACTTTGAACAAATATAATAAAAAGTTAAAATGCTATTCTATTCAAGTTTTCTCCATTCATGTCTAAGATTCGTAAGGAGAAACAAAATGGAGAAAGTAGTGGGTAGTTACAAATCATGCCCTCAGTTTGCAAGTTTGTGCTTTCGTCTTTTAGGAGGTTGAACACAAGGTTGTGTATTGAGGCGTTACCCACAAGGTTGAACACATACAGAGAGCAGTTTAGTTACCTTTTTTTGGGTCAAAATTTCACCACCTGATCCTTGGAGAAGCCATTCTCTGTCATATTTTAAACCTAAGTAAAAAAGACAGCATAGTTCATAAAGTGTCAACATATGGCATCAGAATCACTGTAACCAAAGGTACACATGAAAGAATAACCCATGCTATAGAATGTACACGTACCACCAGCAGTCAGCGGCCAACTTTGCACACTAAATCCTTGGCAAGATTTCACAGGATAAATAATTATGGACTTTAAGCGAACATCTGGAACAACTTTTTGACTCTGATTGTCTGCAATTAAAAAGTATATGAACTACACTGTCAACGGATACCAACAGATAAGCAATCCATCAATAATTTTATATGATAAAAAAATTACCTAGTAAGTTAAGAGTGTTCATATGCAACGTGTGCCCATTATTGAGTGTGATTGGTTTAGACATAAAAGAAGACTGCAGGAACTTCAGAAATTCCTAGAAAAAGAGAAGGTTGTGAGATTAGTGATTACTTCTTAGAGAAGATCTATGTAACGGAAATTTGATAAATGCCACTGCAAACTTATTAAAATCACACCTCCGCATCTTGATAAGTGGAAATATACCCAAATGATATTCTGACAGCACCAGTTGGTTTTCCATTTATTACGTCGTTATCATCCCAACAAACATGCCCAGCCTGGCAAGTAAGCACACATTCACGTTATTTAGATGTGAAACGTTTATAATGATATGCTTATTTCTGTGTTAACTAAGTAAGTCTATATGGTGCACCTCAAAGTTGGAAACTAGATCCAAGTGCGACAGGCCAAGATACTTAGCACAAGCCCCAGGGTTACAGAAGCAGCCCGTCTGCAAGACATCAGAGGGAAAATCAGCCAAGGAAACAACGTGAGTAGAAGGCCACAACATAAGTAAAACAGTCTATAGTTATACACTTACACGCAGATGAATTCCTGATAAGGAAGCAAGCTTCTCCACCTCACGGTATCCAAACCAGGTGCCATCTTCTCTTTTCAAATTGAATGTGATCGTAGGGCTCATCTTCAGATCTGCCACCTACAGCATGTCATATAAAAATTGAACAGAGCTAACATATTAAGGGTAAGAAGACTAGAACATCATGTTCATACTGTCTAGCTCTGATATTGATGACGGCCATTCTCTACCAATGGAAGAAACGCAAAAACAGCAACATGAACTCTTAAAGAAGGCATCAAAATAACCTTGCTTTTGATACCTTAGAAGCTTGTTGTCCATAGATTACACAAACATTTTTCTTATTTCTGTGCTTCATGTCCAGCATTTTCTTTCTCACATAAGTAGCAAGAGATGATGTGTGCCTACAAGAGAAGAAGAGGGTGTTTACAGAGAACATCCAGGACAGAATATCAGGACCAAACTATCTTGAATAGATACCGTGCAATTGCGGGGGTAGTTAGCATCTCAATTATCTTAAAACCATGCCGAAGAGAAGCTATGCTCAAGAACGAGATCGTTCCATCCTCAAGTACTTGTTCGATGCTCTTTCTTTTCTGAACAAAGTCAATGTCAGCAATTGAAGCAGCTACCGTTCCTACAGATGTTACACAAATTCAGAAACTAAATTAGTAACAAGACATAAGATAAATAGAACATATAAATTAAGTAGGGCAACACAAAACCTCCACTGAAGTATGTCTTGTTCAGCAAACTGGCAGCCTCTGACAAAACAGAAAATATGAAAGATGTCATAAAGTTGACATTATTAGGAGGATTGACAGCAACTAGATAAAGATTGATGTTAGGCTATTTAATGTAGTTTATAGCATGTGAAATACAACATAGCTATTATGCCAAGTTAAAGTGATAATGCTTGTTGCAGTACCGTTTTTTACTATTAGAGCACCAAGACCAGTTGGATAGCCAAATATCTGCAAGTTTACCAAAATATAGCATTGGTCACATCTCTAGAACCAAGATTTCAAGACAATAGTAGGTGCATATAGATTTACCTTGTAGAACGAACAGACAACAAAATCAGCAGGATAGACATCTAGATTTGGTGGTTCAGTTGCACATCCTTTGGCAGCATCTATCAGAACCATCCATTGACCCCTGCATTTTGTGTAATTAGTAAGTATGGTCAAGGTACCTGAAGTTCCACTAAAAGAGGGTGATAACCCTTCTAGAGAAATTGATTGTCTTGTCCAAAGCATGGCTGTCACATTTATCAACCATCTTACTGCTGCTGCGGAAGCCCCACGAGATTTCCTTCCTTGATAAGCTTGACCAAGTTAAGGTTGAATTTCTGTCCGGAGAAATTGCACTCAGAAGGGAATGCAAACAGATTCCAATTGTTTTCTACACCACAGGGAGAAAAAATAAATTAAGATTTAAAAATGATAATAACTACACCAGCACTGATGTTCAGTTAACTGAGTGCAACTTTAAATTTGGCTTCCGTTTTTGCTATTTGTAACTCATTTGTAGATTTTCCTTTTTTTTTCTTGTTCCACATAATCACTTTCAGAGTTTGAAGCAAACTTCTGCAGTTAGATATTCGAGTTATTTGTGTACATTACATGGTACAACAATTGGGCTTGAAATGCCAATTAAATAAATAAAACTTGTGTATTAGAAAACATTCCCGGAATGCGGACAAATAAGTTGCATCTAGCTTGTGGAAGTTTCATAGCTGTCTTAAAAAACAAATCTAAAGAAGATAAAGCAAGTCAATCAAATTCTATACAAAATATAAGCTCCAGCCCATTGATCAACTATTATAACTGAACATAAGATCTTGATAGTATGTGAAGAACGATAGATGCCATTCTGACAAAACTTTACCTGAAGCCGCTGAAAGGCTTCCATTCTGACAATTCTGCGAAAGGACATCTCCACCTCTTCTTTGGTTTGAGTGTCTCGAGATCTTAAACAAATTGGAACTAGGACTTCCATTGTTCTTTTCAAGACCCTTATCCTCTTCAATGTCAACTGCCAATGCAGTTGCTCCTTGGCTCAGAGCATATCTATAAATACATTAAGGGCACACAAATTCTACAAGATACTCTGCGTCAACATGAACTTCCCAACTTTATGCGATTATTTTTTTTCCTAAAATCGAATTAGAGAAACAATTGATAAGGAACCCGTTGTGCTATTGCAGCTTGTATGTCAGCTTGTATGTCAGCACAAACATTCCCGAAAAGCCAAACCAGTAAAGTTATGATCTGGTACTGAAAACTTTAACGGAAGGATACTCTCTTATCCCAAGTACACTATTATGATTTTCCATTGTGTACATGTAACAGCTTTCTCTACTCCATGGAAAACATTCACCAACAAGTTTCAGAGCCGCTGTTGCCCCGGAGGTGAATATGCATTTGTAGTCTCTTGGAGATGCATTAAAGTATTTTAGGACCTGTGTAAGATAAAGTCTGCATCATAACCAAGAAAAAAAAGCTGACTGCAAACTTACTCAAATGCATGGAATAGAGCAAGATGTCGGCAAATCACAGTATCTTTCAAACTTTCAATCACAATGACAGGTGCAAACTTTATCAATACTCCCCTCATTTAGCTATAAGTGGTTTGAGCATTTCTAAACTTACTGAAAGTTGAGCTCAACAAGGCAGTAACTACAATTAGAGCATAAATGGAAAATGTACACCAAATAACCTCATCAGCAAGTGTCGAGCATTGGCTTTTCTTTACACAGAAACTGACACGACGGAGTTTTATTTTAGAAATGTTTATTGCTACTGATTATGTAAACAGAACTGAAAAGATACAAGCCATAAAGGTACCTGATGGCGCGCAGCAGTAACTTGGTCGGTCGCGGCCATGCTCGAGTCACTCTGGCTATCTAACAAACATGTCAAGGACCACACCCACAAGAACTCGCAACACATACATCGATAACAGGAAATAAAACAATGTCTCTCGACAACGCGAGCCAAGGATACGAGGGTTGCCATAGACATTGGAGGTGAGGTCCTTGACGACATCGGCCATCTGCGGCTCGGAGTACAGCGCCGCGCCGGCATGGTCCAGGTACACCGTCCCTGCTCCCCACAACCAAGCAAAGCACACAATTAAATGCTGTAAACTCCCTCCACACACACACACCAGCACATTGATTTAACTGCTAAATCGCCATCACTCTCAGCTCAAGAACCATACTTTCTACAGGGGACAGTAATCCAAAAAAAAAAAAATCCAGTTTTTCCCCTGAAACTCTCTTTGTATGAGTAAATTGAGAGAGCCGTGAATGGGTAGCACCTTGGAGGCGCTGGAAGTCGGCGGCCCGCATCTGGTCGACGCCCCTGGGCGCGTCCGGGTAGCCGTAGTCGCCGCCGAACTGCTCCAAGAACTCCTCCCTGCTCCGGTCCATGCCTCCCTCCGTCCCGCCCTCGCTCCCCCGAATCCCCTCGGCTCAGACCGCGGCCGGAGCCGGAAAAGGGCCGGCCGGATTAGCTGGAGCGAGCCGGAGGGGGATCCTGATTGATTCGGTGGCGAGAGTGGAGCTAGTGGCGGCAGGCGTGGCGCGCACTGGGCCAATTAGATTATTCTCCCCTCGTGCCCGGTGTGGAGAAAGGGAGCCGGACGGCGGTGGTTGGGGTGCACGGCGGGGGATTAAAAATTGCTTGCGTGTGGCGTCGGCGGACGGCGAGAGGCGGAGGGCGGGCGGTGGCTTGGCTACGCACGTAATGGCTCACGCACGGATTGACCCCTCCTATGGCTCCTACTAGGAGCCTCCTAGTCCTTCCCCATTGGCTGCCCTCCCGCGGTCAATGGAGGCGACACGGAGCTTCTGCAGACGCATCAATGGCGTCACATCTTCTCATTTTTCTCTCCACAAGAAAGCTAAAAGCTGTGATGTGGTAGGCGTCCAGGCCAGCTCACTTGAGCGCATTGTGAGTGCGATGGCCTGGCCCGCATGGTGGTGGGCTGGAACGTGCAGGCTGGGCCTGAACAAGCCACCATTTGTCTGTCTCATGGAACGTTCCTAAATGTTGTCTCAAAAAAAATTTGTTGTCTCTGGCCTAAATTATAGTCTTGGTCATCGTCAACATTTAGTACTGGTCACGGGGACCCTAAAAAAAAGGTAGTGGCATGGTGTTTTTTTTAATAAATTACTTTGATTCTTTGTGGTGGTACCATGAAACTTGAGAGGTATGTGTCATTTGCAGAGCTGGTTATTCGGATCTGGTGAGCTTATGTTAATGTGTCATGTAGTAGTAGCTTTTTGTTGGTTTGATTGTCTGTGAAGTTAGGACTTTTCCTTCACATTGTGGTGATGACTTTGTGATATGACGGCATGCGCTTCCAGGGGATCATCCCGGCCCAAGTACGTCCATCGCTCATGGCTTTCAAAAATTATTATCGCTAATCAAGTTCGTGCAGATGAACGAGTGGCAGCATCGTTGCTCCAGTCCGATTGAGTCTCTTTACTGATGTCTCGGCAAAAATTTGTCTTGCGAATATTGATGCCACGAAGAGATTTCATAGTAACTCATAATTTTAAAATTTACTTTGTAATTTCTTAAGCCATAGATCCAAAGCAACGTATTTTGTAATTGTTGCGAGTATAAATAAAACTACAGATGTTTCCAAGAAACAGTCTCCTATATTGGACTTTGTATCCAGTAACTACTGTTGCGAAAGTGTCAATCTGCACCCGAGCTCAAATGCTCCTCATAAACAGTAAAATAAGAAAAATAAAAAAAATTGTCAAGAAACATTGATGAATTTTCTACGTAAGTGAAAATTTTCTTGAAGAAAAAACATTGCTAATGCTCTAGGCAAGAAAAAACAAAATCATTGCTCCAGAATGCTTTCCTCAATAGTCTTTTTGAAGCATAGAGTTTGTTTTTTTAGAGCAATTAGGAATGTTTTTTCTTCACCGAATGTTGTACGTATGTAGACAATCTTCAATGTTGTTGCAAAACAATGATTTGTTTTGCATTATTTGACTATTTTTTGAATTTTAATGTTTATGAGGAAGCATTTGAGCTCGGCAGCAAAACTCAGTGGGTAATCTGGAAAGAACAACTCATTGGGTGGGAGAACTAATAATTGTTCTGTTGTAGAAACTAGCGGAATGGCGTTTTTCCATAGAGAGAATATCCGCTATTGCACACACACCAGGCGAGCACGTTCGCACTGACACAAATTCAGTGGGAAATCACATGCTTTGAGTTCTTGGTTATTATGTGTGCTGGCTGTCTATTGTTACTTATATGTATTGCTATCTCTTCATCGGGCTACTGGAAAAAATTCATGATGGAAATAACATAAAACATGAAGGGAATGCACCACGGAAAGTTCCCAATTGCTCGCGAGCTGAAATGAGCTACCATGAATAGTAAATACAAAAATAAATGTTCCCGCTAAAAAATAGAAAATAAATGAAAAAAATAAAAAAACGAAATTTTTGTTTGGTAAACTTTAACAAATGTTTAGGAGCTTGTAAATTTTCACTTTGAAATGACATTTGTGGAAATTGCAGCAAAAAAAATCAGTACTCCAAAATGCTTTTGAAAATGGATTTTTTTGGAGCAATGATTTTGTTTTTTCTTTTGCCACCACTCCCATAAATGTGATTTTATGATGAAGTTTTGCAAGCACTCGGAACATTTGTCAAGGTTTCGCACAAAAAAATTCAGAATTTTTTAAGTTGTTTTCAATTTTTTACGATTTTACTGCTCATACTGGCTTATTTGAGCTCGAGCTGAGAATAGTTGTGTGCCCAACTTGATGCCCGGGAAGAGGAATAGTTGTTCATAAAAGATATTGAATTTTCTATGAAGGAATTTACCTATGAAACCGCGCCGACGAACAAGCACTGGGAGATCCCTAGAATTCAAATATAGAATCACGTTGTAGATGGAGGATGAATTATAAACAAATAGAGCTTCTTGAGTATGGTATTTCTTCTTCCTCTTACTAGTTGTAAGTGCATCTAGTGCCCCTTTAGTGGTTTTGGAGTATTGAAGACAAATGGGTAAGGGACGAATGTGTTTCTGAGTGTACACATGAATTATAGTCCCCGAAGATTTGGTAAATATCCATTCTTCAAGAATGGATCAATGTCTTCTCAAGTAGAGAAGTTCTAATATCCCACACTCAATGAATAAAAGTAAGCTTTCCCTCCTTGTTGTATCAAGATAAGAGACATCAGTATGCTCTACTTTATTAACTAACATAAAAGCGCGCGTTGCCGCGCCCGTCTACTTTGACAAAAGAATTCTCTACCCATATATTCAGTGTTCATCCAATAAGAGAAAGTCTTTTTTTTGCAAGGAAAGAGAAAGTCTTATCGGTCCACAATTGAAACTAAATGTTTTGTGGATTTAAGGGGAAATACTGAGAGACGGGAGACCAATGGAGGGTGGAAAAGTAAACATTTATATCATTTTTCATAGTTTTTTTAATTAATAAGTTCAGCTTCAACACACCGAAATAATAAGTAGGAAGGTGTTTCTACTGAGCTCTGGTGCACCCTATGAATAATAAAGTAAAAACCAATAATATTATACAAATATTTGTAATAACATACATATTTGTGTGTTCTACATGCATGCAAATTTGCACGGAGCACCGATCCCCCACCCCCCAAAAAGCACCACATTCTACATGCATGCAAATTTGCATGGAGCACCGATCCCCCACCCCAAAAAAGCACCACAAATGTTATTTCAATATTTGAAAAAACATGTGCATGTAGTTATGACACATGAACAAGTTTGTTGCAAAAAATAAGGATGTTTTTTATTGTTCACTGTTTCCGTAATACTAACCAGGAAATTCAAGCAAACAAATTGCAAACTAATCACTTTACCGTGAATAGGCACAATCGACCAGTGCAAGGGTGTAATCAGACTCGACCAAAAAAAAAAACAGCTGTCGACGGTCGCTTGGCTGGGAAATACCACCATTGGAAGCGCCTGGGCCGGGACACCTTTGCTCCCCTTGTTGGCCCAGTTCACCAGAAGGCACTTGGATCAGTTTGTGGAGCAGCAGCCCTGTTAAGTTGGGCTGGCCATCTAGTGCGACCTGCACTCAGTTCATTGTTAGGTACAGCAAAAAATTTAATGGATAGTTTTGGTCGCAAGTTTGCGCTTTCTGGGCATTCATGTTTTTGGACGTTTTAAATTCAATTCATTATGAAGAAAATCTTGCTTAGTAACTATGTTGCACGGACTCTCAATGTGTTCAAAGTATTATTTGATGGTTGTGGCTAGTTCTCGGATTTAACCAAGTCTCAGTCAAGTGACATAACATGCAAGAGAGAAAAAGAAAAAACTGAAAAGAAAATTTTGCACGGATCTCAATATAAAATCTCGCGGATATAGCATCTAGCGAGACTGTTATTTGATTGTAGTTGACTTATGATCCTATCTTTTGTAAGTGATGGATATTTTAAACTTGAAAGATCATATAATTTGGTTAGTTCACTTACCATTGATATATGGATGGGGGTGTTTGTCACACAGCAAGACTCTTGTTCGATCTACCACAAAAAAATGTTAGGGTATTGCTAAGGATATTGTGTAAAAGATATACTCACATAGAAGGTTTGTTATACATTGTGAAAGAAGACATTAACAAAAAAATAGAAGCAAGTTATGTTTTCATTTTAATTTATGTAACATGTTTTATGTACTCCATCCGTTGTTTTGGGACGAAGGGAGTATAAACCAAGTTCAAATGTCCACTCTTTCATATATTTGTCATCATTTTTTAAATAATTTTTTATGTTGTTATCACTGAAGATCACCACATTTGTTCCGTTGCAACGCACGGGGAGACGTGCTAGTAACTTATAGATTGGTGTTTTTTTAGTTGGAGAAATTGAGGGGTTGTTAGAGTGTTCAGAACCTGATTTCGTTGTCATTTAGTCGGTTTGCATAATTAGTTTGGGAATCAAGGCATATCACACTCGAATCAACACTTTGTAATTTGTGGATATAATACGCAGACATGCCTGCCAACAGTAGCTTTTACACTCGACACGTGTCAAACTGACCAGCTCGATGGATAGGTAACCTTTGCACCGCGCGATCGACAACACTGCTGCTGCCATTGTTGATCGGGGTGCGCGGGAAGAGAAGAGATGGCGGCATCAGTGTAAGACAAATATTTTGGTGGACTGCACGACACTTCAAGGGGGTGCGGCTATCTCATTATATATAAGTACCAAAGGGTACAATATACAAGGTGTATATACAAGTCTACGTATACACAAGTCTACGTACATATACAGTCTAACACCCTCCCTCAATCTTAACTGTGACCTGAAGTACAAACTAAGTTAAGATTGCACCTACAGCCTACAAACTGTGGTTGAGGAAGAGACTTCGTGAAGATGTCAGCAAGTTGATCCTTTGATGAGATGAACTTGATGCTAAGTAGCTTCTGTGCAACTCGTTCTCGAACAAAGTGATAGTCAACCTCAATATGTTTCGTCCGAGCATGAAACACAGGATTAGATGACAAGTATGTAGCACCAATGTTGTCACACCAAAGTACCAGAGGATGAGTGAAGAGACTCTCAACTCACGCAACAAGGATGAATCCAAATGATCTCGGTATCGCATCGCCCATCGCTTTGTACTCAGCTTCCGTCTTTGCTGCGAGACACCGTAGCTCGCTTGCGAGCATTCCAAGCAACCAAGTTAGAACCAAGAAACATTGCATACCCCGTGGATCGGCGGTCATCGGACTACCAGCCCGATCAGCATCGGAGAAGGCCGAGACCTCGAAAGATGGCGCAGTTGGAGGAGCAAACCATGAGAAGCGATGAGAGATGGACATAACGCAGATCGCTTCACGGATGACCAATGAGAAGTCCTGGGTGCATGGAGAAACCGACAGAACACGGTTGATGCATAAGAGACATCTGTGCGGTGATAGTAAGATCTGCGGACCTCCAACAAGACTGCGGTACTCGGTGGCATCATCGGTGAAAGAGGATCTCCATCAAGAGCGCATAACCGATCGATGGCGAACATCGAGTCTTGGAAGGTTTACACTTCAACATACTAGCACGACGTAACAATCGAGAGCGTGCTTCTTCCGAGAAAGAGTTAACCCAAAGCAGAAGACCGTGAAACCTCTAGGCCAAGGAAGAAGTGTAGAGCACCAAGGTCCTTGACAAAGAAAATCACCACTCAAAGCAAAGAACAAGGCGATCGGCAGCAAGATCGAGGAACTGATGAGGATGATATCATCAACATAGACCAGCAAGTACATCGTAACCCGAATTGTTGAAGCAACAGTGATGTGTCGGCGGTGGAGGATGAAACCAAGCGCCGCAGAATAGATCCAAGGCGTGCGTGCCATGCACGGGAGCTGTTGAGTCCATATAGCGCCTTGACAAGGCGATAGAGATGGTGAGGACGGTCAGGATCCACAAACCTGGCGGTATCGCATATAAACCTCCTCCTCTAAAACTCCATGCAAGAAAGCATTCTGCACATCAAGTTGAAGAAGGAACCATCCTCGAGTAACAGCAAGGGACAACAGCAAACGAATAGTAGTGGGCTTGATAACTGGGCTGAATGTATCTGCATAATCAAGACCATACCTCTGTTTGAAGCCCTTAGCAACGAGCCTCGCTTTGTAGCGTTCAATGGAGCCATTAGCATGCCTCTTGACTTTAAACACCCATTTAGAATCAATAATGTTGACCCCAGATACTGGAGGAACAAGCTGCCATGTGTCATTCTCGCAACAGCGCTGAAACTCTGTTCCATCGCAAAGACGCCAAAGATGAGGAATGCTCAGGGCAGCTGAAAATGACGAGGCTCGGCGATAGGATCCTCCACAAAGATGAGCCATACAAGCAGCGAGCCACGCCACAGTCCCATCGGTACGGATCTTTGGCTGGAACACTCCTGTCTGGCTGCATGTGCGGGCTCAAGGAGCAGCAGGATGACCAAGACGCGCATGCCAATGTGTAGGAGACACACGAACACCACTGAGGCCTTGGGGAGAAAACTGCATAGGAGGTGCGGTGTGCGCGTCAAGTGCGTACAGGCCACCGCGAAGACGACCGCTAAGCAGAACGGCCCTCGTGTCCCGATCCTTGATAAAGAAACAAAAAGGATGAAACTCAGCAAGGACATTATTATCACGAGTAAGTTGTGGAGCAGATAACAAACTCGTGAAGCGGTGGGAATCTGAAGAACATTAGAAAGATGCGCTTTTAAGTGAATTGTGTGCAAGAAGTGATGCACGACCAACATGAGAGATGCGCATACCGCTCCATTAGCGGTGTGCACGATCATAGCCACGATCGGCTCTGAGTGGAGAGCTTGCCCATGTCGTTGGTGAGGTGGTTCGTAGCGCCCGTGTCCATGTACCATGTAGGATCAATGGAGTAAGACGGAGTGCGGCCATGGTCAGGACCCGTCACGGCGGCCGCGGCTTGCTTTTCATTCCCTTTGCCATTGTTGCCGAGGCCTAGGAAGTCTTCCTTGTAATGACAATGATAGCGAGACGCAACGTGGCGCTCAATGCCACAGAGCTGACAGGCCTGCGGAGCTCCGCAGGAAGAGCAACATGCCACCGGCCGGTTACCACCCGTGATGTTCGGAGCGTTGCCCCGCGAGGCCGGCTGTGAAGATGGCGCCGGTCTACCCCCTGAAGATGGCGCCTGGGGGGTTATGCCACGAGTGGCCGCATTGGCGGAGGCGAAACCGGGGGTGGCGCGGCGCGCCTTGATGCGCTGTTCACGACCGAGTAGGCGTGCATAGAGCTCCCGAGGTGGGAGCGGATCGTCACGGCCATGGACGTTCTCAACGAGGTTGTCATAGTCATCATCAAGCCCGTTCAGACGAAGGTGGTGAACTCCTCATCTGCGATGGCGGCCAACGGAGGCCAACGTGTCGGCGAGACACCGCATCTTGTTGAAGTAGTCCATGATGCTGAGGTCACCAAGCTTAGTCTCGCCCAGCTCAGTGCGTATAGAGTGAGCACGCGCCTGAGACTGAGAGGCGAAGCTGGTGTGAAGGGCCGCCCATGCCTCTCGGGACGTAGCGGCGAAGATGACCAGCGACGAGACACTCGGGGTGAGCGAGGACTGGATGGCGGAGAGGATGGCCTAATCCTGGGCCACCCAGGTGTGATAGGCCGGGTGATGAGGAGGCGGACACGGGATCGATCCATCAACATAGCCTTCCAGGTAGCGGCTCCGCAGAAGAGGCATGACCTGAGCACGCCAGGACAAGTAGTTGTCCGGCGTGAGTTTCACCGGCAACAGGTGCGAGAAGTAGAACGGCGCCGGCATCGCAGTTAGATCGGTAGGAGCGTGCGGCGGTGCATAGTGGCCCAGCGAGGGCGCCGCCCCGGAAGGTGCCAAGTAGAGCGGGTAGTGCCCTGGGGATGCACCCGGGATCCCATACAGCGAGGCAGCCGCAACCCCATACGACGCCGCGCCGGGTTGAGGCAGCTTCGAGTAGGGCAGGGGCGACGCCGGGTAGTGGTGCGTCGGGGGCGCAGCGTAGGGTGGCGGGCGCCAGATTCAGCGGCGGCGGGCGTAATACGACGGCGGCGGCGGCGGCGCGCCGTAGCTGGGGCGAAGGCGGCGAGGGTTCCGGCGGCGGCGCCCGATAACTCGGTGGCGGGCGATGGAGGAGCCTGCGGCGGCGGGGCCCGTGGCCGGAGCCGGATGGGACGACGACGGCGGCGGCCCGCCATGGACAGGGGCAGGGGCGCTGCCCGTGGAAGGGTCCACCCCGGTGGCTTGGGAGATCGGCGCGCCTGGAGATGACGAAGACGCAGAGGCACCGTAGGCCATCGCGAGGGGCCGCGAGGGAAGGAACGGTGAGGCAAGGGCCGGCGCCGGGGCAGCGGCGGGAGCGACGACGGTGATCGGCGCGGCAGCGGCGGTGGCGGCGGCGGCGGAAGCGGATGACATCGTAACCTAATTTGATACCATGTAAGACAAATATTTTGGTGGACTGCACGACACCTCAAGGGGGTGCGGCTATCTCATTATATATAAGTACCAAAGGGTACAATATACAAGGTGTATATACAAGTCTACGTATACACAAGTCTACGTACATATACAGTCTAACAATCAGACCTCCACTTCTTGCTGGTGCCGCTGGTGGCGCAGGGCGCCAGGGCCGCATCATCCCCACGGTGGACCTGGCGCGCCTCCTCGCCGCGCGCGAGCACCGTGTCACCGTGGTCACGACGCGCGTCAACGCCGCGCGGAACAGGGCCGCCATCGCCTTGCCGTCGAGCTCGCCGACCTCCCCTTCCCCAGCCCGCGGCTCGGGTTGCCGGAGGGCCTGGAGAACCTTGACCAGCTGGTGGACAAGGCCATGTACCTCACCTTCTTCCGGGCCATGTGGGAGATGGCGGAGCCGCTGCGCGAGTACGTCCTGGCCCTGCCACGCCGACCGGACTGCCTCGTCGCCGACTCGTGCAACCCGTGGACGGCGGGCGTCGGCACGGGCGCCGGCATCCCGAGGCTGGTGCTGCACTGCCCGTTCGCCTACTTCCAGCTGGCCGTGCACAACCTGTCCAGGCACGGCGTGTACGACCGCGCCGGCGTCGACGAGACGGAGCCCTTCGAGGTGCCGGACTTCCCGGTGCGTGCCGTCGCGAGCAAGGCCACACTTCGGGGCTTCTTCCAGTACCCCGGCGGGGAGAAGGAGGAGGAGGTGCGCGACATGCTCCACGCGGAGGCCATCGCCGACGGCCTGCTGTTCAACACGTTCCGCTGTAGTCTTAAGCCTAAGCTCATGCATGATAGGATAGCGTTTGTTTTCTGTTTAAAATAGGGTCGCGCTAACTGCCACACGTGTGGCAGGAAGGGAGACGCACCACACGTCTCTAATGTAAACAGATTGCCACGTCATCGCATGCATGCATGCAGGAATCTTTTTGGATTTTTAGTTTTTAAAATGTTTTATCTCTTAAACGAAAAATCCGATTGAAAATCCGTTTTCACCATTAAATCCCTCGTGATGAGATCTTCGAAACTAGATCCCATGTTGATATGTTTTGATGAAATTTTTTTTGGATTAAAAGTTGCCATGTCTATTGCATATGAATTGCCATGATGTTTACACTGAAGTTGCCATGATATGTTTCAGCTATTTTCTTCTACATTTAAAAGTAAATTTTGACATTTATAAAACGGGGAATTAAGAAACTAGACTTGCCATGAACCATAAACTAAAATTGCCATGATACATGCACGCAAAATTGCCATGGTTCATACAAAAATAATTTTCATGGTCAAAGTCTTCGAGTTGCCATCATCAAAATACTAAAATTGCCATGATCTACAAACTAAAATTGCCACATGGCAACTTTAGTTTAAGCCCTATAACAACTGCATTAAACATCGTGGCAACTTCGCAAAAAAATATTCGTCAAACATATCAACATGGGGTCTAGTTTTGAAGATCTCGTCGAGACGGATTTAATGGTGAAAACGGATTTTAGTTCGCTTTTATTTAGGAGATAAAACATTTTAAGCGAAAACCAAAAAAATTCTGCTGATGTCATCTATTCATACGTGGCAAAATGAGTGGTGATGGAGGCGTGTGGGCGATGTGCAAACGCCCACACATGTGGGCGTTAACATTTCCGTTAAAATAAGTGCATGCATGCAGTCGATGTGACGCGTCCATGCAGCTAGCTAGTGGGACGGTGTGGCATGTTTGCACACGATCCCGTTTCCTTTCTTTTCTTCCGGACGTGGTAGACGCTGTGTGACGCAACCGTGGGATGGCGCGGTAACTGCGGATCATAGCGAGTCGTCCGGGAGAATAGTTAGCCTCTGAGCTTTGTAATCGCACGAGATAAGGAACGAAAAAACAGAAAGCGCTGCGACAGTTTCGGCAGCAGAAAAACTTCCTCGTTCGTCTACCTCCGCCTCTCTCTCGCTCGACCTCATATGATTGCTCTCGCTAAGTCCAGCAACGACAATTGGCATCAGAGCCGTGGTGTTCGATCCACTATCCGATGGCCGGCGGTGTCCGATCTGCGGCGTACCATGTCGGATAGCAAGGAGGAGAAGACGAGCAAGTCCGGGACCAAGTCGCCGCCGAAGACGCCGACGTCCAAGGCGCCGATCGCGCGTCTCACCGGCAGCGGCAGCGGCTGCAGCGAGCTCCGTGTGGTGGAGCGCGTCGTGCGCGAGGAGTCGGGGACGGCCATGATGCTCACCCGCACCAATTACCAGGAGTGGGCGCTTGTGATGCAGGTCAAGCTGCAAGTCGCCCGCGTCTGGACCGCGGTGGTCGAAGACGGCGCCGACGAGAACGACGATCGACGCGCGCTACAGATCATCCTCACCGGCGTCCCGCCGGAGTTGATGCACGCATTGGCCGCGAAGGACTCGGCGAAGAAGGCATGGGAGACAATCAAGACGCTCCGCATGGGGAGCGAGCGGGCTCGCGAGGCCAAGGCGCAGGTGCACTGCCGCGAGTTCGAGGATCTGCGCTTCAAAGACGGCGAGTCCGTCGAGGACTTCGGGCTGCGACTCGCCGGCCTCGTCTCCGACCTGGAGCTGTATGGCGATCCCGTCACGGAGCACAAGGCAGTCCATAAGTTCCTCCGCGTGGTGCCGTGGAAATATCGTCAGATGGCGATGGCAATCGAGAGCCTCATCGATCTGAAGACGATGACCATCGAGGAACTCGTTGGGCGTTTCTCGGCATGTGAAGATCATTATGATCTCGACGATGCTGGGGAGTCCAGCGGCCGCCTGCTCTTCACACGTGAGGAGTGGCTCGCCCATGAGTGACAACTAGGTGTGGGCGGGTCATCGTCCAGTGGCGGCGGCGGCAAGAACAAGTCACCGGGCAAGCCCAAACCTCACGACGGCGGCGGTGGCAGACCTGCGCCGGGCAACGGCGGCACGGGCACATCCGGCGGC
Source organism: Aegilops speltoides (assembly GCA_021437245.1). Classification (NCBI taxonomy): domain Eukaryota; kingdom Viridiplantae; phylum Streptophyta; class Magnoliopsida; order Poales; family Poaceae; genus Aegilops; species Aegilops speltoides. The sequence continues at coordinate 523,983,622 of CM038147.1, forward strand.
AAGAAAAAGGGCAAGTGCCACTACTGCAATAAACCAGGGCATTGGAAAAAGGACTGCTGGAATCGGATCAAAGCTGAAGAGCAACAAGGGAAGCAGGAGCAGGCCAATCTTGTCCGTGGCGAGGAGCATGATCAAGGCCTTCTCATGGCCTTGGTCACCGGGCCAGTCACCACGCAGATCGCCGCGCCATAGGCTATGTTCCTGAATGAAGAAAAAGTGATCCCTGTCCCATCGCCCGACGGGGTTTGGTTCTTTGACACCGGTGCGAGCAGCCATATGACTGGTGAGAGGGGCAGGTTTGCAGCCCTGGACGAGGATGTGCATGGCACGGTCAGGTTCGGAGACGGTTCCAGGGTAGCCATCTGTGGGCACAGATCTGTTGTCTTCCGGTGCAGGAGCGGCGATCAGCGCGTGCTGACAGAGGTGTATTTCATACCCAGTCTCAAGAGCAACATTATATCTGTTGGTCAGTTGGATGAGGCTGGGTGTGTTATCGGCTTATCGAGGATGGGATCATGTCGATTCAAGACCCATGGGGCGTGTTCTAGCTCGGATCAAGCGCACTGAAAGCAGACACTAGTCTCTTGTCTATAGACACACCAGCGTGTTTGTTGACTCAAGGGGAGGAACAGACTTGGCGATGGCATGCCAGGATGGGTCATCTTCATTTTCGTGCACTCAAAGCCATGTCCAGCAAGCAGATGGTGAGGGGAATGCCCACTATTGATCACGTACAAGAATACTGTGACGGCTGCGCACTCGGCAAACAACACCGAGCTCCCTTTCCACAGACCACATCGTACCGAGCTGAGAAAGGGCTCGAGCTCGTCCACACGGATCTGTGTGGCCCGATCGCTCCAACGACACCAGGTGGCAGCAAGTATTTTCTTCTGGTTGCTGACGATTATAGTCAATACATGTGGCTCGAGCTCCTCAAGTCAAAAGACGAAGCGTTAGAGCGGTTCAGAAAATTTCAGTTGATGGCCGAGGCAGAAGGAAAGTGCAAACTGCGAGCTTTCCGCTCAGACAGGGGTGGTGAATTCAACTCCGGCGAGTTCCGTGAGTACAGTGAAGAGCTCGGTGTCAAGCACTACACCACCGCACCTTATTCACCGCAGCAAAACAGGGTGGTGGAAAGAAGAAATCAGACGGTGGTAGAAATGGCTTGTTGCTTACTGAAGAGTATGGGCGTTCCATCATATTTCTGGGCAGAGGCCGTAAAGACTGCTGTGTACTTACTGAATAGGGCTCCTACCAGAAGCTTGGAAGGTGTCACTCCATATGAGGCCTGGCATGGCCGGAAACCAAGCGTGCAACACCTGCGTACTTTTGGATGTATGGCACATGTGAAGAGGACTAGACCAGGCATCACCAAACTATCAGATCACTCCACTCCCATGATCTTTGTAGGGTATGAAGAAGGGTCCAAGGCATACTGTGTATATGACCCGGTGTCTGGGAAAGTTCAGGTAACCCGTGATGTATTTTTTGAAGAAAGCATGGCATGGTCATGGGACACTCCGGACAAGGCGGCGTCAACTACAGAATTTGCCACGCCCTCGACCTTCACCGTGGTCTACACCACGGACCGCAGAGTGCATGAGTTGGACACCGGAGGGTGCACTGGACGTACCCCACGCAGCGGGGAGGACATGCCTGCTACACCAACACTGGGGACGCCGTCTCCGAACGCCGGGACGCCGCAGCCTGACTCGGCCTCGCCGGGGATCGCTGGAGCGATACGCTGGGCAACACCTCTCTCTGGTGATGAAGAGCGACGGGACACGGACTTTGGACCTCACTTTGGTCCTCTCCGCTACCGGCTCATCTCCGATGTCCTAGACGAGACGGAGGGACAGGCAGTACACGAGCAGATGGAACACTGCCTTCTAAGCGTGGAGGAACCTCGCAACGTGGATGAAGCCATGGATGACACAACATGGAAGGCGGCCATGGATGAAGAAATGAAGTGCATAGATGACAACCAAACATGGGAGATTGCTGCTCTTCCCCATGGACACAAGGCTATTGGCCTCAAGTGGGTCTACAAGGTGAAGAGAGATCCAGAGGGAAACATTGTCAAGTACAAGGCTCGCTTGGTTGCAAAGGGATATGCTCAGAGAGAGGGCATAGATTTTGAAGAGGTCTTTGCGCCGGTGGCGCGGATGGAAACTGTGCGGCTCCTCCTAGCTCTTGCCGCTCACTCACGTTGGGAAGTGCATCATATGGATGTCAAATCTGCATTTCTCAACGGCGAGCTCGTGGAGGAGGTGTATGTGGTCTAGCCGCCTGGTTACATCGTTACTGGAAGCGAAGGCGCTGTTCTGAAACTGAAGAAGGCGCTGTATGGTCTTCGACAGGCCCCGCGAGCATGGTACGCCAAACTTGATGAGACTCTGCTTCAACTTGGTTTTGTTTGCAACCCACTTGAGCATGCCGTCTACCGACGCGGGAACATCGAGTCATTCCTGCTAGTTGGAGTATATGTGAATGACCTCATCATCACTAGGACAGATTTGGCGTCAATCCAGGACTTCAAAGGTCAGATGCATCAACTCTTCAAGATGAGTGATCTTGGCCTACTAAGGTACTACTTGGGCATAGAGGTGATGCAGAAAGAGGGGGAGATCACGCTGAACCAAAGGAACTATGCTGACAAAATCCTAGAGCAGGCGGGCATGAGTGAATGTAACAGTTCCAGTACGCCCATGGTGTTGGGGAACGTTGCAGAAAATTAAAACTTCACCTCCGGACCATTTTGGAACTCCTCGTGACGTCCGGGATCTCATTCGGGACTCCGAACAACATTCGGTAGTCACATACTAGTTCCTAATAACCCTAGCGTCACCGAACCTTAAGTGTGAAGACCCTACGGGTTCGGGAGACATGCAGACATGACCGAGACCACTCTCCGGTCAATAACCAACAGCGGGATCTGGATACCCATGTTGGCTCCCCCATGCTCCTCGATGATTTCATCGGTTGAACCACGATGTCGAGGATTCGATCAAACCCTGTATACAATTCCCTTTGTCAATCGATACGCTACTTGCCCGAGACTCGATCGTCGGTATCCCAATACCTTGTTTTGTCTCGTTACCGGCAAGTCACTTTACTCGTACCGTAATGCATGATCCCGTGGCCAACACCTTGGTCACCTTGAGCTCATTATGATGATGCATTACCGAGTGGGCCCAGAGATACCTCTCCGCCATACGGAGTGACAAATCCGATCTCGATCCGTGTCAACCCAATGCACACTTTCGGAGATACCGTAATGCACCTTTATAGTCACCCGATTCGTTGTGACGTTTGATACACCCAAGGCACTCCTCGATATCCGGAGTTACACGATCTCATGGTCGAAGGAAGAGATACTTGACATTGGCAAAGCTCTAGCGCATTTAACTACACGATCTTTATGCTATGCTTAGGATTGGGTCTTGTCCATCACATCATTCTCCTAATGATGTGATCCCGTTATCAACGACATCCAATGTCCATAGCGAGAAACCATGACTATCTGTTGATCACAACAAGCTAGTCAACTAGAGGCTCACTAGGGACATAATGTGGTCTATGCACTAGTAGAAAAGGGGGCAATGGTCCAGGCCGGTCCAGCCCATTAGTCCGGTTCAATCGAACCGGACCAATGAAACATCGGACCGGTTCGTGAGCCCCGGGCCGGCCGGGCCACGTGGGCCATTGGTCCCGGTTCGTCTGGACCTTTGGTCCCGGTGGGATGAACCGGGACCAATGATCCCCGCTCTGGCCCACATTATTCGTCGGTTCGTGGCACGAACCGGGACCAAAAACCCTTAGTCCCGGTTCGATGCGACCAACCGGACCAATGGTGGTGCCTATATATACCCCCGTGCAAGAGCGAGCACACTTTGCTCTGCTTTTTTCCGCCGAGGGAGAGGGCTTGGTGGTGCTCTAGCTCACCTCATATGCACACAAGGTGTTCGATGGAATGCCCGAGCCACACTACTTAAGGTTTCTCCTCTCCAAGCTCGACCGCCAAGCTCCATTTTCCTCCATATTTGTCTAGGTTTAGCGGTCCGTCACGCCCCATCCCGTCTTCAACGTCGTCGATCACCCGCACCGATCTCATCGGCGGCACCACCGTGGTGAGCCTCTTGTTCTTATCTTCTTTCGAAAGGAAAAATATTCTTATTTGTATGTTTAGATAGATATATACTTGTATAATTTTCTTACTATTATTATTGCATCTTATATAGTGCGCTGGTTTTGGTATCCGCCTCGTCGGCCCTCGTCCCCGCCTATGATTCGGATGTGGTATATATTATCTTTTCATAACTATTGGTTCATTTATTATTTATGACAATTATGCCGACCAACGTGACATAGATTTTATTCATCTAGGAGGTTGTTGAACCGAAATTCCAACCGACCCTATTGTCGAGAGGTTAAATTTAGTTGAAGAAGAAAACAATTTGTTGAAGGAAAAATTAGAAAAATTGAGGAGGAGAAGATGATATTGGAGTTGCATGTTGCGGATGTCGCCGATGATCACAAGATCAAGATGGATGCAATGCGCTTGAAGATTAGAAAGATTAGAAAATATGCCATTCATACCGAGGCTTGGTATCATTATGTCGTTGGATCGGTTGTTACATTGGTTGCGATTATGATCGCATTTGTTTCGCATTGAAATGTTTTACATAGTTTCAGGTATGGTTTAATTAATTTAGATGCTCTGCAGAGCTTTATGTTGTTAGATGAGAACTATGTATGTACTTTGGTTTTAATGTGATGATGAACTTCTATTAATTTGGTCACTTAATTAATTATCTATTCATGATCTCTCTAATGATTTTTGACACACTTAATTATATATAATGCACACAGATGAACCGCAATGGATGTACGGTTCAAGACACACCTCCGAGTACATTAAGGCGTGCATAATTTTCTCGAAGTGGCTGAGGCAAACAAGCGAATGGTTTTATGTGTTGTCCATGCCCTATATGTGGGAATCTGAAGTCTTACTCGACCGGAAAATCCTGCACACCCACCGCTTTACAAGGGTTTCATGCCACACTATAATGTTTGGACGAGGCACGGAGAAATAGGGGTTATGATGGAAGACGGCGAAGAAGAAGAGTACGATGACAACTATGTGCCCCCGAATACGGTGATGCTCCGGAAGATCAAGAGGAACCAGACGATGTGCACGATGATCTGCAAACGGAGAAGCTGCTGAAGATCAAGAGGAACCGGATGATGTGCCCGATGAAGATGATCTCCGCCGGGTCATTGTCGATGCAAGGACGCAATGCGAAAGTCAAAAGAGAAGATGAAGTTCGATCGCATGCTAGAGGACCACAAAAAGGGTTGTACCCCAATTGCGAAGATGGCAACACAAAGCTAGGTACCGTCTTTGGAATTGCTGCGGTGGAAGGCGAGAGAATGTTGTGCTCGATAAAGGATTTGAGAAGCTACTTAAAATATTGAAGAAGAAGCTTCCAAAGGATAACGAATTGCCCGACAAAGACATACGCAGCAAAGAAGGTCGTATGCCCTCTAGGATTGGAGGTGCGGAAGATACATGCATGCCCTAATGATCGCATCCTCTACATGGTGCGCACAAGGATCTGAACGCATGCCCGGTATGCGGTGCATTATGGTATAAGATCGACGAGATGACCTGGTGATGTTGACGGCGAGCCCCGGAAGAGGGTTCTGCGAAGGTGATGTGGTATGCTCCTATAATACCACGGTTGAAACGTCTGTTCGAAACGGAGAGCATGCCAAGTTGATACGATGGCACAGTGAGGACCGTAAGAAAGGCGGGAAGTTGAGAGCACCCGACGACGGGTCGCATGGAGAAAAATCGAGAGAAATCTTGGGATGAGTTTGCAAGTGAGCCAAGGAACGTATGGTTTGCTTTAAGCGCGGATGGCATTAATCCTTTCGGGAGCAGAGCAGCAATCACATCACCGCCCGTGACTCTATGTATGTATAACCTTCCTCCTTGGATGTGCATGAAGCGGAAGTTCATTATGATGCCGTTCTCATCCAAGGCCCTAAGCAACCCGGCAATGACATTGATGTGTACCTAAGGCCATTAGTTGAAGAACTTTTACAGCTGTGGAATGGAAACGGTGTGCGTCGTGGGATGAGCACAAACAGGAGGAATTTAACCTAAAGGCGTTGCTGTTCGTGACCATCAACGATTGGCCCGCTCTCGGTAACCTTCGTGACGGACAAACAAGGGATACCACGCATGCACGCACCGCTTACTTGACATCGATAGTATATACCGCAAGCTGCGGGAAGAATGTGTACAGGCCATCGTCGATTTCTTCCGACCAACCATCAATGTCGAAAGAAAGGCAAGCATTTCAAAGGCGAGGCAGATCACCGAAGAAGCCCGCCATGCGTCCGGTGATCACGTACTTGCTATGGTCAATGATTTACACGTAATCTTTGGAAAGGGTCCCGCGGACTAGCTGTTCCGAGTGACGCCGAGGGACACGCACCCATGTGGAAGAAGAAATCTATATTTTGGGACCTACCCTCTTCGAAAGACCTAGAGGTCCGCTCTTGATCGGCGTGATGCACGTGACGAAGAACCTTTGCGTGAACCTGCTAGGCTTCTTGGGCGTGTATGGGAAGACAAAAGATACAACCGAGGCACGAGAGGACACCGCAACGTTTGCACGAAAAAGACGGCATGCCTCCAAAGCGGTATGAAGGTCCTGCTAGCTATGCTCTTACCAAAGAAGAGAAGGAAATCTTCTTTGAATGCCTGCTAGTATGAAGGTCCCGACGGCTTCTCGTCGAATATAAAAGGAATAATAAATATGGCGGAGAAAAAGTTTCGAACCTAAAGTCTCATGATCGCCACGTGATTATGACGCAATCGCTTCGGTTGCATTGAGGGGCTTCTACCGAAAACGTCCGATTAGCCATTGTGAAGCTATGTGCATTCCTCAATGCAATATCTCGAAGGTGATCGATCCGAAACCATACCAAGGCTAAGGAGTGATGTGGTGCAATGTCTTGTCGGTTTCGAGCTGGTGTTCCCACCATCCTTCTTCAATATCATGACGCACGTTCTTGTTCATCTAGTTGACGAGATTGTCATTCTGGGCCCGTATTTCTACACAATATGTACCCCTTTGAGAGGTTCATGGAGTCCTAAAGAAATATGTCCGTGTCGCTAGGCCGAAGGAAGCATCTCCATGGGCCATCAAACAGAGGATGTCATCGGGTTTTGTGTTGACTTCATTCCTGGCCTTAAGAAGATAGGTCTCCCTAAATCGCGGTATGAGGGGAGACTTTGGAAAAAACACGCTTGGAAAGGACTCAATAATATGCGAGGACGGATATTCTTGGTCTCAAGCCCACTACAGCTTCTCTGTAACTCTACCTTGGTGACCCGTATGTCGATGAACACAAGAACGATCTGCGCTTCAAACACCCGAGCAAAGTCGACGATCGGATTACATGTGAACACATCAGACTTTCAGCAGTTGGTTGGAAGCACGTGTCGAGGTGACAAGACTGTTTGTGAGGAGCTGTACTTGTTATCCAGGGACCATCTTTGACCGTATTGATTTGGAAAGGATACGAGATAAATGGGAATACATTTTACACGATTGACCAAGATCAAAAGAGCACCAACCAAAACAGCGGTGTCCGCTTTGATGCAACAACCGAGAGGGAAAGGACACATATTATGGTTACATAGTGGACATATGGGAACTTGACTACGGACATGATTTTAAGGTCCCTTTGTTTAAGTGCAAATGGGTCAATCTGTCGAGGCGGGTGCAGTGTAGACCCACAATGCGGAATGACAACAAGGATCTGAAAAATCTTGGGTACACCGACGAACCGTTCGTCTTAGCCAATGATGTGGCACAGGTTATCTATGTGAAGGACATGTCCATGAGACCGAGAAAGAGAAAAGATAAGGAAGCAAATACATCATACGATGAGCCAAAGCGCCACATAGTTCTTTCGGAAAAAGGGACATCGTGGGAGTGGAGGACAAGATGACATGTCTCAAGATTATGAAAAGTTTCATGAAATTCCTCCTTTAAAGTCAAGGCTGACCCCAGCATCCTGATAAACGATGAAGATTATCCATGGTTACGGCGCAATAAGCAAATGACACAAGCGAAGAAAAAGTGAAGACTTTCTCCCGCAACTATTGTTCGTTTATGATACCATTATATTGTAACTGATGAGTATGATACCATTTTTCGTTTTGTACATGCACATGCTATGTGTGGGTCAATTTATGATACCATGCCAACTTTCAACTTTTTCAGAGTTCATTTGAAATGTCTTATGGTTCGGCCCTCGTAATAATTAAAAATAGCAACAATAAGTATTTTGTTGTAAGTAGAAACAAAATAAATTAAATAAAGCAAGAAAGAAAACAAAAAAAGTGTTTTCAAATTTGAAAATTAGTAATGGCACTAACAGAAAGTTTATAATTTTCCTAAAACTAGAAGCAAAAAGATTTAAAAATAGAGCAAAAAACAAAAGAAAATAAATAATGCAGAAAACAAAACAAAAAAACAACAATAAGTATTTTGTTGTAAGTAGAAACAAAATAAATTAAATAAAGCAAGAAAGAAAACAAAAAAAGTGTTTTCAAATTTGAAAATTAGTAATGGCACTAACAGAAAGTTTATAATTTTCCTAAAACTAGAAGCAAAAAGATTTAAAAATAGAGCAAAAAACAAAAGAAAATAAATAATGCAGAAAACAAAAAAAAACAACAATAAGTATTTTGTTGTAAGTAGAAACAAAATAAATTAAATAAAGCAAGAAAGAAAACAAAAAAAGTGTTTTCAAATTTGAAAATTAGTAATGGCACTAACGAGAAAGTTTATAATTTTCCTAAAACTAGAAGCAAAAAGATTTAAAAATAGAGCAAAAACAAAAGAAAATAAATAATGCAGAAAACAAAACAAAAAACAACAATAAGTATTTTGTTGTAAGTAGAAACAAAATAAATTAAATAAAGCAAGAAAAAAATGCCACCCATCGGGCCGCCACGGCCCTGAATACGATCGGTATCCTATTTGGGCGAGATTCGTGCCCGCAGAAGGCCCGAAAGGTCCAACAGCAACGAAGGAGCAAGTAGGCCCATAAGCTGCAGTTCAAAGGAGTTCAAGAGGGAGCGCGGTGGGGCTTATAAACCATCGCTCCCTCTCAACTAGCGAGTGGGACTAAACTTTGGCCCCGACGCGGCAGCGTGAGGCCTTTGGTCCCGGTTGGTGCACCAACCGGGACTAAAGAGGGGTTTAGTCGGTTGTAGCCACCAACCGACCATAGGTCGCACTTCCGCCCTTTGGGCTGCCGAATTGAGGCTTTTGGTCCCGGTTGGTGGCTCCAACGGGACTAAAGGTGGCATTAGTCACGGTTGGTGCCACCAACCGACCATCGCCTTTGTATATAAGTGGCACTTTGCGCTTTGCAGCTCATCGCCACATTGCCCCGACGACGCCGAATGCATCGACGCCGCCAGTTGCCCCGCCGCCGCCGCCGCCTCCCGCTGTCGCTGCCGCTGCCGCCGCTCGCGCGCCGCCGTCGTCGCCGCCGTCCTCCCGAGCCCAAGCTTCGCCGTCATCGCCGCCGAGCTCTGCCTTGTCGCCGCCAGGCTCCGCCAGCGTCGCCGTCGCCCATGAGCCCCAGCGCCCGTCGCCGTCGCCCGCCCAGCGCTCCGCCACATTGCTGAGCCGCCACGCCACCGCCAGGCTCTTTTTTTTTTTCATTTTATTATTTTAGTTTTTTTCTGTTCATATAATGCATATATATGTGTATGTGTATGTATATATGTTCATATATGTTATGTATATGTTTCATTTTATTAGTTTTTTTCTGTTCATATAATGCATATATGTGTATGTGTATGTATATGTTCATATATGTTATGTATATGTTTCATTTTTATTAGTTTTTTTCTGTTCATATAATGCATATATGTGTATGTGTATGTATATATGTTCATATATGTTATGTATATGTTTCATTTTTATTAGTTTTTTTTCTGTTCATATATGTGTATGTATATATGCGGCTCTGTTCATATGTGGCTATATATATGCAAAAGATAGATTTTTAGAAAAGTTCGTTTTTTTTTCTGTTCACAGATTTTTTTTGTTGATATTAATTATTGTAGAATATGCAAATGTTGGTATATTCATATGAACAATGCATTAGGCAAAACCTTTGTTTTTTTTTTGGAATTTTCTATTTGAACATTTTTTTTAAAACAAGCAATACTAAAAGAATGAGAGGGAAAAGGAAAATAAGAAGAGGAAGAAAGGAGAAAAAGAGGAGAGGAAGAAGAGGAGAAATAAATAAGAAGAGGAAAAAAGAAGAAAAAGAAGAGGAGAAGAAGAAAGGAATAGAGGAGAAAGGAGAAATTCTATTTTTTCTTCTTCTCCTCTATTCCTTTCTTCTTCTCCTCTTTTTTTTTCTTTACTTCTTCTTCTTCTTCCTTCTTCCTTCTTCCTCTTTTCTTCCTTTTCCTTAATTATTTTCCTTTCTCAAGGGAGAAGAAGAAAAGAAGAGGAGAAGAAGAAAGAAAGGAAAGGAGAAAGAAGAAACTTAAACACGAGGGGTGGTACCGATACCCCTCCCGATATGTATATGTATGTCGCGTCGTTGTCGATATAATTAACCCCTCTAGATACAACTGCAGCAGCCCCTCGGCCCTCTCGCCGACCAAAACTCTCGAGGACACCCAAACCTTAGAGAGAAAACGATGTTGAATAATAATTGACATGTTGTCAATATTTGCGTAAACTATGGAGCACTCTCGAGACGAAGAAATGGTTTATGTTGGGGAAATAATCGCAAATGGAAGTGATGATGTTAAGTCATTTCTCATCGACACCGTTGGTCGATGGATGAAGAAGAGGGCTATGATTATGATGGCTTCACTCATTAATGCCGGTACAAGAGGAGGACTATGTTCATGATGGCTCCGTGACACAATGGAGGTACAAGACGAAGGAGACCGTGCGAGCCGAGTCACCGAACCGAGTCCGCCAGGTATATATATATTAGTTAAGCCCGTCTTGACAAGTTAATTGATGCATCCATTGTTTTGGTATATGTACACATATTAAGTAATCGCTGCCTTTCTTCCTTATAATTTCTAGCCCTCCGGATCGAGCACAACTTCGCACGGAGACGAGGCCCAAGAAAAGTTGAGCTCGGATGAAAAGTTTGAGATCATAGAAATCGCGCCGACGGCGAACCGATTGAACCCAACCGACAAAGAAGGCATTTTCGCTTTCGGTCAAAGGGGTTCTTGTTAGGGACAGATCCCGATCAAGATCCAAAGAATGGTATAAGCCTGCTAAGGATGAAGACGCCGAGGTGTCTTATGTCAATGATATGCGAAAGAAGATCTTTGGAATGAGTGAAGGCAAATTTCACCCTACCGCCAGAGGAGGATCCGGAGAAGCCGCTAAAGAGCAATTAATCAAGTCTTGTGCTCTTAAGAAGATGGCTGGCCTAATGAGGAGGTGGAGGAAAGAGCTGAACCAGTTTGTCAAGAAAAAGAGACACCAGAATTCATCGGCAAATATGAGAAGATCAAAGATCATCGCCCGCATTTGTGGCCCACATGACATCGGAAAAGAGTAAGAAGATGTCGGAGACAAACAAGAAAAATGCTGTGAAGAAGACGCTTCACCATCGCACGGGTCGTGGCTACCTCAAAGCCCGCCTAAGTGGTCCAAGGCTGAGCATGATCTGCTTGAAAAAGGGATCGAACCAGAGACGATCTGCCGCGGACGTTGCGGACTTGGTTCTTCGGGCTGGCGGAACCTTGGACCTATGAATGGGCGATGTCGATGGACGAACGAGCAATGCAAACACCACCAAGAAACTTCGACAATATATTGATGCTGCGCAGCGAGGGACGCTCCTTCCAAACAGGAGAAGGACGAGCTCACAATGGCCCTTGGGAATCCCGAGCACCCCGGACGGACACGAGGCACGCCAGCTCGCTTCCGTGGAAGGTTGGTTTTCGGGCGCAGGGGTTACAAAACCCACGAGAGGAGGAAGAAAGTGGAGCATGACCAAATGCAGCGCTGCTTGGAAGGGTAATGGGGCTAGAGGATCGAGAAGTGGAACGAAAGCAGCAGATCGCAACAAACGACATGCCAAGCTTCCCGGTTACCCCGCCATCTCAGCGCAGAAGCGCGTTGCTTCCACCGAGCTGCTTCAGCCGAGCATGTCTTGACGGCTCTCGCCAGCTATCCGTGGATGGTATCACGAGTCTCAAAATTGCCACATTATGGCGCGATGCATGAATTTGAAGGTCAAGGCGGTTGTTGGCCAAGTTTATCCTAGTGGACCCGCACAACTTATCACCGCCACCGATTCCGAATGATTTGCTAAGGTGATGGTGGATGAAATAACGGAGGGATTTGAGGACCTCGAGCTTGAGCACCCTACCGGTGAAGGGGAGACTAGGCTGGGTTCTGCTCAAGACTCCATGCCTATGGCGGAAGGAGCTCATCGACCTTCTCAGGCTGGACGCCTCCGCCTCCTCCTCCTCATCCGTGAGTCAGGGCACTCCGCCTCCTCCACCTCCTCCTCCCGTGAGTGACGATCGAGGCACGCATGGCGGCACTCCGCCTCCTCCACCGCCTCCTCCTCCCGAGTGAAGATCGAGGCACGCGTGGCGGCACTCCGCCCCTTTCTCCGGGCGGGCGGCACTCCGCCTCCTCCTTCTCCGCCTCGCCAAAGGGCGGAAGAGACCCGCCCGCCCGGCTGCTCCGATCGTCGTAGTCCTTCTCCTCCGCCTCGTAAGCAAGCACGAAGGAAGACAGACGCTTGCCGCCGCTCCGTCTGCTCGGCGTCTAGCAGCACAAGAAGAGAGAGGCAATCTGAGATCGGTCCACCTCTAAAGCCTCAGAGAGAAGTTACCGTATGAGAGGAGCAAGGAGGAAAACGATCGATCGTGCGCACCCAAGTGAAGGAGTTCTTTGAAGGGGTTAAAGCAAAGATACATCCACCTCCGGAGGAGAAGGTCGATCCGGTGAAAGCAAAGCGCACTCTCAATGCCCCGAGGAAACCACCAAAGTCTTCGCCGAGAACCAACTATGAGCGCACATCGAGCAGACATATCTCCAAGCCAAGCGGTCGGGAACTACTATCACCGATAAAAGGTTAAAAGAACAACGGGCAAGGGGAAAAAATTGCCCAGCTCGGCGAACAAGCACAGCAATCGTGCCCCCGCTGAATGTGTCTAATCCTCCGGGGCGGTGGCGGTTATGGCAATCTTGAAGATTACCCGCTGACGATGCACTTCCGATTTCATGGAGGTGGACTTATTCAGATATCTGATACGGAAGCCTCTCGTCAAAGATGAAAAGTCTCGACAACAATGATGCGAAGATTCCACAGTTGGTACATGAAAACCTGCAGAGAGTCTGAGGGGACGAACACTTTGTATCTGAATATTAAAGAGGAGCACGACCTCGTTTCAAATGATCTGTTGTCTATTCCATTTGAGGAGTTCTTGAGTTCTTCAATCAAAAGGCCCTCGATAAATTAATGGTCTTTTGCTACTGCTCTGTAAGTACTATTTCTGTCATTAGTCTTTATATATAGCTCGGCTCTTTCATTGCATGTATTTATAATTAATTATCCTCAATATATTATGCAGATTGAAGATCGCCGAGTGCAAAAAAATGAAATCTATGATATTGGGTTCATTAACACAAATATCATAGATGTTTTTCTGGTTGAAAAGCACGCCAAGAGGCCGAGGACAACTTGCTACAATCATTGATCAAAATCAAAACAAAGATACCATACTCTTTCCTTACCACGGCCCGTGAGTGTTACTTGTCGTGTGCATATTCGGTTTTCCATATTACTCGAGCGAGGTTAATGTAATTGATGAGTTATGCATGCGTGCGGTACCACTATATTCTTCGAGATTAAGCTTGAGCGTGGACTAGTAACCGCCTTAGACTCGAGACGGAAAGATCCCAGCACCTATGCGGACATGACCGAAATGCTCGGCAAGTAAGTTCAATCGATCATTATCGCACCATATCGGCAACTTTTGTTCATTTCTGATATCTCAAGTAATAACAAATATTTTCTTTGTCTTGCAGGGTTTGGAAACAGTTCACCGCACAAGCTCGGGACTGCCAAGGAGCTGCGATATACATACCCGAAAGTAAGTACTCTTGGCGCGCATCTCCGTTGATTCTATAGCTATACTTTCATCAATGCCATTTATATAATGCTTCATTATCAGTTTGATTGACCTCTATTTCTCGTAAAGTGCTTGTGGCAGGAGGAAGGAATGATTTACGTGGATACTACGTATGCGAGTTCATCCACAACGCGACATTGAAAAACAAGCGGGGCTACTCTAGAAGACAATATGAAGTGCGTAAGCAATAATATTCGCAATTTCATTTTATTACACCATCATTTCTGTTGAGTTTCATTCATATATATGTATTAATTAACCCCCTTCTTCAAATTAATTAGACTTGGCAGATGCGGATGAACTCCTACCACCGATCGCATGAAAGCAATTCAAGAGGAATTGGCGGATTCTTTCTTGAACACGCCATCGAGAAAGCCGAGAATACCATGTGGAACTTGAATTCAAATGCTAGTGGTTTGTAATTAAGAGATCTTATATAGATTGTACATGTATGTAGCCAAGAAACTTGTTGTTCGACCAATCTCTCGAGAAGGAGAGGTCGATCGATCACTTCTCTCGGTATGCATGACTTAACTTCATCTCAATGGTTCTCTCGATCACTTATGTATATTTACTACGTGGCGTCGAGCAAGCACGGACATAATTAAGAGAGGACACTTCTCTCTATTAATTAGCTAGCTAATGTAAACACCTAAATTAACCCCCAAAACCCCCAACCCCCTCCTTTCAAAAAAAAAAAAAACCAGGCCATCGGAATGCAGACACGTGGGCGCCTTTTGGTCCCGGTTGGAGCCACCAACCGGACCAAAGGCCCTCGACCGGGCTCGGCGCCTGAGGGCCACGTGGAGGCTCATTGGTCCCGGTTCGTGTTTGAACCGGGACTAATGGGTTGAGGTATTAGTAACGACCCATTAGTCCCGGTTCCCGAACCGGGACTAAAGGCCCTTACGAACCGGGACTGATTGGTGGTTTTCTACTAGTGATGTATTCACACGTGTATTACGATTTTCGGATAATACAGTTATAGCATGAATAAAAGACAATTATCATGAACAATGAAATATAATAATACTTTTATTATTGTCTCTAGGGCATATTTCCAATAGTCTCCCACTTGCACTAGAGTCACCAATCTAGTTACATTGTGATGAATCGAACACCCATAGAGTTACGGTGTTGATCATGTTTTGCTTTCATGAGAGAGGTTTAGTCAGCGGATCTGCGACATTCAGATCCGTATGTACTTTGCAAATTTCTATGTCTCCATCTTGAACATATTCACGGATGGAGTTGAAACGACACTTGATGTGCCTGGTCTTCTTGTGAAACCTGGGCTCCTTGGCAAGGGCAATAGCTCCAGTGTTGTCACAGAAGAGTTTGATTGACCCCGACGCATTGGGTATGACTCCTAGGTCAGTGATGAACTCCTTAACCCAAATCGCTTCATGCGCTGCCTCCCAGGCTGCCATGTACTCCGCTTCACACGTAGATCCCGCCACGACGCTCTACTTGCAGCTGCACCACCATCTTGCTCCACCATTCAACATATACACGATCCGGTTTGTGACTTAGAGTCATCGAGATCTGAGTCGAAGCTAAGCGTCGGCGTAACCCTTTACGACGAGCTCTTCGTCTCCTCCATAAATGAGAAACATGTCCTTTGTCCTTTTCAGGTACTTCAGGATATTCTTGACCGCTGTCCAGTGTTCCTTGCCGGGATTACTTTGGTATCTTGCTACCAAACTTACGGCAAGGTTTACATCAGTCCAGTACACAGCATGGCATACATAATAGATCCTATGGCTGAAGCATAGGGATGACACTCATCTCTTCTTTATCTTTTGCCGTGGTCGGTGACTGAGCTGAACTCAATCTCACACCTTGTAACATAGGCAAGAACCCTTTCTTGGACT
Organism: Aegilops speltoides; assembly: GCA_021437245.1. Classification (NCBI taxonomy): domain Eukaryota; kingdom Viridiplantae; phylum Streptophyta; class Magnoliopsida; order Poales; family Poaceae; genus Aegilops; species Aegilops speltoides. The sequence goes on from CM038147.1 coordinate 523,999,735, forward strand.
GATCCATTTTGAACCTCTTCAAAATCTTATCAAGGTATGTGCTTTGTGAAAGACCTATGAGGCGTCTCGATCTATCTCTATAGATCTTGATGCCTAATATATAAGCAGCTTCTCCAAGGTCCTTCATTGAAAAACACTTATTCAAGTAGGCCTTAATGCTGTCCAGAAGTTTTGTATCATTTCCCATCAAGAGTATTTCATCTACATATAATATGAGAAATGCTACAGAGCTCCCATTCACTTTCTTGTAAACGCAGGCTTCTCCATAAGTCTGCATAAACCCAAACGCTTTGATCATCTCATCAAAACGAATATTCCAACTCCGAGATGCTTGCACCAGTCCATAAATGGATCGCTGGAGCTTGCATACTTTGTTAGCATTCTTAGGATCGACAAAACCTTCCGGCTGCATCATATACAGCTCTTCCTTAAGATGTCCGTTAAGGAATGCCGTTTTGACGTCCATCTGCCATATCTCATAATCATAGTATGCGACAAGTGCTAACATGATTCGGACGGACTTCAGCTTCGCTACGGGAGAGAATGTCTCGTCGTAGTCAATCCCTTGAACTTGTCGATAACCCTTAGTGACAAGCCGAGCTTTATAGATGGTAACATTTCCATCCGCGTCCGTCTTCTTCTTGAAAATCCATTTGTTTTCTATCGCTCGCCGATCATCGGGCAAGTTTGTCAAAGTCCATACTTTGTTTTCATACATGGATTCTATCTCGGATTTCATGGCTTCAAGCCATTTGTTGGAATCTGGGCCCGCCATCGCTTCTTCATAGTTCGAAGGTTCACCGTTGTCTAACAACATGATTTCCAGGACAGGGTTGCCGTACCACTCTGGTGCGGAACGTGTCCTTGTGGACCTACGAAGTTCAGCAGCAACTTGATCCGAAGTACCTTGATCATCATCATTGTTTTCCTCTTCACTTGGTGTGGGCATCACAGGAACATTTTCCTGCGTTGCACCACTTTCCCGTTCGAGAGGTAGTACTTCATCGAGTTCTACTTTCCTCCCACTTACTTATTTCGAGAGAAACTCTTTTTCCAGAAAGCATCCGTTCTTGGCAACAAAGATCTTGCCCTCGGATCTTAAGTAGAAGGTATACCCGATAGTTTCCTTAGGGTATCCTATGAAGACGCATTTTTCCGACTTGGGTTCGAGCTTTTCAGGTTGAAGTTTCTTGACATAAGCATCGCATCCCCAAACTTTTAGAAACGACAGCTTAGGTTTCTTCCCAAACCATAATTCATACGGTGTCGTCTCAACGGATTTAGACGGTGCGCTATTTAAAGTGAATGTAGCTGTCTCTAGAGCGTATCCCCAAAATGATAGTGGTAAATCAGTAAGAGACATCATAGACTGCACCATATCTAGTAGAGTGCGATTACGATGTTCGGACACACCGTTTCGCTGAGGTGTTCCAGGCGGCGTGAGTTGTGAAACGATTCCACATTTCCTTAAGTGTGTGCCAAATTCGTGACTTAAGTATTCTCCTCCACGATCTGATCGTAAGAACTTTATCTTTCGGTCACGTTGATTCTCTACTTCACTCTGAAATTCCTTGAACTTTTCAAAGGTCTCAGACTTGTGTTTCATTAAGTAGACATACCCATATCTACTTAAGTCATCAGTGAGAGTGAGAACATAACGATATCCTCCGCGAGCCTCAACGCTCATTGGACCGCACACATCAGTATGTATGATTTCCAACAAGTTGGTTGCTCGCTCCATTGTTCCGGAGAACGGAGTCTTGGTCATTTTGCCCATGAGGCATGGTTCGCATGTGTCAAACGATTCATAATAAAGAGACTCTAAAAGTCCATCAGATGGAGCTTCTTCATGCGCTTGACACCAATGTGACCAAGGCGGCGATGCCACAAGTATGTGGGACTATCGTTATCAACTTTACATCTTTGGCATCCACACTATGAACATGTGTGATATTACGCTCGAGATTCATTAAGAATAAACCATTGACCATCGGAGCATGACCATAAAACATATCTCTCATATAAATCGAACAACCATTATTCTCGGACTTAAATGAGTAGCCATCTCAGATTAACGAGATCCAGATACAATGTTCATGCTCAAACTTGGCACTAAATAACAATTATTAAGGTTCATAACTAATCCCGTGGGTAAATGTAGAGGCAGCGTGCGACGGCGATCACATCGACTCTGGAACCATTCCCGACGCCAAGATCGTCACCTTGTCCTTCGCCAGTCTCCGTTTATTCCGCAGCTCTGCTGTGAGTTACAAATATGAGCAACGACACCGTATCAAATACCGGGAGTTACTACGAGTCTTGGTAAGGTACAGATCAATTACATGTATATCAAATATACCTTTGGTGTTGCCGGCCTTCTTATCCGCTAAGTATTTGGGGCAGTTCCGCTTCAAAGGACCCTTCCTTGCAATAAAAGCACTCGATCTCGTGCTTGGGTCCATTCTTTGACTTCTTCCCAACAACTGGCTTACCGGGCGCGGCAACATCCTTGCCGTCCTTCTTGAAGTTCTTCTTGCCCTTGCCCTTCTTGAACTTAGTGGTCTTATTGACCATCAAAACTTGATGTTCTTTCTTGATTTCAGCCTCTGCTGATTTCAGCATCGAGAACACTTCAGGAATGGTCTTCACCATCTCCTGCATGTTGTAGTTTATCACAAAGCTCTTGTAGCTCGGTGGGAGCGACTGGAGGATTCTGTCAATGACCGCCTCATCTGGGAGGTTAATGTTCAGCTGGGTCATACGGTTGTGCAACCAAGACATCTTCAGGATGTGCTCACTGACAGAACTGTTTTCCTCCATCTTACAACTATAGAACTTGTCGGAGACATCATATCTCTCGACCCGGGCATGAGCTTGGAAAACTAGTTTCAGCTCTTCGAACATCTCATATGCTCCGTGATGCTCAAAACGCTTTTGGAGCCCCGGTTCTAAGCTGTAAAGCATGCCACACTGAACGAGGGAGTAATCATCAACACGAGTTTGCCAAGCATTCATAATGTCTTGGTTCTCTGGGACGGGAGTGTAACGCCCTCGATGCGGCTATATCTCCCACGTGTTGAAGCACGACTTAGAGGCATAACCGCATTGAAAGCAATGTCGCAAGAGAGGTAATCTTCACACAACCCATGTAATACATAAGGGAAAGGGATACATAGTTGGCTTACAATCGCCACTTCACACAAATACATGAATAAAGCATTACATCATCCAGATACAATCAAGGTCCGACTACGGAACCAAAATAAAAGAAGAACCCCAAATGCACAAAGGTCCCCGATCGACCCTAACCGGGCTCCACTCTCGATCAACTAGAACGAAACAACACAAAAGGCAAGATCTTCATCGAGCTCCTCCTTGAGCTTGGTTGCGTCACCTGCTTTCGTAACATAGGCACCGCAAACTGGTTTTGAAGTATCCGGTGAGCCACGAGGACTCAAAGATCCCATTACCATGGGTATCAAGACTAGCAAAGCTTAATGGGAAAGGAAGGGGTAAAGTGGTGAGGTTGCAGCAGCGACTAAGCAAGTATGGTGGCTAACATACGCAAAGAAGAGCGAGAAGAGAACAAGCGGAACGGTCGTGAAGCTAGCAATGATCAAGAGGTGATCCTGAACACCTACTTACGTCAAACATAACCGAGAAACCGTGTTCACTTCCCGGACTCCGCCGAGAAGAGACCATCATGGCTACACACACGGTTGATGCGTTTTAATTCGGATCAAGTGTCAAGTTATCTACAACCGGACATTAACAAATTCCCATCTGCCACATAACCGTGGGCACGGCTCTCGAAAGTTTATACCCTGCAGGAGTGTCCCAACTTAGCCCATGACAAGCTCTCGCGATCATCGAAGGAATAGACCTTCACCCGAGACACTCCGATCAGACTCGGTATCCCGGTACATCAAGACATTTCGACAATGGTAAAACAAGACCAGCAAGACCTCCCGGCGTGCCGACATCCTGATAGTAGCCGCGTGTATCTCGTCTCAGGCCACGACCGGATGAGCAATCCATACAACTAAAACCAGACCTCAAGTTTCCCTGAGGGGGCGCTGCAAAGGGCTCTAGTTTGGACCAACACTTAGACAAGCATTGGCCCGGGGGGGCTGAATAAAGATGACCCTTGGGTTAATTACTCCCAAGGGAAAAGTAGGTGGTGGTGAGGCAAATGGTAAAAGTCAATGTTGGGCCTTGCTGGACAAGTTTTATTCAAAGCGAACTGTTAGGGGGGTCCCATAAATCACCCGACCGCGTTAGGAACGCAAAATCCGGGAACATAACACCGGTATGACGGAAACTAGGGCGGCAAGAGTGGAACAAAACACCAGGCATAAGGCCGAGCCTTCCACCCTTTACCAAGTATATAGATGCATTAATAATATAAGAGATATTGTGATATCCCAACATAACCCTGTCCACCATGGAGAAATCTTCAACTTCACCTGCAGCTAGCAACGCTATAAGAGGGGCTGAGCAAAAGCGGTAACATAGCCAAACAACGGTTTGCATAGGAAAGGTGTCAAAGGTTAGAGGTTCATGGCAATTTGGGATGGCTTGACAAACAGGTAATAGGTAGCGCAGCATAGCGATAGAACGAAGCAACTAGCATAGCAATGATAGTAGTGAGATCCAGGGTAGCGGTCATCTTGCCTGAAATCCCGCAAGGAAGAAGAACGAGTCCATGAAGGAGATGAACGGATGAAGCCGAACCAACCGTACACGAACGAATCCTCACGATCGCAACGAAACAGAAACTAACAAGAAGAAGCACACAACATGGTAAACACACCACACATGAACAAGGCATGATGCACAACAAGCATGATGCATGCCCAAGCTACATGAAGCTACTCATGGCAAGAGATGATGCAAACAAGAACAACACATCAAGGCAAGTTTAAATGAGGCCGGGAACACCATTTAACAATTCCGGTAAGTCCTCATATGCAAATTTCGAAGTTGGTCCAGAACTGAATAAACATTAATTTGAAGTTGTTAAACAGCAAGTTAAGATGCACCATGATGATCTACACGAAGTTCTAGTCAAGTTACATATAAAGTTCATTAGATTCGGAGCTACGGCCTAGAAGATATGAGCAAAACAAGTTAAGCATGGCATTGATGCAAAATGCACCCAAACATCAAGCAAACACACCAAAAAAAGGATGCAACATGGTAATATGAAACTACATGCAAAATCAAGCAAGTTTCATATAGAGCACACTCAAACGGAACAACGGTGCATCACACACACACTATACAAGTCATAGCAACAATCTGTCCATAACAGCAACTAGGCATCTTATAAGCATCAAAACAACATGCTACAGCACCCCAACATAATAACAAAAGGCATGGGCATGAACTACACGTAAAGCATAACAAAACATGAACACTGAGCTATCTCCAGAAACAACTAGAACATGCTCAAAAACACATGGAGATATTGCAAATAATAACAGTTTCAGACTTTAGTAGAAATAACATCAGATAGCAATGTTTAGAGCTATCAAACAACATGTTACAGGAACATATCATGGCAAACAAAGGCATGGCATGAATCTACTAATAGCATAGAACAACAGTCCCTTACTGACCATAAGCCGAAAAGGCACGGAAAATATGATGGCACCCACGTAAACATGGCAAGTTATATTACAGATTTATACATGGCAGGAACAACAATAAGTAGGCATGTTCGTGAGCTTGAACCACTCACCACAGAGCAATACATGGCATGGCAAGGCAACCAACAGTAATAAGGCATGTTTGTGAAGCTAAGCATGGCAAGAGCAAGTTCATAGGGTGCATGGATCACTAGGAAAACACATGGGAACAAGTGAACTTAAAGTTAACAGGCTGACAACAACATTTTCAAGCAACTTTAGAGTAAGATAACAACATGTTCCAGTAGGCTATAATTGCAACCAAGGGCATGAATGGATAGAGCATGACATGTAGATCAAAACATGTTTATAGAGCATCTTCAGATTATGCATAGAATGATTAGTAGAAGCATGTTAACATAGCAACACAATATAACAGAATTTGTCAGAAAAACAGCAACAGCAACTACCCTACTTAACAAGCTTGATACACTCAGCACACAACTCACAAAAATACATGGTTAACACCCCTGGAAAGATGGCATGGCATAGTTCAACATTCATGTAGAGCTCAACCTCATAGGATGCACACATCAATCATGGCAAAAATGATAAAACTGCAAGTTATAAGAGTTTCAGCAGATTAACATCAACATGCACTCTTCCAACAGCATTTCGGGCATCAAGATGAGCTCAAATGAAAATGATGGAATGGAACGAAATGATCTACTTGTCGAGGCGAACAATTTGACATATTACACGCGCAAAACCGAGCTACGGATGCAGAGATGTGATGGCATGAACATGGCATGAAAATTACAAAAACTGGGGTCTTGGTGGAATTTTCACCTCGCGAAAAAAAACAACGCGGATCGGGTCAGAGACGTGGATCGGGTTGGGGATGAAGCGGGTCGCGGATCCGTGACCCGGCAGCGGAGAGCTCCGGCGAGGCGGTGGAATCCGGCGAAGCTCACGGCGCGGCGGCGGCAGCGGCGGGGCCACCAGATCCGGCATGGCGCCCGGATCCGGTGACAACGGGCCGGCGGCAAAAGCGCGCCAGCGGCGGGGTTAGTGGCGGCGCGAGGCAGGGCGAGGCGAGGAGGTGCGGCCGGCGCGCGCATCGCTGCGGCGCAGGCAGCGCGAGGCGTCGAGGCGGCTTCGCGGCGCGAGGCCGGGTCCTGCCCAGCGGAGGAGGCCGGGCGCATGGCGCCCGCGGCGCTGTGGCGCACGGCGCGGCGAGGGAGACAGCGGCGACGCACCGCCGGCGAGGCGGCGGCGGCGCGGCGAAATCCGGCGGGCGGCAAGCGGCGCGGCGGCGAGGCTCATGAGGCACGGGCCCAGCGGCGGAGCGGGAGGGCGGACCGTGGGCGAGCGGGCAGCGGCGGCGGGCGGTGGGGAGTGCCACGTGGCGCTCCCTGGTTGGCTGAGCCGGCGGGCGCTGGACGTGTCCGCCAGAAGGACGCGTCCCGTGCGGAGAGGAGAGATTTAGGGTTTCGGGGGGAAAATATCCGCGAAAATGGAGGGGGAGGACCTATTTATAGGTAGAGGGAGCTAGGAGAGTCCAAATGAGGAGCGGTTTTCGGCCACGCGATCGTGATCGAACGACCGAGAGCATGGAGGGGAGTTTGCTGGGCTTTGGGCCACTTTGGAAGGGGTGTTGGGCTGCAACACAAAGGGGCTTTACGGTTACCCGGTTAACCGTTGGAGTACCAAACGACCTCGAAATGGCACGAAACTTGACAGGCGGTCTATCGGTGCTATACCTAGGCCGCTTGGCAAACCTCGGGCCATTCCGAGAAAGTTTAATACCCGCACACGAAAAGAGGGAAGAGGGGGACGCCGGGTGACATAGGAGCGCCGGATTGCAAAACGGACAACGGGGAAAATGCTCGGATGCATGAGACGAACATGTATGCCAATGCGATGCACATGATGACATGATATGGAATGCAGATGATGACATGGCAAAATGCAACACGTAAGCAAATGACATGGCAACGACGGCGAATAACTGGCGAACACCTGGCGCATCAGATTCGGGGCGTTACAACACTCCACCACTACGAGAGGATCTCGTCCCGAGATCTAGGTTGGCACCGGAGGGAAAAGGAAGAGGAAGAGAAGAGGTAAAACTATGTTGCTTCTTTGACCAATGAGTGAAACCAAAGAACCTTGAGGGGTTGAGCACATTGAAAGAAACAAAATAACGGAGATGACCAAGATTGCAAACAATTCATTGGCCAAGAGGAACAAGGAATATGACGAGAACCAAGAGGTTTAGTGATAAGATAGATATTGAAACCACTCCGGTTAAAACTAAATAGAGGAGGAATAAGATTGATATAATTTGGGCAGCACTCCGACTGTAAATGGAAGGAATTGAACATGAACTTGACAAGATGAGAGGATACATGATGAAATCAACAACACACTGCCTCCGGAATTGAAAGAATGGCACAAGGGGTAAGAAACATTACAAACCACACTCCGGTTGAGAAGGGAGGCAAAACTTGATAAGATGAGAGAACTCGAATGAAAACACGACACTCCGACTAAACGAATAAGCAAGGAAAATTACATGATATTTACAAAATGAGATGATGGGTCGAAGAGAGTAACATCACAATGCCTCTGGAACAAAAGAATAGAAGATAGGTCACTGGAATAACAGAATGTAGGAGAAAATGCAAACTTCTGCCACAAATGGGCTCGGAAAGCACCCTTCCAAGAAGGTTACAACGAGGTTGTTGGAAGATCAATATGAAAGGGTATGATCCTCGTGGGCTTATGGCAAACATCTCAAAATGAAGAGGTGACAACCGTCCACTAATAGAAACAATTGATTGGATTGATATCAACAAGGAGACGAGAAACTCATTTCACCGGGAGGACAAATGAAGAGCTTGGGTCATTTATAAGCACCATAAATAGCAACAATCCTTAGGGAAAGCTTTAGGTGAAATATAACCCAAGATAACTCCAATGAAGAGACTGATGGATTTAAAATACCTCATTCTTGACAACAATATGAATCATGAAACATGAAGGAAATTGTCAAGAGTGACATAACACCATCTCAAAAGATAAGATAGAAGGAATTGCACTTTGGAATGCAAGATGAAGAATACTTGAGCTCCTCAAAACAAAACATGTGTTGAGCACCATGTTTAATTTGAAGTATGGCTTGACGGATCTTAACTTCGAGAGAAATCTTGATGAACAATTGAAGAATGAAAAGAATCCTTGACGAAGCACCATGTAGAGCCTCCATGAAGAACTCCGGTAAACAAAAGGGTGATAGAAAGGAAGAGAAGTTGAAAACACAAGGTGAATCCTTGCAATGATTTAGATGGAGCTTCGCGATTATATAACCGAGAGAACTTGGAACTCCGAAAAAGAAGGATGAGCAATTGAAACCAAGAATTTTTGATGAACCTCCGGAATAAGGAATTGAATTTACTCGATGAAACAAGAATAAGAATTACATTATGCTTATCCCTCATCAATTAAATTGATGACCCACAATGGATTTGGCATGCCACTTATTCTCGCAGAAAGGATTAAGATAGATATGGCGCAAGCTTGGGAAGGTCTTCAACGAACCACCGGTAGGATTGGGAAGAACGAATGAATTAAATGATAACGAAAGAGGTGAAATCTTGAACGAACCACCATAAGAATTGAAAATGAACGTAGCAAAGCCACAATTCACCGGGAAGAATTGGAAAACGAATGAAGATATTTGAGGGGATTTAGATACATGAGAACGAAGAGATCATGAACTGATTAGAGGATATTTGAACGATGCACTGGTAAGATTTGGAGAACGATAGCTACGCGCTGAGAATGAAGAATTATGACATGATGACCTTCGGAGGAAAGAAATGGAAACAACTCATGAAATGCTCCGGATGGGTGAAAAAGATTCTCACAATCGAAAACAATTAAGAGAGGATGGCAACAAGCTAGCACCATGAATCTTGAAGAGAATAGAGCAAGATTTAAGAGAAATCCTTCTTCGGTCTTCAAATGATGAGAATGACAACGAGAAACACCACCAAGAATTATTGAGGCACACCGGAAGAATCAAAAGCGAAGAGGTTGAGCCAACTATGAAAGAATTTGAAAGATCTTGGAGAAAAGCATTTGGCTGATGATAACTCATTCTTACGTCAAACTTGGAGAAGAATTTAGGATAGCTCTGGGAAAATAGAAGAGTCAGGTAAGATCCTGGGAAAAGACCTATGGGTTAGGGCCCACTCAAAAGAAAACACCATTGAACAATTGATTGAAAGAGGGGATTGCACCGGTTGAATTAAATGACTTGAATGGGATAATAATCTCCAAATAGCTTGAACGGATTAAGAATGGAAAACACGAATCTTGTGAGATATCTTCAGCACTCCAGAACAAATGAATAGGAAGAAGTGAATGATTAAGAGGTGCACTGGCATGAGGAAGCATTTGACACGAGGAAAGGAATATGATCAACACTGAAAGCTTGAATTGGATCCACCGGAGAAGAAACAACAATGAAGGATGATGAACTTGAAAGCTCGTGAGCATCTTCACGAGGGATCACCGGATCAGAACATTGAAGGAAAAGAATGAAGAGACTTCACATGAATAAATGGATGCTTGATTAAGAAATCCGTGTCCTTGAAGAAAAAGGGTGGGAGGGCGGGAAAACAAAGGCAACTTGGGACGGATGAAACAAACACCATTGAGAAAACTTAGAATTTATCTTGTGGATGGGGAGAATGATGGGATCATCTCGAAGAGAAGCGCACCGGTTGGAAAAGAATTGACATGACAATCTCGATGATCAAAAAGGATTAGTATTCGCATAGCAATATGAGAACACCGTTTAAGAAAGGTATGGATTCAACATTTGACATCGAAGCAACTCGAATACCACAAATAACACAAAACAAAGGATTTGGCTTGCAGAATAAGCCGGAACAAACATATGATAGAGATTTACCCAATCCCATATCATGCATCTGTCGGAAAGATATTCTAGGAGCTACTTGAATTCCCACCTATAAACTCTCGAAACTTTCTGGTTATGCAATCTGGTGTTGGGGATACAGGGAAAGCAATATATCTCACCCAAACTAACAATCCCTACATCCAGCCGTATCCATCCGTCAACACATAACCAAGAAACCTTCGGAAATCGTCTACCTCAACCTTCGAAAAGCATCCGTTATACGAGTCATGGCAATACTCCCGTACTCACCTCGATCTTTGGTTATCGGGTTATCTTACCAACAACTGCATAAAAGAGATTTTCGATGTCGGTACTAAACTCGGGTATTCCGAACTGCAACGATAAAATTATGGCGACAACACCTCGTAGATCAACTCCCCGGACACTTCCACTAAACCCCTAACAGGGAGGCACCAAGACAATGTTCTCATCATAAAACCATCGAACGATTCCAAGATACCCGCGTGATCCTAAAATTTTTTTTAGTGAAATTTGAGAAGAGAAGAGTCAAAACTCTACGTCAGGAGACCTCACCAGAGCGATGAAAGGACTGAGGAGTAAAAAGAATTCCTAACTCTCCGATATATATAATCCTAAATGACTCAAAACATTTTTCTAGACACAACTCGGCCGCTAAAACGATCAAGCAGTGGGGCTCCTAAGGTCGGGGAAGGCTCTGATTACCAACTTGTAACGCCCTCGATGCGGCTATATCTCCCACGTGTCGAAGCACAACTTAGAGGCATAACCGCATTGAAAGCAATGTCGCAAGAGAGGTAATCTTCACACAACCCATGTAATACATAAGGGAAAGGGATACATAGTTGGCTTACAATCGCCACTTCACACAAATACATGAATAAAGCATTACATCATCCAGATACAATCAAGGTCCGACTACGGAACCAAAATAAAAGAAGAACCCCAAATGCGACAAGGTCCCCGATCGACCCCAACCTGGCTCCACTCTTGATCAACTAGAACGAAACAACACAAAAGGCAAGATCTTCATCGAGCTCCTCCTTGAGCTTGGTTGCGTCACCGCTTTCGGTAACATAGGCACCGCAAACTGGTTTTGGAAGTATCCGGTGAGCCACGAGGACTCAACAATCCCATTACCATGGGTATCAAGACTAGCAAAGCTTAATGGGAAAGGAAGGGTAAAGTGGTGAGGTTGCAAAGAGCGACTAAGCAAGTATGGTGGCTAACATACGCAAAGAAGAGCGAGAAGAGAACAAGCGGAACGGTCGTGAAGCTAGCAATGATCAAGAGGTGATCCTGAACACCTACATACGTCAAACATAACCCAGAAACCGTGTTCACTTCCCGGACTCCGCCGAGAAACCATCACGGCTACACACACGGTTGATGCATTTTAATTCGGATCAAGTGTCAAGTTATCTACAACCGGACATTAACAAATTCCCATCTGCCACATAACCGCGGGCACGGCTCTCGAAAGTTTATACCTGCAGGGTGTCCCAACAGCCCATGACAAGCTCTCGCGATCATCGAAGGAATAGACCTTCACCCGAGACACTCCGATCGGACTCGGTATCCGGTACATCAAGACATTTCGACAATGGTAAAACAAGACCAGCAAGACCTCCCGGTGTGCCGACATCCCGATAGTAGCCGCAGCATATCTCGTCTCGAGCCACGACCGGATGAGCAATCCGTACAACTAAAACCAGACCTCAAGTTTCCACGAGGGGCGCCAAAGGGCTCTAGTTTGGACCAACACTTAGACAAGCATTGGCCCGGGGCTGAATAAAGATGACCCTTGGGTTAATTACTCCCAAGGGAAAAGTAGGTGGTGGTGAGGCAAATGGTAAAAGTCAATGTTGGGCCTTCTTTGGACAAGTTTTATTCAAAGCGAACTGTCGGGGGTCCCATAAATCACCCGACAGCGTTAGGAACATAAAATCCGGAAACATAACACCGGTATGATGGAAACTAGGGCGGCAAGAGTGGAACAAAACACCAGGCATAAGGCCGAGCCTTCCACCCTTTACCAAGTATATAGATGCATTAATAATATAAGAGATATTGTGATATCCCAACATAACCCTGTCCACCATGGAGAAATCTTCAACTTCACCTGCAACTAGCAACGCTATAAGAGGGGCTGAGCAAAAGCGGTAACATAGCCAAACAACGGTTTGCATAGGAAAGGTGTCAAAGGTTAGAGGTTCATGGCAATTTGGGATGGCTTGACAAACAGGTAATAGGTAGCGCAGCATAGCGATAGAACGAAGCAACTACATAGCAATGATAGTATTGAGATCCAGGGTAGCGGTCATCTTGCCTGCAATCCCGCAAGGAAGAAGAACGAGTCCATGAAGGAGATGAACGGATGAAGCCGAACCAACCGTACACGAACGAATCCTCACAATCGCAATGAAACATGAACTAACAAGAAGAAGCACACAACATGGTAAACACACCACACATGAACAAGGCATGATGCACAACAAGCATGATGCATGCCCAAGCTACATGAAGCTACTCATGGCAAGAGATGATGCAAACAAGAACAACACATCAAGGCAAGTTTAAATGAGGCCGGGAACAACATTTAACAATTCCGGTAAGTCCTCATATGCAAATTTCGAAGTTGGTCCAGAACTGAATAAACATTAAGTTGAAGTTGTTAAACAGCAAGTTAAGATGCACCATGATGATCTACACGAAGTTCTAGTCAAGTTACATATAAAGTTCATTAGATTCGGAGCTACGGCCTAGAAGATATGAGCAAAACAAGTTAAGCATGACATTGATGAAAAATGCACCCAAACATCAAGCAAACACACCAAAACAAGGATGCAACATGGTAATATGAAACTACATGCAAAATCAAGCAAGTTTCATATAGAGCACACTCAAAACGGAGCAACGGTGCATCACACACACACTATACAAGTCATAGCAACAATCTGTCCATAACAGCAACTAGGCATCTTACAAGCATCAAAACAACATACTACAGCACCCCAACATAATAACAAAAGGCATGGGCATGAACTACACGTAAATCATAACAAAACATGAACACTGAGCTATCTCCAGAAACAACTAGAACATGCTCAAAAACACATGGAGATATTGCAAATAATAACAGTTTCAGACTTTAGTAGAAATAACATCAGGTTGCAATGTTTAGAGCTATCAAACAACATGTTACAGGAACATATCATGGCAAACAAAGGCATGGCATGAATCTACTAATAGCATAGAACAACAGTCCCTTACTGACCATAAGCCAAAAAGGCACGGAGAATATGATGGCACCCACGTAAACATGGCAAGTTATATTACAGATTTATACATGGCATGAACAACAATAAGTAGGCATGTTCGTGAGCTTGAACCACTCACCACAGAGCAATACATGGCATGGCAAGGCAACCAACAGTAAGAAGGCATGTTTGTGAAGCTAAGCATGGCAAGAGCAAGTTCATAGGGTGCATGGATCACTAGGAAAACACATGGGAACAAGTGAACTTAAAGTTAACAGGCTGGCAGCAACATTTTCAAGCAACTTTAGAGCAAGATAACAACATGTTCCAGCAGGCTATAATTGCAACCAAGGGCATGAATGGATAGAGCATGACATGTAGATCAAAACATGTTTATAGAGCATCTCCAGATTATGCATAGAATGATTAGTAGAAGCATGTTAACATAGCAACAAAATATAACAGAATCTGTCAGAAAACAAAGAACAAAGAACTACCCTACTTAACAAGCTTGATACACTCAGCACACAACTCACAAAAATACATGGTTAACACCCCTGAAAAGATGGCATGGCATAGTTCAACATTCATGTAGAGCTCAACCTCATAGGATGCTCACATCAATCATGGCAAAAATGATAAAACAACAAGTTATAACTGTTTCAGCAGATTAACATCAACATGCACTCTTCCAACAGCATTTCGGGCATCAAGATGAGCTCAAATGAAAATGACGTAATGGAACGAAATGATCTACTCGTCGATACGAACAATATGACATATTACACACGCAAAACGGAGCTACGGATGCAGAGATGTGATTGCATGAACATGGCATGAAAATTACAAAAACTGGGGACTTAGTGGAATTTTCACCTCGCAAAAAAACAACAACGAGGATCGGGTCGGGGATGAAGCGGGTCGCGGATCCGTGACCCGGCAGCGGAGAGCTCCGGCGAGGCCGGCGGAATCCGGCGAGCTCAGCCGGCGGGGCGGCAGGACGGCGGCGGGGCCACCAGATCCGGTATGGCGCCCGGATCCGGCGACAACGGGCCGGGCGGCGGCGGCGACAGGCGGCGGGCGGCAGCCAGCAGCTGGGCCGGCGAGGCGAGGGGGCGCGCGCGGAGCGGCATCTGGCGGCGGGCAGCGCGAGGCGTCGAGGCGGCTCAGCGGCGGAGCGCGGTCCTGCCGCGGAGGAGGCTGGAATCGCATGGCGCCAGGCGGGCGCTGTGGCGCACGGCGGCGAGACGGCGGCGACGCACGCCGGCGAGGCGGCGGGCGGCGCCGGCGAAGTCCGGTCGGCGGCGAAGCGGCCAGCGGTGGCGGCGCGGGCTCGCGAAACCAGGCGGCCCAGCGGCGGAGCGGGAGGGCTGACCGTGGGCAGCGGGCGGCGGCGGTGGGTGGGGAGTGCCACGTGGCGCTCCCTGGTTGGCTGGGCACGGCGGCGCGGACGTGTCCGGCCAGGGGCGGACGCGTCCGGCGCGGAGAGGGAGAGATTTAGGGTTTCGGGGGGAAAATATCCGCGAAAATGGAGGGGGAGGACCTATTTATAGGTAGAGGGAGCTAGGAGAGTCCAAATGAGGAGCGGTTTTCGGCCACGCGATCGTGATCGAACGACCGAGAGCATGGAGGGGAGTTTGCTGGGCTTTGGGCCACTTTGGAAGGGGTGTTGGGCTGCAACACAAAGGGGCTTCTGACTTACCGGTTAACCGTTGGAGTACCAAACGACCTCCAAATGGCACGAAACTTGACAGGCGGTCTAGCGGTGCTATACCAAGGCCGCTTGGCAAACCTCGGGCCATTCCGAGAAAGTTTAATACCCGCACACAAAAAGAGGGAAGAGGGGGACGCCGGGTGACATAGGAGCGCCGGATTGCAAAACGGACAACGGGGAAAATGCTCGGATGCATGAGACGAACATGTATGCCAATGCGATGCACATGATGACATGATATGGAATGCAGATGATGACATAGCAAAATGCAACACGTAAGAAAATGACATGGCAACGACGGCGAATAACTGGCGGACACCTGGCGCATCGGATCCGGGGCGTTACAGGGAGCGTCACCTAGCGGTCCTTCTAGGTCATATTGCTTCCTGGCAGCTATGAGTATGATCCTTAGGTTCCGGACCCAGTCCGTATAGTTGTTGCCATCATCTTTCAGCTTGGTTTTCTCTAGGAACGCGTTGAAGTTCATGTTGACATTAGCGTTGGCCATTTGATCTACAAGACATATTTGCAAAGGTTTTAGACTAAGTTCATGATAATAAAGTTCTAATCAAATTATGAACTCCCACTCAGATTAGACATCCCTCTAGTCATCTAAGTGTTACACGATCTGAGTCGACTAGCCCGTGTCCGATCATCACGTGAGACGGACTAGTCATCGTCGGTGAACATCTCCATGTTGATCGTATCTTCCATACGACTCGTGTTCGACCTTTCGGTCTCCGTGTTCCGAGGCCATGTCTGTACATGCTAGGCTCGTCAAGTTAACCCTAAGTGTTTTGCTGTGTAAAACTGCCTTACACCCGTTGTATGTGAACGTAAGAATCCATCACACCCGATCATCACGTGGTGCTTAGAAGTGACGAACTGTAGCAACGGTGCACAGTTAGGGGAGAACACTTCTTGAAATTTTTTGTAAGGGATCATCTTATTTACTACCGTCGTCCTAAGTAAACAAGATGCATAAACATAATAAACATCACATGCAATTATATAGTTGTGACATGATATGGCCAATATCATATAGCTCCATTGATCTCCATCTTCGGAGCTCCATGATCATCTTGTCACCGGCTTGACACCATGATCTCCATCATCATGATCTCCATCATCGTGTCTTCATGAAGTTGTCACGCCAACGACTACTTCTACTTCTATGGCTAACGTGTTTAGCAATAAAGTAAAGTAGGTTACATGGCGTTCTTCAATGACACGCAGGTCATACAAAAAATAAAGACAACTCCTATGGCTCCTGCCGGTTGTCATACTCATCGACATGCAAGTCGTGAATCCTATTACAAGAACATGATTTCATACATCACAATTCATCATTCATCACAACTTCTGGCCATATCACATCACATGATCAATCGCTGCAAAAACAAGTTAGACGTCCTCTAATTGTTGTTGCATCTTTTACGTGGCTGCAATTGGGTTCTAGCAAGAGCGTTTTCTTACCTACGAATAACCACAACGTGATTTTGTCAACTTCTATTTACCCTTCATAAGGGCCCTTTTCATCGAATCCGCTCCAACTAAAGTGGGAGAGACAGACACCCGCCAGCCATCTTATGCAACTAGTGCATGTCAATCGGTGGAACCGGTCTCACGTAAGCGTACGTGTAAGGTTGGTCCGGGCCGCTTCATCCCACAATACCGCTGAAGCAAGATCCACGCCCACAACAAATTGTGTTCTACTCGTGCATTAGAGAACTACGCATAGACCTGGCTCTGATGCCACTGTTGGGGAACATTGCAGAAAATTAAAATTTTTCCTATGGTTTCACCAAGATCCATCTATGAGTTCATCTAAGCAACGAGTCATGGGAGAGAGTTTGCATCTACATACCATTTGTAGATCACGTGCGGAAGCTTGCAAGGTGATGATGGAGTCGTACTCGACGTGATTCAGATCACCGATGTCCAAGTGCTGAACGGACAACACCTCCGCGTTCAACACACGTACGGGACGGGAGAGGTCTCCTCCTTCTTGATCCAGCAAGGGGGAAGGAGAGGTTGAGGAAGCTCGCTCCAACGGCAGCACAACGACGTGGTGATGTTGGTGCAGCAGTACTCCGACAGGGCTTCGCCAAGCGCTTAACGGAGGAGGAGAGGTGTTGGGGAGGGGAGGGGCTGCGCCTTGGAGATGGGTACAGCAGCCCTCCCCCACCCCTCTATTTATAGGGGAAGGGGCAAGGGGGGCCGACCCCTCTAGATGGGATCTAGAGGGGGGACGGCGGCCAGGGAGGGGAGGCTTGCCCCCCAAGCAAGGGGGGCGCCCCCCTTAGGGTTTCCCCCCCAACCCTAGGTGCATGGGCCCAAGGTGGGCGCGCCCAGCCCTCCAGGCTGGCTCCCTCCCTTATGCCCATGTGGCCATCCGGGAGGTGTGGCTCTCCGGTGGACCCGGAACCCTTCCGTGGTCCCAGACATTACCGATAGACCCCGAAACTTTCCGTGTCCGTATGACAACTTCCCATATATAAAACTTCAGCTCCGGACCATTCCGGAACTCCTCGTGACGTCCGGGATCTCATCCGGGACTCCAAACAACATTCGGTAGTCACATACTAGTCTTCCTAATAACCCTAGCGTCACCGAACCTTAAGTGTGAAGACCCTACGGGTTCGGGAGACATGCAGACATGACCGAGACCACTCTCTGGTCAATAACCAACAGCGGGATCTGGATACCCATGTTGGCTCCCACATGCTCCTCGATGATTTCATCGGTTGAACCACGATGTCGAGGATTCGATCAAACCCCGTATACAATTCCCTTTGTCAATCGGTACGTTACTTGCCCGAGACTCGATCGTCGGTATCCCAATACCTTGTTCAGTCTCGTTACCGGCAAGTCACTTTACTCGTACCGTAATGCATGATCCCGTGGCCAACACCTTGGTCACCTTGAGCTCATTATGATGATGCATTACCGAGTGGGCCCAGAGATACCTCTCCGCCATACGGAGTGACAAATCCCGCCTCGATCCGTGTCAACCCAATGACACTTTCGGAGATACCTGTAATGCACCTTTATAGTCACCCAGTTACGTTGTGACGTTTGATACACCCAAGGCACTCCTACGGTATCCGGGAGTTACACGATCTCATGGTCGAAGTAAGAGATACTTGACATTGGCAAAGCTCTAGCAGACGTACTACACGATCTTTATGCTATGCTTAGGATTGGGTCTTGTCCATAACATCATTCTCCTAATGATGTGATCCCGTTATCAACGACATCCAATGTCCATAGCCAGGAAACCATGACTATCTGTTGATCACAACGAGCTAGTCAACTAGAGGCTCACTAGGGACATATTGTGGTGTATGTATTCACACGTGTATTACGATTTCCGGATAATACAGTTATAGCATGAAAAAAAGACAATTATCATGAACAATGAAATATAATAATACTTTTATTATTGCCTCTAAGGCATATTTCCAACACATGGAGTGTAGGCTGAAACTGAAGAAGGAGGACGGGTCCAAGCCGTTTGATGCCACTCTGTACAGAAGCGTGATCGGGAGCTTGCGGTATTTGGTCCACACTCGGCCAGATATAGCCCATGCTGTTGGGATTGTCAGCCGCTTCATGGAGGCTCCAAGAACTAGCCATTGGGCTGCAGTGAAGCAAATACTAAGGTACGTTCAAGGCACTAAGCAGTATGGATGTCGCTACACAGCAGGAAATGGGAGTGCAACACTTCTTGGATACAATGATAGTGATCATGCCAGGGATTTGGTTGACCGCAAGAGCACATCAGGGCAAGTTTTCTTCCTTGGGTAGAACCCTGTCAGTTGGACCTCCCAGAAGCAGAAGGTTGTGGCGATCAGCTCATGTGAAGCAGAATATGTCGCGGCTGCAGCAGCTACTTGTCAGGGCATTTGGCTGAGCCGTCTTGTTGCTGAACTGCTGGGGACTAAGCCAGAAAAGTTCACTCTGCTGGTGGACAATAAATCTGCAATAGCACTAGCAAAGAATCCCGTTTTTCATGATCGGAGCAAACACATCGACGTGAAGTTTCATTTCATTCGAGATTGCGTCGAGGAGAGGGTCCTGGAGATCGAGCATGTGGGAACCCAAAATTAGCTGGCTGATATTCTAACTAAGGCACTGGGAAGAGTGCGCTTCTGTGAGATTCGTCAGAAGCTGGCGGTCATGGAGGGGAGCTGGAGCACATGAGCTTAAGGGGGAGAAATGTAGTCTAAGCCTAAGCTCATGCATGATAGGATAGCGTTTGTTTTCTGTTTAAAATAAGTGCATGCATGCGGTCGATGTGACGCGTCCATGCAGCTAGC
Source organism: Aegilops speltoides (assembly GCA_021437245.1). NCBI lineage: Eukaryota > Viridiplantae > Streptophyta > Magnoliopsida > Poales > Poaceae > Aegilops > Aegilops speltoides. The sequence continues at coordinate 524,019,633 of CM038147.1, forward strand.
TAGTGGGATGGTGTGGCATGTTTGCACACGATCCTGTTTCCTTTCTTTTCTCCCGGACATGGTAGACGCAACCGTGGGATGGCGCGGTAACTGCGGATCATAGCGAGTCGTCCGGGAGAATAGTTAGCCTCTGAGCTTTGTAATCACACGAGATAAGGAATGAGAAAACAGAAAGTGCTCCGACAGTTTCGGCAGCAGAAAATTTTCCTCGTTCGTCTACCTCTGCCTCTCTCGCTCGACCTCATCTGATTGCTCTCGCTAAGTCCGGCAACGACATCCACGGCGTCGAGGGCGTCTTCGTCGACGCGTACGAGGCGGCGATCAGCGGGCCGACATGGGCCGTCGGGCCGACGTGCGCCTCCAGCAGCGTCATGGACAACGCTACAGCAGGCCGCGGCAACCGCGCCAACGTCAACGCCGGTCGCGTCGTCTCATGGCTCGACGCCCGCGCGCCGGCGTCCGTGCTGTACATCAGCTTCGGCAGCATCGAGCAGCTGCCGGTGAAGCAGCTCACCGAGCTCGCGCGCGGGCTGGAGGCGTCGGGGCGGCCGTCCGTCTGGGCCATCAAGGGGGCCAATGCCGAGGCCGTCGTGAGAGCGCTGCTCGACGATGAAGAGAGGGGCCTCCTGGTGCGAGGGTGGGAGCCGCAGGTGGCCATCCTATTGCACCAGGCGGCGGGTGGCTTCCTGACGCACTGCGGCTGGAACGCGACGCTGGAGGCCGTCACCCTCGGCGTACCTGCGCTGACATGGTAGTGCTTCGTCAACCAGTTCTGTAGCGAGAATCTGCTGGTGGACGAGCTCGGCGTCGGCATCAGGTCCGACGACAAGGTCCCCGCCATGTACCTCCCCGAGGAGGCCGAGGGGGTGCAGGTGACGCGGGTCGACGTGGAGAGGGCGATCGGCGAGCTGATGGAGGGGGCGGCAGGCCGGAGGTCCAAGGCCAGGGAGGTCATCGTGGAGGCGATAACGGCCATGGAAGAATGTTAGATTGGATCGATGGAAGCGTTCCTACTCCTCCGTATAGGAGCCGCGTGTATTTATTGATTGGGGGCAGAAACAACCTCTTGCCGTGGCGTACAAGAACCCACCGATCGCTAGGATTGCAGCGGGAGGAGATAGAAGTTTACACGGGGAGAGAAGAAGAGATAGAGTTGGGTAGTTGAGATTACAAAGCTTAAATATCTCTAAGTCTAACACCCTCCCTTAATCTGAAGTACCTATCCTAAATTGAGATTGTTCTTGAATGCTTCAAATGGTTTGTACGGGAGAGCTTTAGTGAACCCATCAGCCACTTGATCTCTTGAAGGAATGAAGCGGATCTCCAGCTTCTTCTCTGCAACCCTTTCACGTACGAAATGAAAGTCTATCTCAATATGCTTAGTCCTGGCATGAAAGACAGGGTTGGCACTTAAATAAGTAGCACCCAAATTATCACACCATAGACATGAAATACGGTGTTGCTTTACTCCCAATTCTTCAAGCAAAGATTCAAGCCAAATAATTTCAGCAGTAGCATTTGCCAAAGATTTATACTCAGCTTTAGTACTTGACCTTGACACTGTTGCTTGTTTCCTGGCACACCATGAAATAAGATTAGAACCAAAGAAAACAGCAAAACCACCTGTTGATTTTCTATCATCACTGCAACCTGCCCAGTCTGCATCAGAGAAAGCACTAACAAGTGTAGAGTTGGACCGTCTGAAATGAAGTCCCAAACCTACAGTGTGCTTTACATACCGTATGATCCTCTTGACAGCTGTCCAATGAGCAGAAGTGGGAGAATGTAAGTATTGACATACTTTGTTAACCGCAAAAGAAATATCTGGCCATGTTAAGGTTAAGTATTGCAAGGCACCAACAGCACTTCTGTATTTGGTGCTTTCTTCCTCCTTAAGTGGCTCCCCTTCATATGTTGACAATTGTTTTGATGAAGATAATGGTGTAGGTGATACCTTACAATCCTTCATTCCCATCCGAGCCAAGAGTTCATTTGCATATTTTTCCTGTTTCAATACTATACCATCCTGAACCTTTTTAACTTCAATGCCTAAGAAGAAACTCAGATCACCAAGATCCTTTAAAGCAAATTCTGAGCTTAGATCATGCAGAAGAGCATCAGTAGCATTCTGAGAAGAACTTGCAACTATAATGTCGTCTACATATATGAGCAAAAAGATAACAGTGTTTGCCTTGTTATATATGAAGAAAGACGTGTCAGCCTTTGATGCAATAAAGCCAAGACGTTTTAACTGCATACTTAACCTAGAGTACCATGCTCTAGGTGCTTGTTTCAAACCATAAAGGGCTTTGTCAAGCTTGCATACATAATGAGGTTTTCGTTTGTTTTCATAACCTGGTGGTTGCCTCATATAGACCTCCTCTTCCAGAACACCATGCAAAAACGCGTTCTGTACGTCTAGCTGCCTTAGGCTCCATCCCCTAGACACAGCAATAGCAAGCACAAGTCTGATTGTTGCAGCTTTAACCACAGGGCTAAATGCATCCTCATAATCAATACCATAATGCTGCTTAAAACCTTTAGCAACGAGACGTGCTTTATACCTGTCAACGGAGCCATCTGCCTTTTTCTTGATCCTATACACCCATTTGCAATCAATAATATTTTTACCTTTCCTGTTTGGCACCAGATGCCATGTTTTGTTTCTCATCAAAGTTGTATATTCCTCATCCATAGCCTTTTTCCACTTTTGATCCCCAAGTGCATAATCCAATTTTGCTGGCTCGCCTGAAACACACAACATGCCATACCGAATAGTGCCATCAGTTCTGATTTTTGGATTCTTAATACCTTTTTGTAGCCGAGTTGCAACTCTTGATGTGATTGGTGGAGGCTGCTGTACACGCTGGCGCACTGCATTGCTGGTCGTAGAAGATCCTGGGGAGAAATCAGGAGATGCCACCCCAGATCCAGTGGCCACGGGTGTGGTTTCTTCAGTCTGCGCCACACCACCCGTTGCCGCAGAGGATCCCGCGCCAGCCGGGCCTGGCGGGCGTGCGCGCTGGACGCGTCTCGTGATTGGCTGCATGCGCGCTCCAGCCGAGGAAGATTCCCTGTGTGGGGACGTGTCGGACGCGGAGTGCGTCGCCCGCGCCTGGTCCTGCAGGCTGACCGGCTCGCGATCCGGGGCAGATATCCGCGCCTGATCTGAGGAGGATCGACGCGCAGGGGTGGCAGGCGCCGCCAGATCTTCCTCGTTCGCCGCGCCAGCTTCGTCCTCTTCTTCCACATGAAATACAACATCGTTTTGAATGGGATTTTGATCATTGTGATCGTTTTGGACGCCATTTTCTTCAGGAACCTGCACACACGGAAGACAAGGACTAGTTCTAGTAGGGATACTATCATCATCATGTTGGTTATTGCAATTGTTTCCCCCGTGATCAAAATCTCGAAGTGTAGATGGAAGAAGTAGAATCTCTTGACAAAGGAGGGCACCGGCATTAGGATGAAGAGTTTCAAACGGAAAAATTGATTCATCAAACACAACATCGCGAGATATATAAACTCGGCCTGTGGGAACATCTAGACATTTTACTCCTTTGTGCATGGGGCTATATCCCAAAAATACACATTTTTTGGAACAAAACGCAAGTTTGCGTGTGTTGTATGGTCTTAGGTTGGGCCAACATGCACAACCAAATACTCGAAGAGATTTGAAGTCTGGTTTAATACCAAAAAGATGTGTGATGGGACTTTCAAGTTTGATGACTTTGCTTGGTCGAATGTTTATGAGATATGTGGGAGTGAGAAAGGCTTCATCCCAGAATTTTAGGTGCATGGAAGCATTGGCTAGCAGTGCTAGTCCTACCTCAACAACATGGCGGTGTTTCCGTTCAGCCGACCCATTCTATTGATGAGCATGGGGCCAAGAAACATGGTGAGAAATTCCAATCTTTTGGAAGAAATAATTTAATTTTTCATACTCACCACCCCAGTCTGTTTGCATGGCAAGATTTTTGGGTCTAGTTGGCGTTCAACAAGGTTTTGGAAATTGAGAAACACTTGGAAAACATCAGATCGTTTCCTTAGCAAATATATCCAAGTGAACTTGCTATAATCATCAATGAAACTAACATAATAGGAAAATCTGCCAACTGATATGGGAGCTGGTCCCCATACATCTGAAAAAACTAACTGCAATGGAGCAGTGGATACACTTGTAGATATGGGATAAGGTAGCTGATGACTCTTAGCTTGCTGGCAAGCATCACAAATTGACTCAACACTAGACTCATAGGGAAGATTATTCTTGCTAAGGACATGCTTAACTATGACTGAAGAGGGATGACCAAGACGACTATGCCACTTTGCCGAAGAAGGTTTGGTGACACTCCACGCTTGTTTATTCGACCATGATGAAGATGAAGATGATATGAGTGGATATAGGCCTCCCTCACACTTTCCTCTAAGTATGACCCTCCTCGTTGCCAAGTCCTTGATCACAAAAGAGTAGGGATAAAATATTATAAGAACGTTGTTGTCAAGAGCAAAGAGATGAACTGAAACGAGATTTTTTGAAGCATGTGGAACATGTAGGACATTATTAAGATGTAAATCTTTTACGGGGGTTTTAACAATTGATTTACCAACATGAGTGATGTCCATACCAGTTACACTTGCCGTGTGTATCTGATCACCACCATGGTACCTTTCCCGCATCGTCAGCTTGTCAAGTTCCCCGGTGATGTGCTCGGTAGCACTAGAGTCGGCATACCAATTTGTGTCAATGCCGTAGTTGTTGGTGACGAGGTTGGCTGCCTTCTTCTCCTCATGATCATCATCATAGCGAAGCCAGCACGCTCTTGCGCCACCGGCATGGAACTTATTGCAGATTTGGCACTCTGGATAGTCACCTTCTTGCTGCTGCTGTTGTTGTAGTTGGGGACGAGGCCGTTGCTGCTGGTAGTCGCCGCGACTAGGAGATGTAGCAGAGCGGTTCCCTCGACCGCGCCCTCCTCTGGTGCTTCGGCCGCGACCTCCCCTGCCACGGGACTGCCCGCGCCCCCTGTAGATAGCGTTGGCAGAGGAGCGGAAGTCTGCTGGTCCGTCCCCAAGCATCTCCATGCGCTGGTCAAACACAGAAATCTGCGCAAACAGATCGTCGACGCTGATGGAGTTCTTGATTGCGCCGATTGCTGCCACAACGGGATCATAGTCCCAATCTAGGCCAGCCAGTATGTAGTCCACCATCTCCGGATCGGTGACCGGACGCCCAGCTGCAGCTAGCCCATCCCCGAGGTTCTTCATCTTGGCGATGAAGGCGTTGCTCGACATGTTGCCCTTCTTGGTGTTGGAGATGGCCATCCGTAGATTGGTTATGCGGGATTGCGACTGCGCAGTGAATATTGTGGTAAGAGCAGTCCACAAATCGAAGGTGCTATCCTTACCGATGACTTGTGCAAGGATCTCCTGGGTGAGAGAGTTTAGCAGGTAGCTCAGAACCTGCTGATCCTTCGACAACCACGGGCCATACAGGGGGTTGGGTTCAATGGCCGTGGTTTTATCCGCCTTGGTGACTTCTATTGTCTTGGGCGGTGCAGCGCCGCTGCCGTCGAGGAGGCCGGTCACTTGTGCGCCTCGCAGTGCCGGCATGACTTGCGCCTTCCACAGGAGGTAGTTCCCCCTTGCGAGCTTCTCTGTTGGTGGAGCTCCTAAGTTGAGGCCGACGACGCTTGAGCTCGTGGCCATGGCTATGGAAGGGTGTTTAGGGTTTTGGTGTTGCTAGACGATAGGAAGAGACTTGGCTCTGTATACCATGTTAGATTGGATCGATGGAAGCGTTCCTACTCCTCCACAGAGGAGCCGCATGTATTTATTGATTGGGGGCAGAAACAACCTCTTGCCGTGGCGTACAAGAACCCACCGATCGCTAGGATTGCAGCGGGAGGAGATAGAAGTTTACACGGGGAGAGAAGAAGAGATAGAGTTGGGTAGTTGAGATTACAAAGCTTAAATATCTCTAAGTCTAACAAGGAAGACAGGTCGTCCTACTTCGACCTGGCGGACATGATCTGCCACGTCTCGGAGCTGTCGAGGAAGAGGAGCTCGACCACCCACGGTGCTGCACTGTCGGTACAGTCCTAAAGTTCTAGAGCTGTACTACCAGCACGAAGCTCGCCCACTATCTTTTCTTCTGCCGGTGAAATTTGTATCATTTCATCGATTAGGTAAAAAAAGGTTGCAGAAAACTCGCACACGATCACGTTCGCCGCTGAATGACGTGAATGGCCAGGGCAAGGAGTCTCTCAAAAGTGAGTGGACTTCAATTTTTTTGCAAATGTGAGTGGAATTAATAGATCCATGGCAAATTATGTTCTTTTATGCAGCAGCAATTAGTGCTAACTCCAACGAGCCGATCCATTTTGTCCAGAAGTAAGAAGTCTCCCTTTAGGGCATTTCAAACGGATCCTTAAAAAATAGAGAGGGATCCCGTCGAGTAAACCTTAGAGCATCTCCACTCGCCTCCCCAACAGGCTCCCTAGGAAACCTTTTTTATTGCCGGCGGCAAAAAATCGGCCTAATCGCGCCCGCATATCGTTGTTTATCACCAGTTTGGGTCGAAATAACAGTCGGCGAACCCAAACCGAACCCAGCGCACCGGGGGGCATGGGGGCGTCGGCTGAGGCGAAAAGGCGCGTGGGCCCATGCTGTCGACGACACCGGACGATTTCCCACCGTTTTCTCCCCTTCCTCTCCATTTCCCTCTTCTCCCTCGTCTCTCCCTCCATTCCCCCCTAGATCCGTCCGCCATGCCGCCGAAGAAATATGTGGGCCCTCACCTAGCCACCGATGGCGCCGTCCGGCCAAAGCAGAGGAAGCCGAGGGCGCCGATGGCAAGGCCCCCTGCATGTCAAATGCCGAGTGGAAGGCCGACATTGATCGCCGGGAGGCGGTCACCGCCGACAGGCGGACCAGGCTCATGATGAAGAAAGACAGGGATGCGACGACTTTGGCGGCCGCAGCGGAGCAGGGATAGGCGTCTAGCGCGGGGATGACGAACCTTCCGCTCGGCCACTACCCACAAGCCGCGTGGGGAGCCAGCAGAGTGTCGCTTCGCCGGCCAGCTTCTCGCTGCCACCGCTACCATGGGGGTACGTGCCCTTGCCTGGCTACTCTGACAGCGACGCACATGGCTTCTTCAACCCCAACACCATGTTCCCGCATGGCGCGCCTCCCCCTTCGGCTTCAACCCTGACCAGCGCACACCCTCCCCCACGTTCACCGCCGTCCTCAACACCCAGTACAACTACTTGCCGTCGGCGTACTCTGGCTCACCCGCGCCGCTTCTGCACCATGGCGCCCTACCCTTCACCCACGGCTCTGCGCTACAATTCAGCAACACTAACGCCAACATGGATGAGATCATCATGAGCGTCGGTCACCCACGCTTTGTACCTCGGGTTCCATGCGCAAGATGAGACGATGGACACCACCGTCGACATGGACGATGAGCTCGACGACGCCGAGGAGGAGGTGGAGGGGGAGGAAGAACAGGCGGAGGCGGAGCCGACGCCGAAAGGGAGAAAGAAGAAGCGAGCGGCCAACGCCAAGCCAGGCGAACCTCGCGTCAAGTGGACGTCCAAGGCAGATGAGTGTCTCGCCGAAGCGTGGAAGACCGTTAGCATCGACTTGGTCACCGGCTCAAATGAGAACATCGACACATACTGGAGAAGGATCAATATGGTGTTCGATGAGCGCAAGTTGGTCGACCCCGACTTCGCTAGCATCCACAAGGACTGCGGCCAGAAAAGGCCATGGCGAACCACTGGGCCAAAATTCAGATTTCCTGCAACAAGTGGCAGGGGATTCAAGAGGAGGACGCAGCTCGCCCGGAAAGCGGCGTCAACGTCGAGGGTCAGGTATGGCCATCGTTCGCAGGTTCATTTCTTTCGTCGTGTTCTTCGCCGACACTTGTTCTCTGGATGTGCAAATGGTTTGGATGTTCAACATGTTTTGCCAGGACAACGGCGACCAAGAGTTCAAGTTCCTTCACGTGTTCTCCAAGATCGAGGGGTGCGAGAAGTGTATGGAGGTCCGGCTCACTCTCGCAAAGGCCAAGGAGACTTACAAGCCGGATGCGCCTGCCCCAACGGCGGCAGAAGGGCGCCCTGATGGCAACAAAAGAGCAAACACAGCGAGGGACGCGGCACCCGCTGCCGAACGGCTGCAATCATCGATCGAGCAGTGCATCACCGATGCCAAGAACAACGCCGCCAAGTGGGAGGAGAAACCTGACGTGAGGTGGTAGGCATTGATGGCGAAGCAGGACATCAAGCTCGGCCTTCTCAAGACCAACGTCACCGCGAAGAAGAGGAACACTGAAAGATCGTGGATGTCGCCTAGAGGGGGGGGTGTGAACATGCACTTTAAAATAGTTACGGTTTAGGCTTGAACAAATGCGAAAAAACCTAAAGGTTAATTTGTCAAGCACAAAACCTACAACAACTAGGCTCACCTATGTGCACCAACAACTTATGCTAAGCAAGATAAACAACTAAGTGATAGCAAGATATATGACACGAAGCAATATGGCTATCACACAGTAAAGTACATAAGTAAAGGGCTCGGGTAAGAGATAACCGAGGCACGCAGAGACGACGATGTATCCCGAAGTTCACACCCTAGCGGATGCTATTCTCCATTTGGAGTAGTGTGGAGGCACAATGCTCCCCAAGAAGGCACTAGGGCCACCGTAATCTCCTCATTGCCTTGCACAATGCAAGATGTCGTGATTCCACTAAGGGACCCTTGAGGGCGGTCACCGGTACTCGTCAAATTGCTCGGGGCGATCGCCACAACCTAATTGGATACCCCAACGCTTGCCCGGAGATTTACACCACAATGATTGAGCTCCGAACAACACCAACCGTCTAGGGCGCCAAGGCACCCAAGAGGAACAAGCTCTAGGGTGCCCAAACACCCAAGAGAAATAGGCTTCTCAAACTTCACTTCCACGTATCACCGTGGAGAACTCAAACCGATGCACCAAATGCAATGGCAAGGGCACACGGAGTGCCCAATTCCTTCTCTCCCAAATCCCACCAAAGCAACTAATGCTAGGGAGGAAAATGAGAGGAATAACGAAAGAAGAACATGAAGAACTCCAAGATCTAGATCCAAGGGGTTCCCCTCACTTAGAGGAGAAAGTGATTGGTGGAAACGTGGATCAAGATCTCCTCTCTGTTTTCCCTAAAGAACTAGCAAGAATCATTGGAGGGATTGAGAGTTATCAAGCTCGAAGAAGGTCAACAATGGGGGAAGAACACGAGCTAAAAAGATAAAGTCCATTGGGGAAGATGAAGGAAATATGCCCTAGAGGCAATAATAAAGTTATTATTTATTTCCTTATATCATGATAAATGTTTGTTATTCATGCTAGAATTGTATTAACCGGAAACATGATACATGTGTGAATACATAGACAAACTTAATGTCACTAGTATGCCTCTACTTGACTAGCTCATTAATCAAAGATGGTTATGTTTCCTAAACATGGACATGAGTTGTCATTTGATTAACGGGATCACATTATTAGAAGAATGATGTGATTGACTTGACCCATTCCGTTAGCTTAGCACTTGATTGTTTAGTATGTCGCTATTGCTCTCTTCATGACTTATACATGTTCCTACAACTATGATATTATGCAACTCCCGTTTACCGGAAGAACACTTTGTGTGCTACCAAACGTCACAACGTAACTGGGTGATTATAAAGGAGCTCTACAGGTGTCTCCAAAGGTACATGTTGAGTTGGCATATTTCGAGATTAGGTTTTGTCACTCCGATTGTCGGAGAGGTATCTCTGGGCCCTCTCGGTAATGCACATCACTATAAGCCTTGCAAGCAATGTAACTAATGAGTTAGTTACGGAATGATGCATTATATAAACGAGTAAAGAGACTTGCCGGTAACGAGATTGAACTAGGTATTGAGATACCGATGATCGAATCTCGGGCAAGTAACATACCGATGACAAAGGGAACAACGTATGTTGTTATGCGGTTTGACCGATAAAGATCTTCGTAGAATATGTAGGAGCCAATATGAGCATCCAAGTTCTGCTATTGGTTATTGACCGGAAACGTGTCTCGGTCATGTCTACATAGTTCTCGAACCCATAGGGTCTGCACGCTTAAGGTTTCGATGACAATTATATTATGAGTTTATGAGTTTTGATGTACTGAAGGTTGTTCGGAGTCCCGGATGTGATTATGGACATGACGAGGAGTCTCGAAATGGTCGAGACATGAAGATTGATATATTGGAAGCCTATATTTGGATATCGGAAGTGTTCCGGTTGAAATCAGGATTTTATCGGAGTACCGAGGGGTTACCGGACCCCCCCGGGTGCCTAATGGGCCATAGTGGGCCTTAGTGAAGAAGAGGAGAGGAGGCGAGGGCAGGGCCGCGCGCCCCTCCCCCTAGTCCGAATAAGACAAGGAGAGGGGGGCGGCGCCCCCCCCTTTCCTTCCTCTCTCTCCCTCCTATTTCCCCCCTTCTCCTAATCCAACAAGGAAGGAGGGAGTCCTACTCCCCTTGGCGCGCCTCCTCCCTGGCCGGCCGCCCCCTCCCCCATTGCTCCTTTATATACGGGGGCAGGAGGGCACCTCTAGACACAACAATTGATCTCTTGATCTCTTAGCCGTGTGCGGTGCTCCCCTCCACCATAGTCCTCCTCGATAATATTGTAGCGGTGCTTAGGCGAAGCCCTGCGACGGTAGAACATCAAGATCATCACTACGCCATCGTGCTGATGGAACTCTCCCTCGACACTCGGCTGGATTGGAGTTCGAGGGACGTCATCGAGCTGAATGTGTGATAGAACTAGGAGGTGCCGTAGTTTCGGTGCTTGATCGGTCGGGCCGTGAAGACGTACGACAACATCAACCGCGTTGTGCTAACGCTTCCGCTTTCGGTCTACGAGGGTACGTGGACACACTCTCTCCTCTTGTTGCTATGCATCACCATGATCTTGCGTGTGCGTAGGATTTTTTTTGAAATTACTACGTTCCCCAAAAGAAGAAGACCCCATTTTATAGGTGGGGAAAAATCTAAACGTTATGCTCACAGCCCGCACAGAGCGGTACTAACGATCGACCTCACGGTACTACCGCTAGGGGTAGCGGTACTACCTCAAAGGGTAGCGGTACTACTGCTTGCGAGCGGTACTAAAAAAATACATTCGTGCCTACCACCGCTGGACTTGTGACGAGTTTTTGGTCCGGAGTGGTACTACCGCTGTAGAAGCCGTGGCAGTACCGCTCTGGAGCGGTAGTAAAAAATTACATCCGCTCCTGTCCGCGGTAGTACCGCTGCAGCCTTTTCAAAACACCAAAACTGCCACAACTTCTGCAAACGGACTCCGAATTCAACGAAACCAAGTTTGTTGGAAAGCTAGCGACAAGGGCTAACACAATCGTATTAGAAATAACAAAAATAAGGAAATTATAAAAGGCCCATGAGAAAATGGTGAGAACCCTTCCTCGAATAAGACCGGTAAAACCTCCAACACCGAAAATGCAAAAGAAGAAGCACATGAAATCTGTTTTTGATAAACTAGAGCTTGTCACGAAGATAACCACAAGCTCTAAAACCTCAAAAGAAAATACAAATATTAATTAAGAAAGATGATGCAAGGATGCAATGGTTTGAGCTCTCAATGAATGATACGATCAAGGTACTCACTTGAGAGCCCCCCTTGATAGTACGGCTATCAATCCTATAACCCGGTCTCCAAACTACCACCATGGGACCGGAAAAATAGAAAACCCACCGAGGTTAAACCTTTGCCTTGCGCATGATACACTTGAGATAGATGATGATGATCTTGTCCTCCTCAAGATGGACCACCTTTCTTGATTGCGTTGGGTCGATGAAGACTAGATGATTGCTCCCCCATACTCCACTATGGGTGAGCCACTCTTCAGCACATCTTCACAAGTCCATTGACACCACAATGGATGGCAAGCTTCAAACACTTGATGTCTTTGTCATGCTCCACTTGAACTTGCACATGACAATCTTGATGACGATCACCACTTGATGTCCTCTCCATGGGTTGAGTGATATCTTCCTCTTGACCCAAGCCCATGAACACGTACCTAACCCCACATAGAACTCTCACATAGACCATGGGTTAGTACACAAAGCACAATGGACAATGCTTACCATACCATGGGATCACTTGATCCCTCTCGGTACATCTTCTATGCTTCGTGAGTTGATCAACTTGATTCACTCTTGACTTAGTCTTAATCAACCTTGAATCTTTTCAAATCTCTTCATTTGGATGATGTCTTGAAGGTAAACATGAATGATCACACAATCTTTTTCTTCAAGACATGCTTGCAATAAGCTCAACACTCACATGCCTAATCTTCGGATAATTCCTTCATAGCACCTTGGTCAACTCATAAACTCCTTGAAACCAACACATGGACTTCAACAAAAGCCTATGAACAAATCCTTCAAATATAACTCAAGAAAACCATTAGTCCATAGAGATTGTCATCAATTACCAAAACCAAACATGGGGGCACCGCATGTTGTTTCAATCTCCCCCATTTTGGTAATTTATGACAATCACTTTCAAAAGAGTTTATATAAGGAATTATGCATCACCATGCAATGCAACAACCAATAGTGCACGCGAATGAGATGCAAATGGTACGGAACAAAACCAAAGCAAGAGGAGATAACTCTCTAAACTTCTCCACAAAACTCTCTTAAACTTCTCCTCCATTGGCATGGATGGGCGAAAATCTAAGAAGGCCAATATAAATTGTGGTCCTCCATAAATTGTGTATTTCTCAATAAGAGAGTGGAATGCGATACACATACCCAAAGGTAAATACTTGGAGGAACACAAACTATATTGAGGCACAAAGATTGCTAAAGAATGATATGCCACAAAGACATAATAAAGAGAGACACAAGCAATCAAGTAGTCAAAATATACCAATTGAAGCAAGCAATCAAAGGATATCAACTGAACCAACTAGACCAAGGATCCTATGAGCCACAAGAATAAATGATATTGTGATATGAGTAGAGGAGTGTTCTAAATAAACTAGAAAATCTCCCCATGATTTGTGCACAAATAAGAATATTTGTATTGGATACAAAGTGCACAAAATAGGATCATAGCTCCCCCAAAATCAATAGAAACTCACAACTAGTGCAACTGAGAATATAGGAAACAAAGCCTAGCACTTGCAACAAGCACATGGTTGAGCAACATGTAAAAGAGGCAACTTAGGAATAGGCTCAACCAAAATGATGTGTGTGAGTCATGACAAAGCTCTTGAGAAGACTAATATAAGGATGAGCATAAAGCATCAACATAGTCTTGGGTAAATGGGATACACGGTGCATGACATGTCATCCCCACACACATCCAACAAGCAAATGGGTTCACAAGCTCACTAAAATGTGAGTTAATAACAAGGCTTGTGACAACCCATGGTGAAGATAGAAGATGAAAGCCTTATCAAGACGAGGGATACCAGTTAAGATGGAAAAAGCCTCGTAAAGACAAGCATGAGGAAAATAATCTTCACCACACAAGAGTGCATCAAGATGCAACAAGATATGACCCGCAGTCAAGGCAAAAGCTTTCACTGAGCCACCAAAGAAAAATCATAAGAAAGACAAGGTGGACGTGAAAGAAAGGATATCATCTAGAGATGTAATTTCTCTCAAGTGTACAATGTTCTAGGTAGATGAAATCATGATGATATATATCTACAAAGAAGGATGTACACCCAAAATAGTTACAACAAGAAGGAACAAGATATCCAAAAGGAAGTCATAAATATACCAATAAGATATTTGCTTGAAAGCATAGCACATGGCTAGATATTATCTTATAGTATATAAATGAGCTTCAACCAAACGAACATTAAAGACATCACAACTGTCAATAAGAGATCATTGTTGAGATGCTTTGAGAAGGGAAATAAGTATCACAAGAACTAATCAAGAAATTCATGCCATGATGCAACCTACACAAGGTTGAATGTAAGAGGTGTATGCATGAGTAGATAGATACTTGTTACCGAGATAGCATTGGAAGGATGTAGTAGATACCAATTAAAGGTAGATAGTAGATCGTTGATCATCCTAGCTTCACTCCGATAAGCACATGGTGACACCACCTTCCTTGTGAGTGAGCCGAGCATCCAATGCATCTCCAATTGTTCCTAGAACAACAACACAAACAAAATGGTACCCAAACTCATTGGGACCAAAGAGTTAGAGAACCAACAAAACATAGGACAAACTCTACATAAATATGTGCATATAGATCTGAAAATGAATTTCATGCTCATCTCATCAATTTGAGACTTGGTAGAGTTTCCCCTATATATTGGTTCAAAGAAAGAAAGCACGCCAAAGAAACTACATGAAGTAATACGCATGCTCAAGACTTTCAAGAACCGATACCAATTGACAAAGAAATACCAAGAGAAGAAAAGATACCAAATGAATAAATCATTACTTGGAGGATATCCACAACAGATACATCGAGGAATGAGATATCCATTGATACACACTAAATTAAAGATGTCAAACTCCCAAAGAGAGGATGGTTCCAAACAAACTAATCTCTCAACAAAGTTTCAGATGGCACAAAGTACCAAAAAGAAAACGGCTTGCCTTCCACCAACACACACTTGATAAGGATCACAAGATGAGAATCTTATAGAGAATGGGTTAGCTCCCCCAAGACTAGTGCATTGTAGAGAATTTGCATTTGAATACAAAATGCACAAGGTGGGATCACCACTTTCACTATATCTAGAAAACACTAGACAAGATCAAGAAATTAACAAGATCCACAAGTTATATGGAAGACAAAGGGAGTTGACACAAACCTTGGCAAGAGATAAGGAAAATAAAAGCAAAAACCAATATAAAGATGATCAATAATTTCTACCACACAAGTGAGTACCAATTGTCGAAAGACAAGAAGTATTTGGAAATAATTCCCGGTGATAGAAAGCAAGGTTATCCAACATAATCTTCACACCAAACACACAAGCAAATTTGCAACTTGTAGAGCTAACATGCCACCGAGGAACAAGATAATTTACAATATCAATTCTAAGTGACAATATCTCAAATGTACACATTTTCTAGGCTAGTAATATACACATAGCATATTACCCCCCCATAATGTGATACCAATTAAAGATAAACAAGAGGCAAATAAAGGATCCAACTAGAGATAATTAATGGACTATTTAGAATTTGAATTTATCAAGAGAAGACATACCACATAGTGACTCGATAATCTTGTAATATCAATACTAGATGGCATTCCTCATGTACACACATTTATAGGATTGTGAGGTGCACAAAGCACATCACTTCCCAAAAATAGATTTTTCCATTAATCTCTCACAAGAGCCAACTATGATACAAACAAGATGCGCAAAGGCTCAACGCGCTACACACACGTACATGATGTGCAAACCAACACACACATACTTGATTACTCAAGATAAGCAAATTGAAAGCACAACATATACAACACATGCAAGGAAGAAAACCAAAAAACATGCAAAGGGGCAAGTAAATTTCAATGTAAACAATTTAAGTACAAGTTACCGCAAGGAAGCATATTGGATATAAGATAGAAACTTGATAACCCAATTGACTTGGCTTGAGACAATATGAATGATGAAGATCCCTTAATTCTTCATGATGTAGCCAAGTCTCCAATGCCCTCCAATAACACCTGTCGATCAAGTTTGAGCTTGGTGGTCCCCAACCAAGTTGGGTCCTAAGAGGTTAGTCACAACAGGCTTGGCTACCCAAATGGTTCTTTTCTTGACAACACTTTGAGTACCAACAAACTTGGCAAACACATTGCCAACCTTATCCTTTCCCAAGAGAATAGATATCATCAATAATAATTGGGTTGGATAAGTTACCACTAGTGCATGAAGAAGCGATGTGACCTTTCTCACGACATATGTAGCAACGTCTACTCTTCACTTTCTTCTCACTTGATTTCTCAACTTGAGAAGCATTAGCTTGAGTATTCTCAGAAAGAGGCCTTTCTTCAACTTGAGGTTGAGCATGAGAATGAACTTGTGGCCGCTTCCCTTGTTGCTTGTCATTAATGGGCTTCTTCTTCAATGGGCAAGATCTAACATCATGCCCTTCAATTTTGCACTTGAAGCAAATAATCTTGGCCGAATTCTTGACTTGTTATTGGCCCTTCTTCTTGTTTCTCTTGGACTTCTTCTTCTTATTGGAGTTGAATCCAAGTCCACCTTTGTCATTGGGGGATTTTTGCACACTCAAGATATTGTTGAGTGTGGACTTCCCTTCATGACACTTTTCCAAGTCTTTCTTCAAAGAACTGACTTGAGCCTTGAGCTCTTTAATTTCCTCTACATGGTTAGTATCAACACAAGTACTAGAGGAAGTATAAGCTTCATCGTTAGAGCAACAAGGCAAGGAGAGTAATTCATCAAAAGAAGTACCAATGTTATGAGTAGACGAATTACAAGGACTAGCACATGGCAAGATAGCATTTTGACTTGAAGTAGTGCTAGTATCCACATGCGACTTACTAGAAGTTACCTTAGACATAGCCTCATGAGCTATCTTTAGCACATTATGGGATACTAGAAGATCGTCATGAGAGCTTGTGAGCTTTACATGATTTTCTTCCAACTTCTCATATTTGCTAGATAGAAACTCAAGTTGAGCCCGTAGCTCAACATTCTCCTTAAAAATGGATGCTTCACTAGAAATAGAGTTAGTAGCACAAGCATCATCAATAATAGCAAGAGGAGAAGGCAACTTGGTATGCTCTTTAGAATATGAAGCTTTAAGTTGTGCATGAGACTCAGTGAGTTTGATGAGCTCACTCTTAATGACCCTTGAGCCATTTTCGAGGTGCCCAAAGTCATCAAGGAGTTTAGCATGCGCAACTTCAAGATTCTCATTTTTAGTTTCAAAATCATTGGCTACCTCAAGAGCTCTATCATGAGATTCCTTCACTCTAGATAGTTCTAGAGAAAAAGTCTCCTCAAGAGATTCGGAGGTGGTTTGTTCATGTTCAAGAGCTTGAGATAGCTCCGCGACCTCATTTGTGTAATCACACTCATCAGCTTCCATTTTCTCAATGGTGACCTCATGCTCCTCTAGATGAGATTCCAACTCATCAATGTATTTCTTGCCCTCAATGGCAATAGACATGATTTCCATGAAGTTGGAACGAGCAAGTTTATTTTTGTGAAGAGCTTTAAAAATCATTTCCCCCTTAATTTTTAAGGAAGAATATTATCATTCTCTTCATCATTATCCTCATCTCATTAGCATTAACATCATCATCAAGTGACATATTGGGGTTCAAAGTAGGAGATACCTTTGACGCCTTAGCCATAAGGCAAAAAGCAATAGATGATGATGTAGGATCCCTTGAGGCACCATTCAAGACCACATCTTGTTCCATGGAGTGTTGGGTTTCCTCTACATTGTTAGCACAACAACTAGAGGAAATACAAGCATTTTTATCATGGCAACAAGACATAGCAAGCATATCATCATGAGATTTAGTCAAGCAATTTCTACATGATATGCAAGGACTATCAACACAAGCATGTGAAACATTTGGAGTGCTCAAAGTGTTAAAGTCCAAAGAAGAAGCATTGCAATAAGATAGTGGTGAAGGATCATCGATAATAAGCACACTATCATCATTGCAATGATCAACACTACTCACCATATAATTACCTTGTGGCAAACCACATGTAGGTGAAGTAGAGGCAATTGAGAAGACAACACGGCCGGAGGTGGAGGGAGAACAATCGTCCTCACAAATCTTGGACATACCATATTTATCTTGAAGTTTCGTCCACAACTCATGAGCATCCCGGAACGGCATGAGTTGAAATATAACTACATTGCTCAGAGCATCAAACAGCACATTAGAAGCTTGAGCATTGAGATAAGAGTTTTTCTCATCCTCTAAATATAATCGTTGAGGATCCTTTGGATGAGAAAAACCCTGATCTACAATTTGCTCTAAATTTGGGTCCATGACCCTAAAGAGATTAAGCATGCGAATTACCGAAACATCAAAATTTATGCCATTGAAACTAAGAGTGTCAGAGAATCCTAATCCCCTAGTCGACACTCTCTAGGCGGTTAAGGCTAACAAAGAGAGACGAGGCTCTGGTACCAATTGAAAGATCGTGGATGTCGCCTAGAGGGGGGGGGGGGGGTGAATAGGCACTTTAAAATAATTACAGTTTAGGCTTGAACAAATGCGGAAAAAACCTAACGGTTAATTTGTCAAACACAAAACCTAAAACAACTAGGCTCACTATGTGCACTAACAACTTATGCTAAGCAAGATAAACAACTAAGTGATAGCAAGATATATGACACGAAGCAATATGGCTATCACATAGTAAAGTGCATAAGTAAAGGGCTTGGGTAAGAGAAAAGCGAGGCACGCGGAGGCGACGATGTATCCCGAAGTTCACACCCTTGCGGATGCTAATCTCTGTTTGGAGCACTGTGGAGGCACAATGCTCCCCAAGAAGCCACTAGGGCCACCGTAATCTCCTCACGCCCTCGCACAATGCAAGATGCCGTGATTCCACTAAGGGACCCTTGAGGGCGGTCACCGGTACCTGTCAAATTGCTCGGGGCGATCTCCACAACCTAATTGGAGACCCCGATGCTTGCCCGGAGCTTTACACCACAATGATTGAGCTCCGAACAACACCAACCGTCTAGGGCGCCAAGGCACCCAAGATGAACAAGCTCTAGGGTGCCCGAACACCCAAGAGTAATAGGCTTCTCAAACTTCACTTCCATGTATCACCATGGAGAACTCAAAACGATGCACCAAATGCAATGGCAAGGGCACACGGAGTGCCCAAGTCCTTCTCCCCCAAATCCCACCAAAGCAACTAATGCTAGGGAGGAAAATGAGAGGAAGAATGAAAGAAGAACACGAAGAACTCCAAGATCTAGATCCAAGGGGTTCCCCTCACTTAGAGGAGAAAGTTACTGGTGGAAACATGGATCTAGATCTCATCTCTCTTTTCCCTCAAGAACTAGCAAGAATCATTGGAGGGATTGAGAGTTAGCAAGCTCGAAGAAGATCAACAATGGGGGAAGAACACGAGCTAAAAAGATAAGGTCCATTGGGGAAGAAGACCCCCTTTTATAGGTGGGGAAAAATCCAACCGTTATGCTCACAGCCTGCACAGGGCAGTACTATCGCTCGATCTCATGGTACTACCGCTAGGGGTAGCGGTACTACCACAAAGGGTAGCGGCAATACTGCTTGCGGGTGGTACTAAAAAAATACATCCGTGCCTACCACCGCTGGACTCGTGACGAGTTTTTGGTCCGGAGCGGTACTACCGCTGTAGAAGCCGCGGTAGTACCGCTCTGGAGCGGTAGTAAAAAAATTACATCCGCTCCTGTCCGCGGTAGTACCGCTGCAGCCTTTTCAGAACACCAAAACTGCCACAACTTCTGCAAACGGACTCCGAATTCAACGGAACCAAGTTTGTTGGAAAGCTAGTGACAAGGGCTAACACAATCTTGATAGAACTAACAAAAATAAGGAAAACCCTTCCTCGAATAAGACCGGTAAAATCTCCAACACCGAAAACGCAAAAGAAGAATCATAGTAAATCCGTTTTCGATGAAAATACAAATCAAGCTACCAGCTCTAAAACCTCAAAAGAAAATACAAATAAGAATCAAGAAAGATGATTCAAGGATGCAATGGTTTGAGCTCTCAACGAATGATACAATCAAGCTACTCACTTGAGAGCCCCCCTTGATAGTACGACTATCGATCCTGTAACCCGGTCTCCAAACTACCACCATGAAACCGGAAACAAAAAACCTATCAAGGGCAAACCTTTGCCTTGCGCATGATCCACTTGAGATTGATGATGATGATGATGATCTTGTCCTCCTCAAGATGGACCACCTTTCTCGATTGTGTTGGGTCGATGAAGACTAGATGATTGCTCCCCCATACTCCACTATCGGTGAGCCACTCTTCGGCACATCTTCACAGGTCCATTGACACCACAATGGATGACAAGCTTCAAGAACTTGATCTCTCCATCATGCTCCACTTGAACTTGCACACGGCAATCTTGATGACGATCACCACTTGATGTCATCCTCTCCATGGGTTGAGTGATATCTTCCTCTTGACCCAAGCCCATGAACACGTACCTAACCCCACATAGAACTCTCACATAGACCAAGGGTTAGTACACAAAGCACAATGGACAATGCTTACCATACCATGGGATCACTTGATCCCTCTCGGTACATCTTCTATGCTTTGTGAGTTGATCAACATGATTCACTCTTGACTTAGTCTTGATCAACCTTGAATCTTTCCAACTCTCTTCATTTGGATCATGTCTTGAAGGTAAACATGAATGATCACACAATCTTCTTCTTCAAGACATGCTTGCAATAAGGTCAACACTCACATGACCAATCTTTGGGTAATTCCTTCATAGCACCTTGGTCAACACATAAACTCCTTGAAACCAACACATGGACTTCAACAAAAGCCTATGGACAAATCCTTCAAATATAACTCAAGACAACCATTAGTCCATAGATATGGTCATCAATTACCTAAACCAAACATGGGGGCACCGCATGTTCGTTCAAACACCGACCTGGCATTCTTGATGGTGGCAAATATGTTGACGATGGACGAGCAGGTGAAGGCATGTGAAAGGATCGAGAAGAGGTGTCTAGAGGGGGGTGAATAGACTCTCAACCAAGAAAAGTAGGAATTTTTAAGTTCTTCAAGTTGAGGTGGAGTTTAAGCACAAGTTTAAGCATTCACAATACATATCAAGCAAGCATGGAAAGAGTATATGAGCAGCGGAAAGTAAAGCATGCAACTTGCAAGAAAGTAAAGGGATGGAATTGGAGTGTGCAAATGCAATTGGAGACATGGAGCTTTTGGCGTGTTTTCGATAGGTGGTGCTATCGTACATCCACGTTGATAGAGACTTCAACCCATGAAGGGTAACGGTTGCGCGAGTCCACGGAGGGCTCCACCCATGAAGGGTCCATGAAGAAGCAACCTTGTCTATCCCACCATGGCCATCGCCCACGAAGGACTTGCCTTACTAGGTAGATCTTCACGAAGTAGGCGATCTCCTTGCCGTACAAACTCCTTGGTTCAACTCCACAATCTTGACGGAGGCTCCCAAGTGACACCAAACCAATCTAGGAGACACCACTCTCCAAAAGGTAATAGATGGTGTGTTGATGATAAACTCCTTGCTCTTGTGCTTCAAATGATAGTCTCCCCAACACTCAACTCTCTCTTGTAGGATTGGATTTGGTGGAAAGATGATTTGAGTGGGAAGCAGCTTGGGGAAGGCTAGAGGTCAAGATTTATGTGGTTGGAATGGGATATCTTGACCTCAACACATGAGTAGGTGGTTCTCTCTCAGAAAATGAATGCTGGAAGTGTAGGCATGTTCTGATGGATTTCCTCACAAATGAGGAGAGGGTGGAGGAGTATATATAGCCTCCACACAAAATCTAACCGTTACACACAATTTACCAAACTTGGTGAGACCAATTTAGTTCATAATGTGACCGTTAGGCATTTCGGTGGGACCGATATTATCAACTCGGTGGGACTAATGTGCAAGGGTTAGGGTAAAACCTCATCTCGGTTCGACCGATTACACAAACTCGGTAGGACCGATTTCGGTAATAAGCGAAACACAGAGTTGGTCAAGCAAACTCGGTGGGACCGATTGCATATTCTCGGTGAGACCAAAATTATTGCAATAGGCAACGGAGAGTTTGCGAGCCCATCTCGGTGAGACCGAGATCCCATCAGTGGGACCGAATTGATTACGGTTTCTGGCAGTGGCTATGTCAAATGAACTCGGTGGCGCCGGATGGATCAAATCGGTGGGGCATAGTTTGACTTTTGGTTTGGGACATATGTGGATATGAGAAAGTGGTTGAGGGTTTTTGGAGCATATCACTAAACACTTTGAGCAAGCAAGCCATTAAGCAACACCTCATCCCCATTTAATAGTATTGTCTTTCCTATGGACTCAATGTGATCTTGGATCACAGAAATAGAAAATGTAGAGTCCGGAGCTTTAAGCTTGAGCCAATCCTTTGTCCTTAGCATCTTGAAAGGGTTCCACATCCTCTTGTCCATGCCACTCCACTGTTGGACTTATCTGAAATATACTAGATAAAAGTATTAGTCCAACAAGAGATATGTTGACATTAATTACCAAAATCACGCAGGGAGTACTTGTGCTTTCAATCCCCCTCTTTTTGGTAATTGATGACAACATACATCAAAGCTTTAGATAAAGGTATAGAGAAAGGCAGGTAAAGCTTTGGAAGAACATGTAACATGCATAGGCTCCCCCTACATGTATGCAATCATGTAAATATGGAACCTAAGATCATGTGAGTGCATAATCATCACAGAGCAAGCAATGAGTTACATGTATCTTGGCAATATGCATCAGAGCAAATGGTGTGAATATAGGAAATGTACCTTCATGCTCACGAGTCCTTCTTGCAAACAATATGTACATCAACAAGAGATCCTCATGCACACGAGTGTGATGCATATACTTACCTTGTGGTCTTGATCTAGCTTTGGAAGAGATGAACCTGAGTAAGCAAGGTTAGACAACACAGAAACATCTACTAAGCAGAGGAACAACAACAAACCACAAGAGTACCAAGATTGGGATGACATGTAGAGAGTGAGTACTAGGTACTCTATTTGAGTGTAGACATGTACCCAAAGGTAAAGATATGCAATGAATTCAAAGATTTCCTTACCTTATATGTCTTGCTCCCCCTGAATATTATATGGGATACTGGGAGAAGATAATGAATAGAAAATCAGAGCAAAGCAAACACACAAACAACATGAACATGTCTTTCCCCTCTAAAGACACGTGACTTCTCTCCTCTTTGAATACCAAGAATCTAGGGTCTCTCTTTGATGTGATTATTTATCTCTTTTCCCCTTGATATGATTAAGCTTTGACATGAGCTCTCTCTCCCCCTTTGACATCAATTTCCAAGAAGGGGTCTTCTGGAGTGTGAGTCAAAATAGGTATGGTCCTTGAGTCACATAGCAAAGTAGCAGGGAGAAACAAGGTACTGGTAGAGGATAAGAATCATCGAGTAGAGCTAGAACAAAATGTGCAGGATGCAAATGACAAAGTGTCTCTTCTGCATTTGAAATCGGTAACACCGAGTTGTTGTCTTTGGTGGCACCGAGGTGATTCGATTTGACCGAAAAAGACAAATCGGTGTATCCGAGGTCATTACAGAAATAAAGCACTTGTCACCTCAGCTCTCTAAGCAAATAAGATCTCAAAAGAATTTGCAGGGAATTAACTAAAGGATTTGCAATGAATTGGATGCAGGGAATGTAGAACATAACAGAGAAAAGAAGAGATATCTAGATGAAGTTTCTTTTGGGAACTAGCATGCATGAGACAAATGCAAGGGCACAAATAAACAACAAAGAACTTCACCTAGAATTGGTCGGCGACAAAGTCACCTATGTTAGAGTATATTGACTTAGGAGTCAAGTGAAGACACTTGATCATAGGTCATACTCATCGTTTAAGCTCAAAATGGGGTTGCCATTTTTCGTTTAAGCATTTTGATGTATTCACATCTTATTGAGCTTCTTTGACCCATGTCTTGGGGTAAAGCTTCTCTAAGATGGAATAACATACCTTGGGTGGTGGTGTTGTTCTTGATCATGTAGTTGAACTTGTGTGGGATGCTCAAGGTTGATGTAGTTCATTTGGAGCACCCCTTGTAATTGGAGTTCATTTACCTATATGAATTAGTTTTGCAAGGAGGAGCACTTGTGTATCCAAAGTGTCAATCATGAAATATGATACCAAAAGAAATTTGATATATATAAATTGTCAAAGGATATGTTTGAAGGGTTTCATGCTTCCTTGTGTTCAACCACCGTATTGTAGAGACTTGGTGATGTAGAGATTGCTCAAGATGTGAGTGAGTTGGAATCTCATAGATTTAGATTCATCCAAGTACCTACAAGGGTTAGATAACATGCAAGGGTGCAAATATATCCAAGACATATGATTATCATCATAAGAGAAATATCAAGGATTAGTCATAGGCTCATGCCTTGCATGTATCCAAATGGAGTTCCTACTCCAAGTTTGAAGCATCAATGATGTTCAATTCACCTCTCAACCGGCAAAATACTTTCTCATCAAGCGGTTTGGTGAATATATCCGCCAATTGCTTATCGGTGCGAACATGCTTAAGGTCAATGTCACCTTTAGCAACATGATCTCGAATGAAATGATGATGAACCTCAATATGCTTAGTTCGAGAATGTTGCACGGGATTGTGATCAATCTAAATAGCACTTTCATTGTCACAAAGCAATGGAACATGTTTCACATATATCCCATAATCTTTAAGAGTTTGGGTCATCCAAAGTAATTGAGCACAACATGAACCGGTGGCAATGTATTCTGCTTCGGTAGTGGATAAGGATATTGATGACCCACAAGTGTAGGGGATCTATCGTAGTCCTTTCGATAAGTAAGAGTGTCGAACCCAACGAGGAGCAGAAGGAAATGATAAGTGGTTTTCAGTAAGGTTTTCTCTGCAAGCACTGAAATTGTAGGTGATAGATAGTTTTGTGATAAGATAAATAGTAATGAGTTACAAGTAAATAAAGTAAATAAAGTGCAGCAAGGTGGACCAATCCTTTATGTAGAAAAGGATAAGCCTGGACAATTTCTAGTAATGAGAAACGAGCTCCCGAGGACACATGGGGAATTATCGTCAAGCTAGATTTCATCACGTTCATATGATTCGCGTTCGGTACTTTGATAATTTGATATGTGGGTGGACCGGTACTTGGGTACTTCCCTAACTTGGACAAGCATCCCACTTATGAGTAACCTCTATTGCAAGCATCCGCAACTACAAAAAGAAGTATTAAAGTAAACCTAACCACAACATTAAGCGTATGGATCCATATCAGCCCCTAACGAAGCAACGCATAAACTAGGGTTTAAGCTTCTGTCACTCTAGCAACCCATCATCTACTTATTATTTCCCCATGCCTTCCTCTAGGCCCAAATAATGGTGAAGTGTCATGTAGTCGACGTTCACATAACACCACTAGAGGAAAAGACAACATACATCTCATCAAAATATCGAACGAATACCAAATTCACATGACTACTAATAGCAAGACTACACCCATGTCCTCAGGAACAAACGTAACTACTCACAAAGCATATTCATGTTCATAATCGGAGGAGTAATAATATGCATAAAGGATCTGAACATATGATCTTCCACCAAGTAAACCAATTAGCATCAACTACAAGGAGTAATCAACAATACTAGCAACCCACATGTACCAATTTGTGGTTTTGATACAAGATTGGATACAAGAGATGAACTTAGGGTTTTGAGAGGAGATGGTGCTGATGAAGATGTTGATGGCGATTGACCCCCTCCCGATGAGAGGATCGTTGGTGGTGACGTTGGTGATGATTTCCTCCTCCCGGAGGGAAGTGTCCCCCGCAGAACAGCTCTGCCAGAGCCCTAGATTGATTCCGCCAAGGTTCCGCCTCGTGGCGGCGGAGTTTTGTCCCGTAAGCTTGCCCACGATTTTTCCCAGGGTAAAAGTGATGATATAGCAGAAGATGGATGCCGGAGGCCCACCAGGGGGCCCAGGAGATAGGGACGTGCCCTATAGGGGGGGGCTGTCTCCTGGACAGGGTGTGGGCCCCCTGGCCTATTTCTTTTGCTCATAAATTCTTATTAAATCCAAAAAGTTGTTTCGTGGAGTTTCAGGACTTTTGGAGCTGTGCAGAATAGGTTTCCAATGTTTGCTCCTTTTCTAGCCAGAATTCCAGCTGCCGGCATTCCCCCTCTTCATGGTAAACCTTGTAAAATAAGAGAGAATAGCCATAAGTATTGAGATATAATGTGTAATAACATCCCATAATGCAATAAATATTGATATAAAGCATGATGCAGAATGGACATATCAACTCCCCTAAGCTTAGACCTCGCTTGTCCTCAAGCAGAAGCCGAAATCGAAAAATATGTCCACATGCTTGGAGATAGAGGTGTCAATAAAAATAAAATACGGACATGAGGGCATCATGATCATTCCAATAACAGCAACATATATAGATTTTGTCATATGATTTGCTATGCCCAAGTAATAAGCAATTCACAATGTCAAGTATGGTTCAAAAACTTCATTAGAACTAACAAACTATAATCTCAGTCATTGAAGCAATTGCAATTTATCGTAACATCAGAAAGAGTCAATAATAGAGCTTTTCAGCAAGTTCACATACTCAACTATCTCGTAGTCTCCTATAATTGCTAACACTCACGCAATACTTGTGGTTATAGAGTTTCAGCCGGACACTGAGAAAGATAGGGGCTTATTGTGTTGCCTCCCAACGTATTCACCTTTAGGTGATGTCAACAATAATAGCTCATGCTAACTTACATCCAATTGGATATATGCATCATGATCTTTCGAACACGAGGAGCTTGCCAAAGGATAAAATGAAAAAGGGAAAGGTGAGGATCACCTTGACTCAAGCATAAAGTAAAAAACATAAAGTAAAAGATAGACCCTTCGCAGAGGGAAGCAGAGGTTGTCATGCGTGTTTAGGGTTGATGCACAAAATCTTAATGCAAAAGAACATCACTTTATATTGCCCCTTGTATGTGGACCTTCATTATGCAGTCTGTCGCTTTTATTACTTCCACAACAAGTTCGTACAAAGCTTATTTTCTCCGCACTAATAAGTCATGCATATTTAGAGAGCAATTTTTATTGCTTGCACCGATGACAACTTACTTGAAGGATCTTACTCAATCCATAGGTAGGTATGGTGGACTCCCATGGCAAAACTGGGTTTAAGGATATTTGGAAGCACAAGTAGTATCTCTACTTAGTGCAAGGAATTTGGCTAGCATGAGGGGGAAAGGCAAGCTCAACATGTTTGGAAGGTCAATGACAATATACTTTAACTGAGATGTCGAAAAAACATAAACCATTACGTTGTCTTCCTTGTCCAACGTCAACTCTTGTAGCATGTCATACTTAATGAGTGCTTCACAATCATAAAAGATGTCCAAGAAAATATATTTATATGTGAACCCCTCTTTCCTTATCACTTCCTATTGATTGCAAAGATGACCAAGGCTATGTTTTTCAACTCTCAACAATTTTTATGCCTCATACTTTCTATGTGTGAAGTTATCACTATCCATAAGATCAATATGAACTCTTTTAGTCTTTCTACTTTCTCAAGATCATAGCAAAGCCCTTGACTCAACACTAATCTTTATTATAGATAGAACACGGACTCGATTACATAAAGAGATCGCAATGCAAAACCCAAAACTACTTGATATCATAACTTCAAACTACTAGATCAAGATACTACTAAAAGGATCGAACTAAATAAAGTGGTAAAGATAGGAGTGTGATGGTGATACGATACCGGGGCACCTCCCCCAAGCTTGGCAGTTGCCAAGGGGAGTGCGCATACCCATGTGATTATTTTGTCGGAGGTGATGGAGGTGGTGATGATGATGGTGGATAATCGCACATTGAGCGTAGAAGTTTCTCCAACTTGCGGATAATGCCCTTAAGCCCAGCAATATGACCCTTCAACAAAATATTCTCTTGTGTGAGGTACTTGTTGTGTATGCGAGCTAACTCTATCATCTTGAAAGCTTCAATCTCTGTTGGAGTAAAATGGTTTGGTAAAGGTTGAGGGATGTCTTCTTCTTTCACCACCGGAGCTTGAACCTCCATGGCCTTATTGATCCCTTCATCCTTGCTGATCTCTTCTGGTTCTTCTCTTTTCAGCTCTATCTTCAATAGCCAAGCATCCTTGTCTTCGTTGTTGGAGGAGGGTGAAGTCATGGTGCTCTAAATCTGCAACGGAAATAGCTCGAAACGAAAACAGAGGATATTTGCAAGATATGGTGGTCAAAACCTTCGGGAGTATATATAATAAATTTTTATCAACCAAAATACATAACGTGCAAGAAAACGGAGTCCGGGAGGCACACGAGGTGCCCACGAGACAGGGGGCGCTCCCTATAGGGGGGTGGCGCGCCCTCCTCTCTCGTGGGAGACTCGTGTCCCTTTCGGACTACTTCTTTGTTCCTAAAATTCTTAAATAATCCAAAACTGATAAAAATTGCCTTTAGAGTTGTTTTGGAGTCGGTTTACTTACCGTACCACATACATATGCCTTTTCGGAGTCTGGAACGTTCTGGGAAGTGTCCCTTATGTATTCCTCAGGAGTCACGGTTTCAATAATATTAGTTTCAACATTGATAGGATTACCTGAAATATAATGTTTAATTCTTTGACCGTTTACCACCCTCGGATTTGTTCCTTCGAAGTTGTTCATTTTTATAGCACCAGAACGATAGACCTCCTCGATAACGTAGGGACCTTCCCATTTTGAGAGAAGTTTTCCTGCAAAAAAACTTAAACGAGAGTTGAATAATAACACATAATCTCCTACGTTAAACTCACGCTTTTGTATCCTCTTATCATGCCAGCGCTTGACTTTTTCTTTGAAAAGCTTGGCATTCTCGTACGCTTGGGTTCTCCATTCATCAAGTGAGCTAATATCAAATAACCTCTTCTCACTGGCAAGTTTGAAGTCATAATTGAGCTCTTTGATAGCCCAATATGCCTTATGTTCAAGTTCAAGAGGTAAATGACATGCTTTTCCATAAACCATCTTATAAGGAGACATACCCATAGGATTTTTGTATGCAGTTCTATAGGCCCATAATGCATCATCAAGTTTTTTGGACCAATTGTTTCTAGATCTATTCACAGTCTTTTGCAAAATTAGTTTGAGCTCTCTATTGCTCAACTCTACTTGACCACTAGACTGCGGGTGATAAGGAGATGCTATTCTATGATTGACATCATACTTAACAAGCATCTTACGGAAAGCACCATGATTAAAATGTGAACCACCATGAGTCATAAGATATCTAGGAACTCCAAACCTCGGAAAAATAACTTCTTCAAGCATTTTAATAGAAGTGTTATGATCAGCACTACTAGTTGGAATAGCTTCTACCCACTTAGTAACGTAATCAACAACAACTAAAATATGTGTATAACCATTAGAGGCAGGAAAAGGTCCCATATAATCAAAGCCCCAAACATCAAACAATTCAATAACAAGAGAATAATTCATAGGCATTTCTTGACGTCTACTAATGTTACCTATTCTTTGACATTCATCACAAGATAAGACAAACTTACGAGCATCTTTGAAGAGAGTAGGCCAATAAAAACCAAATTGTAGTACCTTCTGTGCAGTTCTATCTCTAGCGTGGTGTCCTCCATAGGATTCTGAGTGACACTTGCGTAGGATCTATTCCTGTTCATGCTCAGGCACACAACGTCTAATAACACCATCTCCTCCTCCTTTATAAAGATGTGGATCATCCCAGAAGTAATGTCTTAAATCATAAAAGAACTTTTTCTTTTGCTGGTATGTGAAACTAGGCGGTATATATTTAGCAACAATGTAATTAGCATAATCAGCATACCAAGGAGCAGTACGAGAAGCATTGACGACCGCTGATTGTTCATCGGGAAAGCTATCATTAATAGGCAGTGGGTCATCAAGAACATTCTCTAACCTAGACAAGTTATCTACAACGGGGTTCTCAGCTCCCTTTCTATCAATAATATGTAAGTCAAATTCTTGGAGCAACAGAACCCATCTAATGAGTCTAGGATTAGCATCTCTCTTTTCCATAAGATATTTAATAGCAGCATGATTAGTGTGAATAGTAACTTTGGAATCAACAATATAAGGTCTAAACTTATCACATGCAAACACAACTGCTAAGAACTCTTTTTCAGTGGTAGCATAATTTCTCTGGGCAGTATCAAGAGTCTTACTAGCGTACTGGATAACATTCAATTTCTTATCGACTCTTTGCCCTAAAATAGCACCTACATCATAATCACCAACATCGCACATAATTTCAAAAGGTAAATTCCAGTCAGGCAGCTGAACAATAGGTGCAGTGATCAAAGCTTTCTTAAGCGTTTCAAATGCTTCTACACAATCATCATCAAAGACAAAAGGAATATCTTTTTGCAATAAATTAGTTAGAGTCCTAGAGATTTTAGAAAAGTCCTTAATGAACCTCCTGTAAAAACCGGCGTGACCAAGGAAACTTCTTATACCTTTTATGTCCTTGGGACATGACATTTTTTAAATAGCATCAACCTTGGCTTTATCAACTTCAATACCTCTCTCGGAGATCTTGTGCTCCAAGACAATGCCTTCATTAACCATAAAGTGACACTTTTCCCAATTCAGGACGAGACTAGTGTCTTCGCATCTCTGCAAAACTCAATTAAGGTTGCTCAAACAATCATCAAAAGAGGATCCATAGACTGAGAAGTCAACCATGAATACCTCACAAATCTTTTCACAAAAATCAGAGAATATAGCCATCATGCATCTTTGAAAGGTAGCAGGTGCATTACATAAACCAAAAGGCATGCGCCTATAAGCAAAAGTACCAAAAGGGAAAGTAAAAGTAGTTTTAGATTGATCCTTCGCTGATACAGGTATCTGAGAGAAACCAGAATAACCATCTAAGAAGCAAAAATGTGTGTGTTTGGATAGTCTTTCTAGCATTTGATCAATAAAAGGTAAGGGGTAATGATGTTTCTTAGTAGCTTTATTTAACTTACGGAAATCAATTACCATCCTATAACCTGTAATAATTCTTTGCGGGATCAATTCATCTTTATCATTAGGAACAATGGTAATACCTCCCTTTTTAGGGACACAATGGACAGGGCTTAACCATTCACTATCAGCAACGGGATAAATAATACCTGCCTCAAGGAGCTTTAGTATCTCCTTTTTACCACTTCCTTCATCTTGGGATTTAATCGTCTTTGAGGATCTCTAACTGGTTTGGCATCTTTCTCCACTGAGATTTTGTGCTGGCATAATCTGGGACTAATGCCCTTAAGATCATCCAGAGTATATCCAATAGCTGCTCGGTGCTTCTTTAGAGTTTTCAATAATCTTTCTTCTTCTTTCTCTGAAAGGTTAGCACTAATAATAACAGGATATATTTCTTTTTCATCAAGATAAGCATACTTAAGATTATCAGGTAATGGTTTGAGTTCAAACACGGGATCACCCTTGGGTGGAGGGGGATCCCCAAGAATTTCAACGGGAAGGTTATGTTTCAACATAGGTTCCTGTTTAAGGAACACTGTCGGTGTCAAAACCGGCGGATCTCGGGTAGGGGGTCCCGAACTGTGCGTCTAGGCGGATGGTAACAGGAGACGAGGGACACGATGTTTTTACCCAGGTTCGGGCCCTCTTGATGGAGGTAAAACCCTACGTCCTGCTTGATTAATATTGATGATATGGGTAGTACAAGAGTGGATCTACCACGAGATCAAGGAGGCTAAACCCTAGAAGCTAGCCTATGGTATGATTGTTGTCCTACGGACTAAAGCACTCCGGTTTATATAGACACCGGAGGAGGCTAGGGTTACACAGAGTCGGTTACAATGGTAGGAGATCTACATATCCGTATTGCCAAGCTTGACTTCCACGCCAAGGAAAGTCCCATCCGGACACGGGACGGAGTCTTCAATCTTGTATCTTCGTAGTCTTGGAGTCCGGCGGATAATGATAGTCCGGCTGTCCGGACACCCCCTAGTCCAGACTCCTCAAGAGCCCTGAACCAGGCTTCAATGACGATAAGTCCAGTGCGCATAATGTTCGGCATTGCAAGGCGGGTTCCTCCCTTGAATAATCTAGAGAAGATCATGAACACCAGGATAGTGTCCGGCTCTGCAAAATAAATTCCACATTCCTTCGTAGAGAGAATAAAATATACACTAGCTCAATTTGCTGACGTATTATGCGGCATGACATCACACCGCTACCAAGCCTTTGTTTGAATAATTTTTTTACTACACCACCTCAGCACGTTCAGCGAAGCGGTTTCCTCGGCACGTCTTGTTGAAGCAGAGATCGTGTTCCCCTTATTCCGGGATTCTCATCAATACGCGCGTGGGTAACCCAACCGTTCCCGTCGCCACGCCTCCTCTATCGAAGGTGAATCCCAAACGGTCACCGAGACGGCTCTTGGTATCTTTTCCCTCTTTATAAGAGGACCAAGGCTTGTCCTTGTTCTTCAATCTCGCATCGAATCTCCTCCTCGCTCCCAGTTCCAACACCCAGAGCCTCAGATTCGAGCGCTTCGGATCCTTAACCATGTCCGGCTCCGACCTCCAGGGCCGGTGGATGCCCTCCTCCGTCACGGAGGAGGACATATTAAAGTTACGTGAGGCCAAGTACCTGGCCTACGAGGTTTCGCACAGGTTGCCCGACCAAGGGCAGGCCGTGCCCGCCCCCGAGCCCGGTGAGTTCGTCGTCTTCGTATCCCACCTCCGTCGGGGCTTAGGCTTCCCGACGGACCCCTTTGTGAGAGGGCTCATGTTCTACTATGGGCTGGACTTTCACGACTTGGCTCCGGAGTCCATCCTCCACATCTCCACATTCATTATCGTCTGCGAAGCCTTCCTCCGCGTCACTCCCCACTTCGGCCTGTGGCTGAAGACCTTCAAGGTGGAGCCGAAGATGATCGAGGGGCGTCAAGCGGAGTGCGGCGGGGCGGCCATAAGCAAAAAGGCCGATGCCCCGTGGCCCGAGGGTTCCTTCCAAGAGGAACTCGGACTGTGGCAGCAGGAGTGGTTCTATATCACCGCTCCGAAGGGCAGCAAGCAAAAGCCGCCGCCTTCATTCTGCCCGGGACCTCCATGCCAGCTGATGTCGTGGGTCAACCATGGGCTCAATTGGGGGTCGTCTGAAGACATGCCCTCACTGCAGGGCCGGATCCGAGACCTCTAATCGAGGGAGATCGACCTGATCACGGTGATGCAGGTTATGCTAATCAGGCATCTTCTGCCCTGCAAACGCCATCCTCTCCGTCTATGGGAGTTCAACCGGGAGGGACCTCGGATTCCCCAACACTTTATGGGTGCAACACCCGTGGAGATGTACAAATTGTTCTTCGGACCGCAGATGACGTGTCCGGAATTAGCCGAGGACGCTGGCCTAAGCCGCAATCGCCCGGATACTCAGGTAAATAGCTCAGAGTCCGGACATTCTGTTATACGCCTCTAGAGTTCGCCTCCTAATCCATCACCCTTCACAGGAATGGGTGGCGCGATCAAGGCTGATAAGGTGTCCGGCCCCCCTCCCAGAGACCGCACTGGAGCCCGTGCTGGTCAGAATGTTGGAGGTCGCACCCACAGAAGGGGGCGAAGGGGAAAATAAAGGAGCTAATATTTTGCCCAAAGGGGCGTCTGAGGGGGGAGTCAAGAACCCCTCCCTCCAGGGGGAGAAGAGGACCGCCTCCAAAGATCCGGAGGCCAAAGCCCCTAAGCGTGGGAAGAGATCATCACCGGGGGGTCCGGCGCCCGGAGAGAATCCGGACGCACAATCATCGCCGAAGGATCAGCCCTCCAGCGAGCCGTGAGTATGAAAAGGGGAATTAATTAGCAAGGAAATACCTTCATTCGTGCTTCTGTGGGTAACTGGAATATTTACATTGCAGTTCGCATTTGCAGCCTTCTCAGATGAGTTCATCTTCGGGAGACCTTCTTCCGGAGATGATGGAGAGTGAAACGCCTCCATCTGCAGCGCCGCCAGATAAGGCGGGCGAGCCTGAAGTATCGTCACGGAGGGTCTCCCGAGTCCGGAGGGCCGAGAGTTCGCACCCACTAGTATCCGCCGATAATCAAGAATCTTCTTGAGAGATCGTCTATATCAGAAGATCACCGTGCGTTGATGCGTATGGTGATTGGAAGGATTTCGTCCGCCGAGGGCGGATTGCGCAATGCCGCCATGAGTTTGCTGGCGGGATTTGAGGTATGCGAAAATGACGCACCCTTTTGTCTTTTAACAGTTTTGCGCATAAAAATGCGCCTTGTATAGATAGTAGCCCCTGGGACTCGGTAGGTTGTCGGGAATGACAGCGTGCCGAGGATCGAAATCGCAAGTAATGAATTCTGCCATTCCTATGCAGGTGGCGGATAGTCCGAGGGCTAGCCGGACTAATGAGTTTGCCGAGTTGAGTCGGCAACTTGACATGGCGGATGCGGACATCGCACTTGTCAACCGGTGACTTGACGAATCGCAAGGTAAATGAGTTCTCCGCGGTCGCTTTATTTAAGGGGGTCGAAGCCCTCCTCTGATAAATTATATGCTGTTGTACAGACGGTGCTGCTGCTGTGGAGAGCCTTCGGGCTGAACTTGCTCGAGCTAAGGAGCAAGCCCGAAGGAGTGACGCGGCGACCTCGAGGGCGGCCAAGGAGTTGAAAGCCGAAAGGGCTGCGCACTGCCGAAGCAGGGCAGAGG
Source organism: Aegilops speltoides (assembly GCA_021437245.1). Taxonomy (NCBI): domain Eukaryota; kingdom Viridiplantae; phylum Streptophyta; class Magnoliopsida; order Poales; family Poaceae; genus Aegilops; species Aegilops speltoides. The sequence goes on from CM038147.1 coordinate 524,054,194, forward strand.
TGGCCAAATTGGCCATGAAAGTAAAGGATGCTGCCGACCGCAGTGAGGCTCTTGAAAAGGAGCGCTTATCGGAGCGGGAAGACCTGAAGAAGGCCACCGCCGAAGCCAAGGATGCCCGCTCTGCAATGTGGGCTATGAAGGAGGAACTGTGCCAAGCCGGAGATATCGTGGCTGGCAAGCCTTTTCTGCTGCGTCGTCGGTTTATGGATGGAAGGTATGCTCAATTTGAGCGGCTGTGGAGTCCGGAGGATCCGTATATGGACTTAGCTGCAAGTGCGGCTGACGCCGTTGAGCACTTCCGGAGCTAGGAGGATCACAAGACGGAAGAGCTATACTGGTCTCAATTCCATAGTCCGGACCGCTCACTTCCGTTGACAGACCGGTTGGCCGAATGGGCCGAGCTAAATAGATTGTCCGGACTTGCCATGACTGACATCGTGGCCCATGTCTGGCCAGAGAGGCCCAAGGCGACTAGCTACTTCGGCTTACTGCAGCAATTCCTTGGGGCGGTGCCTCACATAAAGGAGATGAAGCGATCGGCCTGCATCGAGGGCGCGCGGATGGCTCTTGCCCGTGTGAAGGCGCATTGTCCGGAGATGGATGCCACCGCTGTTGCCGCCCAGGGGTCGGATGAAAGCCGGCTCCCCGCCGAGCATTATTTCGGGGAAGTTATGCGTGGTGCTCGTGTAATAGAGTCGCAGTGCTCGAAAAATGTCACGTTCAAATGAACGTATTAGCTTGTAAAATGATGATTGTGCTATAACTGCTTTTTATAGTTGTGCGTCTCAAGTAGTAAAACTTCTCCTGTGCGGCCGTTTACGTATACATTTGTATAACTTGAAAGATTGCAGTCTTCGGCTTCAGCCCCCACGCACAGGGTGCGGGGGTGTTCGCAAAAATAGCGCGTTTTCACACTTAATCCGATGTCTTGGTCCTGTTTAAGGAGGTGGTAGCGTAGCGAACGAGGCAATCCGGACTATAGTGCTTTATCACTTTCACTTAGCCAGTGGAGCTCGAGGGTGGGGCTATGATATAGCCCCTGGTGGCACCGCACATCTCCGAATTCGGGGTGCGAATGTGCCTGACCGGGAAACGGTCCTTCGTCAAAGCGGGGAATTCTAAACATTTCGGTAGTCGATCGAGTGGTTGACCAGTCTCTCGCCAGTATCATGACAATCGGCCGCTTTCTCTCGAGGTGCTCGCCACTGAACTGGGGCACAATCGCAGAGTTCTCCGGTGCCGCGTTAGCCGATGATACGGAACGTAAGGCAGCAAAACATAGGAGCCGGGCAAACCCAACATTTGACCAAAGACATGATTCGGAGCTGATGCATATAATGCCTAACTCGAGACGCCGAACACTCCCTAAGGTGTTCGGTCTTTTATAATAACGGGCAGAACGATGCCCTAAGCCCCTAGTGTCTGGGTACGGGCATGGTCTTCTGACGCGGCCGATGCCAAAACGTCAGGCTCCTCTTTAGCCATAGGAAGAAACCAAGGGAGAGTAACAACAAGAGACAGTAAAAAAGGTTTACGCAGGGTCTTAATCTGAAAAGAATCCTCACAACGGGTCCCTACTGCACGTCTGCGCCTGTGTCTCCATTGTGCCGTTATCCTGGACGGGTATGCACGTTGTTCATCTGTAAAAAGAGAGGAACGTTTAGTTTGAAAACAATTCGTGCGGAAAATATGTGTAAAAGAAGAAATATAAATAATTAAAGCAGGATTTATATGAACCCGCTGTTGTTCGTGCGCGCAGCCCCCTGTGAAGAGGTATGCGGCTAGGGAGCCCCTAGCCTGCTGAGGCCGGATTCGTCTATCCGAGTCCGGGGTCTTTACGTGACCCTCGCACTGAAATGACGCCACGCGGACCGGGCATCTTAAGTGTAAGAGATGCGTAATGCGGTATGGCGCCGAAGTGGACAAAAGCCTTTCGACCCAAGAGTGCTTGATATTCACTTTCAAATGGGACGATGTGAAAAATTAATTTTTCGCGTCGAAAATTGTTCGGCGGTCCGAACACGACTTCTAGTAATATGGAGCCTGTGCACTTGGCGTAAGGGCCTGGCGTCACTCCTTTGAAGGAAGTGCGGCTATGTCGGATTTTGTGGGGTTTATCCCCATCCTTCGGATTGTGTTTGAATACAGTAGGTTTAAGTCACTGTCTCCGTCCATTAGGACGTTAGTAAATGGTAATCCGTCTATTATGGGATTCAATATCGAGAGTCCTTCCGTGTTTGAATGCTTCGAATAGTCGGTGGTCGAAAGTGATTGGCTTTGATATCCAATCTCTATGGTTTGCTGGGTTGGACCGCGAAGCTCTTTTTAGAAAGTGCCGCCTGTTTTCCGTATTATCACATGAAGTGAGTTTATCGTTTTGACCCCTTGGGAAAGTCTTTTGTTTTCCAAAGCTCTGCTGGTGGGGTTTATCTTCTTAAGCTTGATGCGCCGAGCCCTTGTGTTCGGCATTTAGTCGGCGGACTGTTTAAAACCCAACAATCCCTATGGGTGTGATTTGCAGGCCTTCCGGGGGTACTGTGGATTTGACATATCCGACCCAAAATCTTGTTTAAGTTTGACAATTCGTCACTATCATCCTTAAGAGGCTGTGTTTTGTTGTTGGGCATGAGCTTTGAATCCGGCGTTGACTGCCGTGCTCTTTGTGCTTTTCTCTTTATTCCGGCGCTGCTTTTTTCTGCGCCGTGATTTTCTACTTCCATCTCTTATCTCGGATGTACTTGGGTCGCTGGTGCTGCATCTTGCTAGCCAGCTATCTTCTCCCGCGCAGAAGCGGGTCATGCGGCTTGTTATTGTGGACATTGTCCTCGGTTTCTCTTGACCGAGGTGCCTGGCAAGCCATTCGTCTCGGACATTATGCTTGAAAGCTGCTAAGGCTTCGGCGTCCGGACAGTCGACTATTTGGTTCTTTTTGGTAAGGAACCTATTCTAGAATTTCCGCGCTGACTCTCCGGGCTGTTGAGTTATATGATTTAGATCATCTGCATCCGGAGGGCAGACGTAAGTTCCTTGAAAATTTGCTCTAAACGCATCCTCGAGCTCTTCCCAACTTCCAACAGTGTTTTCTGGGAGGTTTTAAGCCAATGACGGGCTGGCCCTTTGAGCTTGAGGGGTAGGTATTTTATGGCGTGGAGATCGTATCCTCTGGCCATGTGTATATGCAGTATATAATCCTCTATCCGGACTCTGTGGTCATTGTTCCATCGTGAGGCCTATATGTTTATGGGTTTAAATCCTGCTGGAATTCATGGTCCAGCACCTCATCGGTGAAACATAGTGGGTGTCGGGCGCCCAGATTTGTGTGTGCCGCTATCATCGGACACTTGACGTGTTGCCTTGCTTCTTGGGGCCTTCTTCTTTGGCCCGTAGATGGACCTGGCTGGGCCATCTGTCCTTCCAAGGTCGTCAGTTGGTTTATGTGTGGCGCCGCTGTCAGAATTTGGCCTATCATCTGGCCGTCTATCCAACCAGGCAGCCCCTTTATTTTTGGACGGCGGAGGCTCTATGGCCTCCTCGTCGAATTCTGGTAGCAGCTTGCGCTTTGGGTAGCTCTTTGATTGGTGGCCATTGCCGTACTTATCTGCGGTTTTGAGCACTTTGCTCCATCTCATTCTGAGTGTGTCTTCCGCTGTTTTGAGCCTCAGTTTTCCCTTCTTCAGGCTTCTTGCAGTATTCACGAGTCTTTTCCGAAGGTTTTTGCTCTCCGGCGGCGTGTCCGGCATGAGGTCGTCCGGGCTGTTGCCGGGCCTCGACTGATTATCTGACTCGTCATGTTCGGACGGTTGCTTATCTGCATGTTCGTCGTCCGCTTGTGAGCCCTGCCGTATTGCGGGCTCCTTGGGAGCGTTGTTGTCGTCGAGGCGGGACTTAGGGCGGCGTTTGCGCCGCCGTTTTGGCCTTTTATCGGCGGGGTCATCTTCTACCGCGGCCCGTTGGTCCTCGTTATCGCTCTCCTTTGGGGTGTCCACCATATATATGTCATGCGTCGAGGTGGTCCTGTCGTGCTGTATAAGCTCTGTTTTTTGTTCGTCTCCGGCATCGCCGTCCATAGCGTCGATGTCTTCGGAGTTGTAGTCTAGCATGTCGGTTAGATCGTAGACAGTGGCTACAATGTGGGTGGTGGGTGGGCTCTGAATTTCTTCGTCGTCTGTGTTTCAACCATCCCGCCATAGTCCGCCAGACTCTCGATAACGAGAGGTGCTTTAGTGAATTCAGGATATCGCCAAAAGCGAGTATTGGAAGATGTCCGCGGTGGTGAATTCCATAACCGCGCCAATCCGGATCGATTGGTAGGGGCGCGGAGGTTCGGAGTCCGCAAGGAGTCCGCGCCGGAATCACGAGTTCGCGAGGGACAAGATTAGTGTTTGGCTCCATCGCCGTGGATGTTGAAGCCCCTGTGGCGTCTATCCACCGCCTCGATCTGGCGATCGGCTCGGGCTAATGGCAAGCGGATTCGTGTCTGCGCCACCAAGGCACTGCTCGTGGCAGAGCTAGATCATGCCCGCGTCCACAAAGTCGGCGCGCTTGGTCGTGGCTCGAGTCCGTCGAAGATCAAGTCTCCGCGACGTCGGCCGTGAAGTTTAAGCTTCCAAATCTGATCGACGGCTAGGGGCGAAGCTTCGATCTGCTCGGATGGCCAAGTGAATTGCCCGCATGCAAAGCCGCCGAATCTTTAAGATCTGTCCGGGAGAAAAGTCTCACCTGGACAACTTTGTTGGTTGAAGATGCCATCAAGTTTATCGGTGACGACACGTAGGGCTCTCAATGAAAGCACCAATGTCGTGTCAAAATCGGCGGATCTCGGTAGGGGTCCCGAATCGTGCGTCTAGGCGGATGGTAACAGGAGACGAGGGACACAATGTTTTTACCCAGGTTTGGGCCCTCTTGATGGAGGTAAAACCCTACGTCCTGCTTGATTAATATTGATGATATGGGTAGTACAAGAGTGGATCTACCACGAGATCAAGGAGGCTCAACCCTAGAAGCTAGCCTATGGTATGATTGTTGTCCTACGGACTAAAGCCCTCCGGTTTATATAGACACCGAAGGAGGCTAGGGTTACACAGAGTCAGTTACAATGGTAGGAGATCTACATATCCGTATTGCCAAGCTTGCCTTCCACGCCAAGGAAAGTCCCATCCGGACACGGGACGGCGTCTTCAATCTTGTATCTTCGTAGTCTTGGAGTCCGGCGGATAATGATAGTCCGGCTGTCCGGACACCCCCTAGTCCAGGACTCCCTCAAACACCTCATCTATTTCCTCCCTTTCCTTCATAAACATATCGTTTTCATGGTCTAGCAAATATTGTTCTAACGGATGAGTTGGAGGAACAGCAATGGAAGCAAGACCAATAATCTCATCCTTACTAGGTGGTTCCCTTTCACGAGGTTGTCTACTAAACTTAGCGAAGTTAAACTCATGAGACATTCCATCTATGCCAACAGTGATAATATTATTTTCACAATTAATCCTAGCACTAGTAGTATTCAAGAAGGGTCTACCAAAAATAATGGGACAAAAATCATCTTGTGGGGAACCAAGAACAAGAAAATCAGCAGAGTATTTAACCTTCCCACACAGAACTTCAACATCTCTAACAATCCCAATAGGTTTAATGGTATCCCTATTAGCAAGCTTAATAGTAACATCAATGTCTTCTAATTCAACGGGTGCAATGTCGTGCATAATTTCTTTATAAAGATCATAAGGTATCGCAGTAGCACTAGCACCCATATCACATAAGCCATGATAACAATGATCTCCTATTTTAACAGAAATAACAGGCATGCCTGCGACATGTCTACGTGTCTTAGTACCAGGTCTAGGAATATTAGCAGTTTCACCCAAGAAAGAAATAACATGCCCATCTAAATCCTCATCCAAGAGATCTTTAACCATAGCAATACTAGGTTCAACATTAATTTGCTCAGGAGGTGTATAAGTCCTAGTATTACTCTTACAAACAACAGTCGAAGCTTCGGCATGATCTTTTATCCTAACAGGAAAAGGTGGTTTTTCAACATAAGTAGTAGGAATAATAGGATCACTATAGGTAATAGACTTTTCTTCGACTGTAATTGGTGCAACTACTTTCACTTCAACAGGAGGATTATATTTAAACCACTTCTCTTTAGGGAGATCAACGTGAGTAGCAAAAGATTCACAAAAAGTAGCTACTATCTCAAAGTCAAGTCCATACTTAGAGCTAAATCCACGGAAAGTATCGGTATCCATAAAAGATTTAACACAATTGAACTTAGGTGTCATACCTGACTCCTTACCATCGTCGGAACCCCAATCTTCAGAGTTGCATTTAATTATTTCCAATAAGTCCCATTTGAAACCAATAGTCTTCAGCATATAAGAATCAGCACAGGAAGTATCGAGCAAGTTGCGATTATCAAGAGAAAGCCGAGCATAAAAATTCTGAATAATCATTTCCCGAGAGAGCTCATGATTGGGTCATGAATATAACATTGAATTAAGCCTCCCCCAAGCTTGAGCGATGCTTTCTTCTTCGCGAGGCCAGGAATTATATATGTAATTACGATAACGATGAACAAGATGCATAGGATAGAACTTCTGGTGAAATTCCAACTTCAATCGCTTATAATTCCAAGATCCCGTATATCACATAGCCTATACCATGTCAATGCATCTCCCTTCAAAGATAAAGGGAAGAACTTCCTTTTGACAACATCATCGGGAATACCTGCAAGCTTAAACAATCCACAAACTTCATCCACAAAGATAAGGTGTAAATCGGGATGCAATGTTCCGTCTCCTGCAAATGGATTAGCTAGCAGTTTTTCTATCATACCCGAAGGAATCTCAAAGTGAATATTTTCATAAAGTTCAGTAGGTTGAGGAGCAACTCTTTGCTCTTCTGGTTGGGGTGAAGATACCCCAAACAAGCCCCTCAAAGGATTAGTTTCCATAGTGACAAGTAACAGAAAATTTCAGCACACTATATAAATGTTTCCTTACCAAGTTCCACTCACCAAAAGCGCTGCACTCCCCGGCAACGGCGCCAGAAAAGAGTCTTGATGACCCACAAGTGTAGGGGATCTATCGTAGTCCTTTCGATAAGTAAGAGTGTCGAACCCAACGAGGAGCGTATGAAATGATAAGCGGTTTTCAGTAAGGTTTTCTCTGCAAGCACTGAAATTGTAGGTGATAGATAGTTTTGTGATAAGATAAATAGTAACGAGTAACAAGTAAATAAAGTAAATAAAGTGCAGCAAGGTGGCCCAATCCTTTATGTAGCAAAGGATAAGCCTCGACAATTTCTAATAATGGGAAAGGAGCTCCCGAGGACACATTGGGAATTATCGTCAAGCTAGATTTCATCACGTTCATATGATTCGCGTTCGGTACTTTGATAATTTGATATGTGGGTGGACCGGTACTTGGGTACTGCCCTAACTTGGACAAGCATCCCACTTATGATTAACCTCTATTGCAAGCATCCGCAATTATAAACAGAAGTATTAAGTTAAACCTAACCACAACATTAAGCGTATGGATCCATATCAGCCCCTAACGAAGCAACGCATAAACTAGGGTTTAAGCTTCTGTCACTCTAGCAACCCATCATCTACTTATTACTTACCCATGCCTTCCTCTAGGCCCAAATAATGGTGAAGTGTCATGTAGTTAACATTCACACAACACCACTAGAGGAAAAGACAACATACATCTCATCAAAATATCGAACGAATACCAAATTCATGACTACTAATAGCAAGACTTCGCCCATGTCCTCAGGAACAAATGTAACTACTAACAAAGCATATTAATGTTCATAATCAGAGGAGTAATAATATGCATAAAGGATCAGAACATATGATCTTCCACCAAGTAAACCAATTAGCATCAACTACAAGGAGTAATCAACACTACTAGCAACCCACAGGTACCAGTTTGTGGTTTTGATACAAGATTGGATACGAGAGATGAACTTAGGGTTTTGAGAGGAGATGGTGCTGATGAAGATGTTGATGGAGATTGACCCCCTCCCGGTGAGAGGATCGTTGGTGATGATGTTGGTGATGATTTCCCCCTCCCGGAGGGAAGTGTCCCCGGCAGAATAGCTCTGCCAGAGCCCTAGATTTATTCCGCCAAGGTTCCGCCTCGTGGCGGCGGAGTTTCATCCCGTAAGCTTTCCCACGATTTTTTCCAGGGTAAAAGTGATGATATAGCAGAAGATGGACGCCGGAGGCCCACCAGGGGCCCCAGGAGATAAGGGGCGCGCCCTATAGGGGGGGAACGCCCCCTGTCTCCTAGACAGGGTGTGGGCCCCCTGGCCTATTTATTTTTCTCATAAATTCTTATTAGATCCAAAAAGTTGTTTCGTGGAGTTTCAGGACTTTTGGAGCTGTGCAGAATAGGTTTCCAACGTTTGCTCCTTTTCCAGCCAGAATTCCAGCTGCCGGCGTTCCCCCTTTTCATGGTAAACCTTGTAAAATAAGAGAGAATAGCCATAAGTATTGAGATATAATATGTAATAACAGCCCATAATGCAATAAATATTGATATAAAAGCATGATGCGGAATGGACGTATCAGATATCGAGTTTTGTTTCTTGGAGGACCAAGACACAAGAGATCTAGCAAGAAATTGACAAGTACCCAAAGTGGACTTCCTATCGACCTTGTCTCCGGCATAGTCCGAATCAGAGTAGCCAACAAGATCAAAAGAAGACTGTCGTGGTATTCTCACAGGGGGGTGCAAGACGACATATGCCACAAGGGCTTAGTGTGTGGGTAAGACTGCTGCTGATAGGACCGGGAGCGGGTATGCGAGTAGCACGCGGTGGTTTACCTAGCTTCGGAGCTCTTCGGAGAGATAATACTCCTACTGCTGCATGTCTGAGTGTATCTATCTGGGGTGTACATCGGGCAGTACAAAGTGCTCCTGGAGCTGTAGCTGAGGTCAGTGTTGCCGGCATCTGGCCTCGTATATGCATATGGGCACAAGTGTGTGCTTCACCGTGGGTGGATGGATGAATGGATGTATGAGTGAGCTAGCTAGCTATCTTGCTAGCTAGCATGCATGTGTGGGAGCATGTGTGAGAGTGGCCAGGGAGCCATTGTGGCCCGGCCCCATGGATGGATGGTTGCTAGCTATATATAGTGTTGGGGCAGCTTACTAGCTAAGCTAGGTAGTGGCGTGGAGGGCAAGTGGGCATGGGGCTCCATGCCCATGTACGTGATGTGCATGCCTCTTTGTCCCTGGTGCACTTTATAAGACAGTGCCTAGGGACAGATACACTGTAGATGATGTCGTCGCTACTATTCGTCAACAGTGCCGGGTACGGCTGTCTCGTCGGGGTCTTGTCGGTGTCGGGTCGGGCTGCAGTCGGCAGCCGGCTGGTTGGAGCAGTCGGCAGCCGGCAGCCGGCCGGACAGAGCAGTCGGACGGGGAGCCGGCAGGAGCGGCCGGGCAGTCGGACTGAGGGGCTTTGCTAGCCCCGATGTCTTGAAATATCGTCTTGCCGTCTTCGGGGTACCCGTGGTCGATTACTCCGACAGTAGCCCCCAAGCCTCCGGGCAACTTGGCAAAGTTGGGCGGAGGTTTTTTGGCGAGTGTTCATGGAAATGATCATCAAAAAAGACAAAGTTAGTCCATGCAGATATATCAAATGTTTGCTTTTAGCATTGCAAGTTTTATGCGGAGGGTGCCGACTCGGTTTCGTCCGAACCCCCTTCTATCTTTTTCATGTCCCCTTCGCTCTTTGGCTTGTGCTCTCACTAGCCGGACAGCCGCTCTGCGGTCTGTGGCTGAGAGTGGGCCGCGGACTGGAGCGTACAATACTCAGACTCTGGGAGCGAATTTAACCGAGTAGATACTCATAAAGGAAATGGTCGGGTTGCCCGAAGCGTTTTTCTTCCCGGACGTTTTTCGCGTGGGTGGCCTCCAGCATTCACTCTTGCCAGTCGGACAGCCGCTCTGCGGTCTGTGACTAAGAGTGGGCCTTTGGTACCGCGCACGCTACTAAGCCGTCTGCGGGAACTAACGTCTCAGGCCAAGCGGCCAACCCCCGGGCCAACTCTGGCCGGCGCCGGGGCGAACAGTGATGTAACTGTAATAAAATGTGGAGATAGCTCCCGAGCATCCCTCGGGATTATCTGTGCTTTCGCGGTGCAAAAAATATGCGGGTGAGGAGCTCACATTGATTTTCGTGTAGTCACGGTCGTCGAAGACAGCCGGCGCGACTTCGGCGCCATGAGGCCTTGGCCACACCACCTGGTGTAGCCCTCGAGTCCACGGGTGCTTGAAGGTGGGTCCCGGCCGGTCAGGCTCGACCGGCCAGGCGGCGAGGCATCTTGCAACGCCCTTTTTCTTCTTTTTCTCTTCTGTCGGCTGCTGGCAGCCGGACAAAACTCTTGTCTTGTCTGCGATCTTTGCGGGGGCGCGCCAGCGCACCCGCTGGGTGTAGCCCCCGAGATTCGGGCTGATTGCTGAGCAGTCAGGCCGGATCTCCCGGCAACTACTTTGTCTTCTTTCTCGCGGGGGCGCGTCAAGACCAGCTGTGTAGCCCCGAGATTGGGCTGATCACGAGCGGTCGGGCTGGATCTCCCGGCGACTATGTTGTATTCTTCTTTTTCTTCTTCAGCCGGCTGGGCAGGCAGACTCCGACACAGTAGTCGGGCTCTTTGCAGCTGGCCTGGCAGCCAGCGGTCGGACGCACATCTAGCAGTCGGATGCACATTTCTTTCTTTTTCTCTGTCAGTTAGCTGTGGGCACCTGGCTTTTTCTTCAGCCGGCTCTGGGGAACCGGACACAGCCGGCTTCACACTTTTTTTTCTAGCCGGCTCGCACGCGAGCAGCCGTCCTCCACCTCTTTCTTTTTTTTCTTTTTTTTCTCAGCACTCGGCCACTTCTTTCTCAGCCGGCTTGGGTAGCCGGCCCTTGACTTTCCTCTCACCCGGCCCCCCTTTTTTCTGTTTCTTTCTTCAACTTTTCTCCAGCCAGCACCCACTCCCCCTTTCTTTTTGGGTCCAAATAACTGGCACACGTGTGGCGTCGACGGGAACCCGCCCGAACGCCTCGTGTGGCATGGACGGGAACCGCCCCGCACGACCACGTCCGCGCGCAGAAAAGCACGGCCCGCACGTCCGCTGCGTGTCAACCCCGCCCGCACTGCCCCGTCCAGGCAAGCCGACCCACTGCCCGCACGACCAAGCAGTTCCCGGCCTCCGATCCATCCCCTCTCGTCTGCCACCATCGTCCCCCACCTCTCGAACCCCGACCTCCGTCGCTAGCCTTCTCTAGTTGCCATGGCAAATAGAGCAGATCCATAGGGCACTCCCACCTCAAAACCACACCCGAACCCTCCCCACCCCCACCCCCAAACTCCAACCCAGCCCTCCAGAGACGATCATCTAAAAACCAGGTGAAAAATCTCCCGATCTCAACCTTCTCATCCTTAAGGCTGAAAATCTCCCGATCTTGTGCTGGATCTACGCTATAGGGGTAGAACACTGCATGGTTCAGTGTATAGTCGCAATTGCCACGCAGAGTACACCAGATCTGCCATGTACTACGTTTGAAATTGACTTAAGTTCCTAGTTTAATTGACGCAAGTCGTTGGGTATGAAAAATGGATGAGTAGGAATCAATAAAGAAGGACAGGAGGGACAAATTTTGGAATGAAGAGGGCTGGAAGAAATTAATTCCCACTTGTGTATAACGACAGTTGCCACCTTTCGTTGTCAGTAGCTGCCACCTATTTTGACCCGTCGCTTGCCATCCATATCTTCTATGTGCAAGCAGCAGAAGAATACAATTCTTGTGGATTGTTGATGCCTTCTTGTTCATGCAGTGATTGAGAACACATTGGAAAGAAGCGAGACACGGAAAAGAATGAATCACGAAGATGGCGCTGATGCTTGGGGTTGTCAAAGGCGAAAACGCCCTTGGGATGCAATAGAGTACAGTCGACTCATCTCTTGAGGCCGTTGCTGCCACTACTAGAACAAAGATGCAAAGCGTAGGTATGATGCGTGATAACAAAAGAAGAGAACAGTTGCCATCTTCGCAACGATGAAGATGACATTCTACTTATGTCGTACACTGTCATTTTTTCGCAGGTTCTTATGACCAAAACACAATTAGGGGGGCCCCGTGGCAAGTTCACTCACAAGGCGCTAACACTGACAAATGTACGGGCTGCCAACTTCAACTAGCTTGTATGGATAATCAAGGTAATGCAAAACGAGAAAAGAGCACATACTGCTGTGGACATGCAAAAAAACTGGCAAAAGGACTCACGAGTTACCACAGGTGAAAATGCAAAGCCTTCATGCAGCGCGTGGCATCAGGCAGCACCAATGTACCTGCCATCGATGTCATACACAGGTGAGTCCATAAAAAAAGTGAAGTTGCGGATGATCAATTAGCAGAAGGAGCATAGTTGACAACTACAATTGCCATGACTGGACATCTATAGTTGCCATGTATTAGAAACTACACTTGACACCCCTGGACAACTGTTGTTGCCATCTCGACACCGCAGCTGCGGGGAAGAACAACTTCTGTTTGCCATGCGGTAACTACATTTGCCATGCCATGGCAATTGCAGCTGCCATGAAGGAACAACTGCGGTTGCCATGCCGATGCAAATACAGTTGCCATGCCAATAAAACTGCAGTTGCCACATCAGGGGCAACTGCAGTTGCCGTGCTAGCACAAAATGCATTTGCCATGAATTGACCAACCACTACTATGCATACAGGTTATTACGCTGGTGGTAACCCAGCAAACGTCTCGTGGCAAGCTTCACAAATTGCAGGTGGAGCACGTCATTTTGGTGTCACAGACCACACAAGAAGGTCAAATGCAACACAACAAGGTAAGGAAAAAAACTGAACCACAAAAACAGCACTACATTTGTTATTTGTAGTTATTTGTAGGCAAAAACAATAGTTGCCATGTTTGTTGAACAGTAGCTGCCATCACTGGACAGCTATAGCTGCCGTACATGTCCACACGCAGACTCACGGCTTGCTGTTTGAAATGATGTCATGCCAAATCACTCGTAGATGGTGTGATCCGTTGCGATACACATGTTATTCAAACAAAAAACTTAATCTCGTACCTGTTTTTCCTATTACAGGGCCTACAACTATAGTTAACAGCGGCGTGGGGACATCTACTGCAGGGAGCTCTGAGCACACGGAAGACGAGTTCCACCAGCCAGCAGACAATCATGCCGCAGACAATTTCGAGTCACGGTCGGGAATGGCAATCATTCCAGCAATACCGACAAGCACCGCTTTGAACACAATCACTGCCAACACTCAAGTAGATGGAACTGGCACCGATACTGAAGTGAATGATGAAACTGACGATGAGGCAGAAGGGGATGAAGATGGTGGGCAATCAGAGATCGTGGTACCTCAGCCACCGTACATTGGGCAGAGATTTGAATCGTTCGAAGAAGCAAAGGAATACTACCAGACATATGCAAAGTTCCATGGATTTGTGGTCAACACCGAGTACCATAGGAAAATTAAGAAAACTAATGAGTACAGCAGAGGTGAGATGAGGTGCCACAAGGCACGGAGGAACAAGAAGGGGAAAGGTGTTGCGCTTGTCGTTCCGGAACGAAAAAGAGGTATCATTCTCAAGACGGGATGCCCTGTCCAGTGTAAGTTGAACATAGATGGAACACAGTATGTGGTCACTGAATATTTTGACGAGCACAACCACAAACTCATAAAGAAGTTCGACCTGGTCAAATTTCTGACCGCCCACAGAGGATTCACCCCAGTTGAAAGGCAATTCGTAAAGCTGCTACATGATTGTAACGTCGGTCCATCAAGAATGGTCCAGATATTATCACTCATCCACAGCAAAAAGGGGAAACTGAGTAGCATGCCGTACATACCGGCTGACGTCACAAACCTACAGGCCAAGTACCGTAGAGAGAGCAGGCTGGCTGACATAGAGGCTACAATTGCCCACTTCGATGAGAAAGCAAAGGAAGATCCAGATTTCTTCTACAGAATAAGGTTGGACGATGAGGACCGTGTCAGGAACATGTATTGGGTAGATGGTGCTGCAAGGAGAGCCTACAAACATTTCCGAGATTGCATTTCATTCGACGCGACGTACCTCACCAATATGTACAAGATGACATGCGCTCCTTTCATAGGAATAAATAACCACAATCAGTCGTTGCAGTTCGGCTGCGGGCTCGTTCGGAACGAAGACACGGATGGGTACGTCTGGTTGTTCAAGACCTTCTTGGAGTGCATGGATGGACTTGCACCGATGAACATGATAACAGACCAGGATTTCAGCATGCGTGCAGGCATAGAGGAGGTCTTTCCGTTGGCAGTGCACAGGCACTGCAGGTGGCACATTATAAAGAAGGCTGAGGAGACGCTAGGGCCGCTCTTTGCTGACCATCCAGAGCTGCACAAGGCATTCGAGCTGTGCATGGACCACAGTTTGACAGTCGAGGAGTTTGAAAGGAGCTGGATGGCCATGGTTGAAACACATCAAGTCCAAGACAACGAGACGCTTGCTAGTCTATGGGAGAAGCGAATGTACTGGGTGCCCGCCTACTTCATGCAGTGCTTCTTCTCCTTTCTGCAGACTACGCAGCGCAGTGAGGGGTTCAATGCTGTTTTGAAGCGATACGTGAGCCCTGGCAACTCATTGCTACAGTTTGCCAAGCAGTACACAGCTCTGCAACGAAAAATTCTGGGATCTGAGCTACAGCAAGAAGCTACCACCGCGCTAAAGCAGCCGAAATTGCTAACGTATTTACCAATGGAGAGGCAAATGAGCAAGATATACACAAACAAGATCTTTAACAAGTAAGTCAGTTGTGTTACGGTCTTATTTGCGCAAAAGCACTAAGGCAGTAGGTGCCATATAGAGTGCAATGCAGTTGCCATGATATGCAGTTGCCATGTTTAATGAAATACTGTTTGCCATGCTTACTCAGCTGCAGTTGCCATGTTCAATGAAAATTCTGTTTACAATGCTTACTCGGATACATTTTCCATGTTCAATGAAGTGCAATTGCCATGTTTAATGCACTGTATTTCCATTGGGGCATGTTGGTATGCAAATGCCAATGTCAATTGAAAAATGTTATATTGTCAACACATATGCTGAAATGCAATTGCCATGTTTACTAAAATGAACTGCCATGTTTGTTGAAAATGCAATTGCCATGTTTACTCAACTGTAGATGCCATGTTTAATAAAAATGCAGTTGCCATGTTTTATGCAATGTGCTTCCATTGGGGAAATATTGGTGTGGAAATGACGATGGCCAGTTGAAAATGTAATATAGTTGCCATGTCTAGTGTACTGCAGTTGCCATGTCTAGTGTACTGCAGTTGCCATGTCTTGTGTACTACAGTTGTCATGTCTAGTGTACTGGAGTTGCCATGTCTGGTATACTACAATTGCCATGTTCAGTGTACTACAGTTTCCATGTTCAGTGTACTATGTTTGCCATGTTCAGTATAATATGTTTGCCATATTCAAACAAAAATCTATTTCTATTTCCATGACAACATAACGTGCTACAAAAAAAGATCGCGCGATAGATTAACATAAAACACACAAAACTTGCAGATTCCAGGAAGAAATAAAGCGTGCCAGCATGTTCACGGCTTTCCAGGTGGACGAACATACGTTCAAGGTGTGTTTTATTTTGGGCATGTCGGATTCAGAACCTGAAGACCCGGACAAAGGAAGGAACTACTTCGTGAAAGCCTCGACGAGCAAGGCGAATACTACTGCCAATGCTGCAAGTTCGAACGGGACGGCATTGTGTGTTGTCACATACTAAAAGTAATGGACATGAACGCTGTGACACGGATGCCCCGCCATTTCATAAGGCGACGATGGACTTGGGACGCTGACGACGCGTTGGTGCCGCAGACAACACACACGGTTCTGGCTGTGCATGACAAGAGACCTGAGTCAACCATGGAAGCCGTGAGGCACGTTGTGCTGACAAAGAACTATGCTGAGCTAATTGATGAAGCATGCAAGAGTGATGAGACGGCGAGAGTCACAGAAAAACACAGGAAGGCACTGAAAAGAGAGCTTGATGAGATCAAGAAGAGGAAAGCTGAGGAAGCCTTACACCGGTTCCCCCACACATCAAGTGTGCCTTCATCGACGGGGCCATCATTTGAAAACTCGGATATAGGATCTGGAACAGCAAGCACACAAATCCAGGTCAGGAACCCACCCCGTTCCATCACAAAGGGTCGTCCAAGAGAGATAAGGTACAAGTCAGGATTGGAGATTCAAGCAAAACACAAGAAAACGAAGAAAGGGGCGGGCAATCCATGAGCAGATATTGGGGCGATGTGACATGGTCCTTGTGGACATTTTGTTTTGTACCCTAGACGATGAGATTTTTTTAAATTGGGAGAATAACTCTTGAGGGGCATCAGAAGTGGAAGGAAAATTCATTGAGTGGAGAAATGCAGTTGCCATGTTATGGGTACTTAATCTGCCATGTTATGTGTAGTCAATCTGCCATGTTATGTGTAGTTAGTCTGCCATGCTATTTTATACTAAATATATGCCATGCTATTTTGTACTAAATATGCCATGCTAGTTGTACTGGATCTGCCATTTTAGTTGTACTGGATCTGCCATGTTAGTTGTACTGTATCTGCCATGTTAATTATGCTTGATCTGCCATGTTGTTTGAACTGTATCTTTCATGTTAGCTGTGCTGAAAATATGCCATGGTATTTGAAATGACTCTGCATGACGTATATTTCCATGAAAAATACAACGCGGTTTAGAGAAACATAGTGTGTTCTGGGCAATGTATGGGAAACAAGTTGGAAAAAGGCGTAACGTGCATAAACCGCAGCCAAGGTTGTGGCTGCATGATCAACCTACCCCATGCTAGCCGGTGCACTTAGCGATGAAAAAGAAGAAGCAAAACAGACAAAATGAAAACCGACGATGACTTTCACTACCCATGTATGTTGAACTACATTTTCCATCTGTTTTAAAACATCATAGACGCAATCAAAACAGCAAACCGGTGCTATAAGCGATGAAACCATTGTAATAATGATTGAACATAAAAACATATGTGCATTAACGCCTAAAATAGGTTCACGTCCACACATATATTACAGAAACTACTCAAATGTCACTCACACACCACCACTACATAGTAGCCTACGCGGGGTTGCAGTCGTAACATAGCACACAAACATAGTTTTCGACGATAACAAAGAGATAAGTACCTGTAGGATCGAAAGTATGTCTAGAGGGGGGTGATTAGACTACTTATCAATATAAAAATTCTGCCTTTTGACAAAGAACAGTTTTTGGCAGATTCACAATTATGATCAAGTCAAGCATCACCCTACACATGCAATTCTAGAGTATAGGCAGCGGAAAGTAAATTGCACATGTAGTAAAGAGAGGTGGAGAAGAGCAAACGCAATTTTGGAGACGCGGTGATTTTTCTCGTGGTTCCGATAGGTGGTGCTATCGTATTTCCACGTTGATGGAGACTTCAACCCACGAGGGTAACGGCTGCGAGAGTCCACGGAGGGCTCCACCCACGAAGGGTCCACGAAGAAGCAACCTTGTCTATTCCATCATGGCCTCGCCCACGGAGGACTAGCCTTACTCGGGGTAGATCTTCACGAAGTAGGCGATCTCCTTGCCCTTACAAACTTCTTGGTTCAACTCCACATCTCGATGACGGAGGCTCCCAAGCGACACCTAACCAATCTAGGAGGCACCACCCTCCAAAAGGTAATAGATGTTGTAGATGATGATGAACTCCTTGCTCTTGTGCTTCAAATGATAATCTCCCCAACACTCAACTCTCCTCACTGATTTGGCTGTGGTGGAAGAAAGGATTGAGTGGAAAGCAACTTGGGAAGGCTAGAGATCAAGCTTCATATGGTGGGAGTGGAGCAACTTGATCTCAACACAAGGGTAGGTAGTTCTCTTCTCGAAAATGTAAGGTAGGAGTGGTAGTTCTTTCGATGGCTCTCTCCACGAATGAAGAGGGGTGGAGGGTTAAAATAGCCTCCACACAAAATCCAACCGTTACACACATTTGAGCAATCTCGGTGGGACCGAAGTGGACAACTCGGTGAGACCGATAGTTCAAATAATGTGAGCGTTGGGATTTTCGTGGGACGAAAATACAATCTCGGTTAGTCCGATTCATGCAATGACAAGAGCATGCCAATTTCGTGGGACCGACTTCATCATCTCGGTGACACCGATTTGATGACGAAGGTTCTGAAGCTTGGCAACTCATGTTTCGGTGAGACCGAGTTCGAATCGGAAAATCCGAGTTTGCTAGGGTTTGGCTTATGGCTGAGGTGGTTCATCTCGGTGTGGTGAGTTTGGAATATTGGTGGGACCGAGACTACTTATGAGTGTATATGGCGGTGAAAGTTGCCGATAGTTTAGGAGATGTATCACTAAGCACTTGAGCAACCAGATCATCATCATAACCTCATCCCTTTTAATAGTATTGGCTTTTCCTATGGACTCAATGTGATCTTGGATCACTAAACCAAAAATGGAGTCTTGAGCTTTTGCCAATGCTTGCCTTAGCATTTTGAGGGGTCCACTTCTTGATCCTTGCCATACCAATATCAATGAACTCTCTGAAATGATTCTCAAGTAACTATTAGTTCAATGATATATATGTTGTTATTAATTACCAAAACCACCCGGGATTAGTTGCACTTTCAATCTCCCCTTTTGGTAATTGATGACAACATATAGATCAAAGCTTCGACAAAGGATATAATCAATGAATAATATAAATCGCTTTGAGAAGTATGTGATAAGCAAGAGCTCCCCCTAAATTTGTGCATTATTTAAGATTTGCGTTTGAATGCAAATGCACAATCGATTAGGATCATGGGTCACTCTTCCATGTCACATACATCTTGGTGGAGCGCACAAAATGATAAGAATGAACAGCATGCACCCAATCACCAAGACATGAGTAAATGGTCATACGAGATAGGAATAGCATATGATAAGCATTAAGCACACATTAAAGCATAGTACGACCAAGCACTCATTAAGGTAGAATCAAACGGAGTATCAAACACACTGAATGTCTCGAAAACCAAAAGTATCTCAAAGAAACCGCAAAAGAACGAAAGAGCAAAAGCGCAAAGACAACAGCACTCTCTCTCTCGAAGTCCTATGATCTATACAATTTCTCCCCCTTTGGCAACAAGTTACCAAAAAGTTCGAAAGAGCATAGAGCTAAGCGTCACTGTGGACTCTGCTGGCGGCTCCCGTCTGGGTTGATGTCGGAGTGGATATGACAGCATCGGCGAAGACTTCTCGATGTCTGCCTGGAGGAGTGGTCCTTTGGAGCTGGAGTTGGAGTAATCTTTGAACTGTGGGAGGTCTTTGAAGCTATAGTCCCGTGTCATCCTTTGGAATAGCAATGATCGGGGTCCTTTGGGAACCGGAGCGATCTGTTCTTGAGAATCTGGACTAAGTCATCCTGCAACTCACGCATAAGCTCTTCCTTCTCCTTCTTTGCTTCCTCAATGTCGCCTCGAGCTTGTTGGCGGTCACTTGTACTTGATCGACTTCACGTCCAGGCGTGGATCTTGTCCTCAACAATCCTCTCTAAGCTCTCCCGAGACTGTATAATGCTGGCCAGCGTTGTTCAATCCTTTGAGTAGCTTCAAGTATTTGCTCTCCAAGCTCTTTGGTTTAGCTGCTGCTGCTGCTTGCTTCCTTGTCGACTTTGGCTTTCTTAGCAGCTTCGATCTTGGCTTGACCTTCAACAGATGTCGGATCCTCCTCATCCATCACAACAACATTGTCTTCATGCTCGCTGCAACGGTAAATGTTCTCTATCCAACAAGAATGTGCCCGTGCCAAACTTGGCATTGATAAGCATCTGAATCTGCGGGCAAATCCACATGACCTTTTCTCGTCACCGCAGTCCTCTTAATGGTCTCTACCATCAAGTCCATCACCTTGAAAGGTGCTTTCTCATCAAGTATGTGCAGCATGTTGATAGAGTATCCTCTGATCATGCGATGATCTCCAGATTTGGGTATGAAGGTATGCCTCAAAATGGTATTAGTGGTAGGTAAGCCTGCCTGGAGATAGTAGACTGAGCCGAGCTTCCAGATTCCCAAATCCTTTGCTGGAATCTCTTTGTACATGTTCTTCATGGATTCACGATTCTTCTTTGGAATCCCATATACATCAATATCATCTTCTCGTTGCACTGGAGCATTCAGAATTTCTGCCCATTCTTCAACAGAAGAAGAAAATCTTTGACCTTCAGTCATCCACATAATCTTTCCATCAGGGTAGAAGTGAGCTGTGGCATAGAATTGCATTATCATCTCATCGTTCCAACTGGTCAATTTTTGACCTACAAAGTCTGCAACGCCACATGCAGTGAAACTTTCATGCACATGTGGAAAGAAATCTCTGTGCTCTTCGCTGTCAATGTACTTCCAGTCAACATATCGGGTGTCTGCTGACTATGGGCTTCTTGTCCATCAAGACGGCCTCATAGAAGTCCCGCTGCTCTCGGTGTGAAATCTGGGATCTCAAAGCAGTTCTTCTCCTCACGGCATATGGGTCAGTTTGTCTCCATAGCCCGAGACCTTTATCTTTCCTTGCCTTCATATCCTCGGCTTGAGGATGAGCATCATTATGTAGTGGCAGTTTTGGACGAAGTTTCGCAAAACTGGTCCTTCATCGTCGACACAGCTGGTGGCACATCATCCTTGTTCTTCTCGACGCTGGAATGTTTCGACGGTCTTCTTGGGCTTGGCGGCAGGCTTTGCTGGAGCTGCCTTAGCTGGAGCAGATTTCTTGGGCTTTGATGTGGCTCCACCTTAATGGCATCACCCATGAGCTTGACTTCGAGGAGTAGGCTGGGGTGCTTCCTCATCCTCATCCTCTTCTGCTGCATCATGCACTATCCTCTTTCTCTTGGAAGTTTTCTTCACTTTGCGTGCAGCTGCCTCTCCCAAATTCAGCTTCTTAGCAACAGTTGACTGCTTGACTTTGCTGGTGCCCTTCTTAGTTTGTTGACCTTGTTTCTCTTTGGCAAGAACCTTCCTTTTGGGCTTTGAGGTCACCTCTTCCTCAACAACAAAATCTGAATCCTCATCATCTGAATTCCTCTTCTTTCTAGCTCTGGTGGCTGCAGGAGGCATGCCACTTGGTGTACTCCTCTCACCATCATCGATTAGCTACTAGGATCGGGACTAGTGCCCGCCTCTGGAATGTCGCAATGGGTGTCTCGACCTGTTACACCACCACCGCATCGACATGGCTGACAACCCGTGAATAGATAAGGTGTAGGCAGAGAAGAAGAGTCATCACAAACTGCAGAAGTTTTTGCAAAAAAATGAGATCAAATTCTAGTATTAAGTTTTCACGAAGACATTTCGTCGATCCGAGTTTAAGATTCGGTGAATCCGAGTGTTAAACAGAGCTTGGCACACCACTTTCGGTTTGACCGAAGTGGGTTTTGGTCTGCCGAAAACACTAGGGTTTCACAGAATCCTCATTTCGTCACACCGATTTTGCACAACTTCGGTTGGACCGAAGGTGCAGTGCAATGGCCATAGGCCAAATCGGTCATACCAAAATTATAAAATCGGTCTTACCGAGATGTGTTCGGCGGAAACCTAACCCTAAAACCTTTACTCGAATCTAGTTCAAACGAACTAATCTGGTGTACAGGAGGATTTCAATCGTGGCAAGATACTAGGCAATCCAAACGTGCATTGAATTGGAGATGGGAGCACGAGTGGGATCAAAACTCACCCTAACTTGGTGGAGTTTTTCTACGGCGGCAACGGCTCGGAGGAGATGTCCGTTGACGGCGACGGAGACCTGCAGCGAGGCGCACGGCATTTACGGCGACGATCCGGAGACCAAGGCGGCGGCAGCCAGGGTGTGGGGCGAAACGTTTGAAGGAGGAATCAGCGCGCGCCCTTGGAATATATACCCTTTGTTGTCGGTGGGACCGAGTTGTAAAACTTCGGTGGCACCGAGATGGATAACTGCTAGCGCTTATGCACTTCGTCACGCTGAAAATCACAACTCGGTTTCACCGAGATGAAAACCTAGATCAGTCTAAATGCTTTCGGTTCGACGGAGTTTGAGTGAGTTGGTCTGACCGAAATCAATTAGAAGGTTTTGGAAATTAGCCCTTGACGGATCGGTGGCTCCGAGTGCTCCTCACCCGGAGGGTCCGAAAATGACTTGTTCAAAATTTGTGATGTAAGCATGAATAGAATTTGAGACAAGAAAGCATAGATAGCTTGGGGAGGTACTTAGGCATTCTTGTCCATCCATTTGGTCAGAAAACTCAAAACGACCAAAACAACAAATGGATGTCCTCGAATGGATAAAATCATGCATCCAACATGCTCACACAATAAGATAGCAAATGAAATATGTGTCAAACATGCACAACCAAAATTCTAGCAACTAACACACAATTTGTCAATGACTAGGTCATCTTTATATGAGTATATTGACTTAGGAGCCAAATGAGAACATTTGATCATAGGTCATACTCATCGTTTAAGCACAAGTGGGGTTACCACTTTTACATAAAGCATTGATGTGTTCACATCATTTGAAGATGCTTTAGCTCAATTTTTAGAGCAAAGCTCCCCTAGATGTGAGAACCCCTTTAAAGGGTCAAACTAACCTTGGGTTGTCGTAGAAGACTTCATGTAGATGTTGAAGATGTGGATGCTCAATGTTGATGGAGATCATCAAGAGTTGGGAGCTATCCTTTGGATTCGGGCACTTTCAATACCTACATGGGTTAGTCCCACAAGGAACAAACAAGGATATCCATGGACATAGATTGAAGTACACAATAGATGATGTCCATGAAAGCAATGATTACCTTGTCCCTTGACTTACCAACAAGAGGGTTTGTGACTCCATGAACTAGTGCACGATGTGGAAGTTGATTGCACAAGTTTTTGCCAAAATGAATGTGAGTGAAGTATGTTGGCGGAGTCACCCTCAAGAACTTTCTAGTTCTTCTTCTTCGGGATCCACATCATCTTGATGGGAATCCTTGGGGTTGTAGTTGAGCTTGACGAAGTAGAACTTGACGTTTCCTTGGGAACCCACTTGACCATGGCTTGAGGTGCTTCAACAAATTCATCAATCTCCTCTTGAAGCTTGTCCTTGCCTTTTAGCTTGTGGTCTTGTGGTGGAAGGTCATCTTGAGCTTGTTCCACATTGGAAGAAGTAGGATCATACTTCTCCTTTTGAGAAACAAACTGTGTAGTAGGATATTGACCTTCTTCCCATTCAACACCTTCGGCGTTGAACTTCCGCTCAAAACCAATTCCTTGATTCTTCCGGTGCCTTCCTTGCTTGCGAACAATTTCCTCAAAGTTCTTGCTTCCGGCAAGGCTCTTGTAGACACCTTTCTCTATGATCCCTTTCAATAAACTATTTTCTTGCTCAAGTGTAACTTGGCTTGAAACATTGTTAGTGGAATCAAGAGAACTACTAGAAGCAAATACATTGGATTTAGCATGGTTATTGTTACTACTAGAGGAAGAATTTTTCTTATGCTTGTCATGCTTAGTCTTAATGGGTGGCAAGAAATTAGACAAGAGAAGTCGTTTGGCAAGATATGAAGAACTCTTCTTTTGAAGATCGTCATTGATTGCTTTTAGGAACTCATGTTCTTGCTCTAGAGTGAGCTTCTTGAGTTGTTTCATGAGCTAACTTAAGAGTGTTTAGTTCTTTAGTTAGACGCTCAATCTCCTTCATAGCATTGTCATTCGACTCTTCTCGACTATAAAGACTACTAGCATGTTCATCGTTACTAGGCTCACTGGATTTATCATGCAAGAGTTCATCTTCACCAAGCAAGTCATCCTCATCACTATTGAAGTCAATGAATTCAGGGTGTGATACCTTGGGGCCTTTAGCCATGAAGCATCTTCCAATTCCCTCACTTGGTGAATCAAATAAGTCGTAGGAGTTGGAGTTGGAGGATACGAGAGCAAGACCGGCAACACCTTCATCTTGACTGTAGTCGGAGTTGGAGTAATAGCTTCCTCCGGATTGATTGTCGGAGTCGGAGCCAGAGACCCATTCACCTACATGAGCTTGATGTTTTCTTCTTGTGTAGCTCCTTGATGACTTGTCTTTCCTCTCCGAATCCTTGCTTCTCCGAGAGGGTCTTCGTTCATAACGATCATCTTTGCTCCTTCTCTCTTTCCGAGGTGACTCATCTCTTGAGCTTCTTCTTCTTGGAGATTCTTCTCTTCTCTTGTGGGGAGCCGTACACTCATTTGAGTAGTGTCCGGGTCTTCCACAATTGTAGCAGTTTCAATCACGACTAGAAGATCTCTTTTCATCATATGATCTAGACTTTGAGCTTCTCTCTTTGCCTCTATTCTTGTAGAATTTGTTGAAGTTCTTGACCATTAGGCTTATCTCTTCATTGGAAACTAACTTGTCACTTGAGGTTGTGGGAGCATCACTTGTAGCTTTGTAAGCACCACTTGACTTGTTGTGAAGCTCTTCCTTATCCTTAAGTGTCATCTCATGAGCAACAATTCTTCCAATGACTTGGTTGGCTTGAGATTCTTGTAGTTTGGCATCATTTGGATCAAAGTGCACACGGTGTCATACTTTCCATCCAAAGCTCTGAGAATCTTCTTGATGATGAATCGGTCGGTCATTTCTTCGCTTCCTAAGCCGGCAATCTCATTTGTGATGAGAGCAAGCCTAGAGTACATTTCAGCGACTCCTTCACCATCCTTCATCTTGAACTTGTCAAGTTGACCTTGAAGAATATCTAGCTTTTACTCCTTCACGGACTCGGTACCTTCGTGCATTTCAACCAAAGTATCCCAAATCTCTTTTGCATTCTCAAGACGGCTGATTTTGTTGAACTCCTCGGGACACAAGGCATTGAAGAGAATGTCACAAGCTTGAGCATTGTTTTGCAACATCCGCAATTCTTCCGTTGTAAGCCGCGATCCGAACTTTTCCTTCCTCGAAGAATTCACCTTGCATACCAACACAAATAATGCCCCATGCGGCTGGGTTATGACCAAGAATATGCATTTTCATTTTATGCTTCCAACTAGCAAAATTTGTACCATCAAAGTAAGGACCTCTCTGAAAATTACCCTCACTAGGCGCCATACTCTCCTAGGTTGTGAAACCAAGCTTATGGAGTCCAATGCAATGGAAACCAATACAATGGAGACCAACGCTCTGATACCACTTGTAGGATCGAAAGTATGTCTAGAGGGGGGGTGATTAGACTACTTATCAATATAAAAATTCTGCCTTTTGACAAAGAACAGTTTTTGGCAGATTCACAATTATGATCAAGTCAAGCATCACCCTACACATGCAATTCTAGAGTATAGGCAGCGGAAAGTAAATTGCACATGTAGTAAAGAGAGGTGGAGAAGAGCAAACACAATTTTGGAGACGCGGTGATTTTTCTCGTGGTTCCGATAGGTGGTGCTATCGTACTTCCACGTTGATGGAGACTTCAACCCACGGAGGGTAACGGCTGCGAGAGTCCACGGAGGGCTCCACCCACGAAGGGTCCACGAAGAAGCAACCTTGTCTATTCCATCATGGCCTCGCCCACGGAGGACTAGCCTTACTCGGGTATATCTTCACGAAGTAGGCGATCTCCTTGCCCTTACAAACTTCTTGGTTCAACTCCACATCTCGATGACGGAGGCTCCCAAGCGACACCTAACCAATCTAGGAGGCACCACCCTCCAAAAGGTAATAGATGTTGTAGATGATGATGAACTCCTTGCTCTTGTGCTTCAAATGATAATCTCCCAACACTCAACTCTCCTCACCGATTTGGCTGTGGTGGAAGAAAGGATTGAGTGGAAAGCAACTTGGGAAGGCTAGAGATCAAGCTTCATATGGTGGGAGTGGAGCAACTTGATCTCAACACAAGGGTAGGTAGTTCTCTTCTAAATGTAAGGTAGGAGTGGTAGTTCTTTCTAATGGCTCTCTCCACGAATGAAGAGGGGTGGAGGGTATAAATAGCCTCCACACAAAATCCAACCGTTACACACATTTGAGCAATCTCGGTGGGACCGAAGTGGACAACTCGGTGAGACCGATAGTTCAAATAATGTGAACGTTGGGATTTTCGATGGGACCGAAAATACAATCTCGGTTAGTCCGATTAGTGCAATGACAAGAGCATGCCAATTTCGGTGGGACCGACTTCATCATCTCG